>CM037859.1:37186539-37557390 GCA_021292105.1 Anadara kagoshimensis
TTATAATAAATCGGTATATTTACTGTCAAAGATATGATTTTTAGCGGGTGGAGCTAGCTAAACAGGAGAAACCTACCCTTCCATAGTCCCCGGCCTCACTTTCCTGGTTGAAGGCTACGTGTCAGTTTCAAATATTTTACTTTGCTTCTGGATTGTGATTCGGACATGAATTAGTATGTTTGTTTTTCAATTGGTGATTAGGATCTGCTTCTGAAAATATATTTATTTACATATATGTATGCATAATAAGAATTACCTATAATCTTTAGGATATTTGCCTTAAACCTACTGAACCTGTACACGTTGTTTATAGCATTATTTTGGAAACAGCAGGATTTGGTACGTATCAGACTTTAAATAAAAGTATCATACAGTGTGCTTCAGAAAATACTTCACGGTTTTATAATATCAATAGAAGTATACATTAACAAATAAAGCATATATTGATAGAACTTGTATTACTATGTTTTCAATTTATGTATTACATATTATGCCAGTTATAATTTTACAGCACTAGACGGTCGTTTCGGAATACAATTCCTCGGCAGTAGTGTTTGGACCAATTATGAAACCAATTTATCTTTCGTTTTGAAAAGATACCCAAAATATATTTTACAAATTTTAGCTAAGCAAATTCTTTGCATGAGGGACTGTATTTTAGTGTTTAAGGAATTTTAAGATATTATAAGATCAGGTTGATCAAGTTTCTATATAAAACACTTTGAAAATAACACCAAAGTGTAGTTCACAACAATTGTATCGTTATTTCTTGACTCTAATGACACCCATCTTGTCACAGCATATGTTGGCTTTGATGCATAGATTTGTGTCCTCTTTTATTACTACAAATTGGAACTTAAATATTTTTCCTCTATTGCATTTATCTATATCATTTGAATAATAAATGATATTTCAGACAAATTTCAGAATAAAAATATTAATTTTCTTATTTCATCGATATTTAAACATAGTTGATCAAAATGTAAAAGTCAAAGTTATAATCCATCCTAAATCCATAAATGTCAATTATCTGCATTATAAGTAATTTTCAGTATTCCTGTTTTAATGTTTTATTGGCATGGAATTGTTATATTTGGACGATGAAATGTTGCCATTGACAGTTGGACCATGTTTTCTGATTGGCTTTCTACAAAGCGAGGACCTCAGTGAAAAGAATAGTTAAAAACCTAGCTGATGGATTTCAGAATCGCACAACGATTTCTTGGATTTATGTTCATACCAGTCAGTTTGAAAATAAAATGGTTGTCTCCCTTTACACGTGGTTGAAAATAAGCTGTGGACTTTTTCTATAGCTTATAAATATTAATAAAGAATATGGCTTTTCTACTTACCTGATGTAGAATAATGAACGAAATATAATACTGGCTTTGAAAAAAATGTAAAAAACATATTTAATATAAAAACGTTTATTTTTAGGATTAAATTTTACTTATTCATAAAAACAGGAGATTTTAGTTTTTAAATTCACAACTTTCCAAATACATAAAAACCTACTTTTGCAAAATCGTTTATAAAGATTTTAGGCTGGAAAATACAATCTCTATTTTTATATCTAATTGCCTTTTGACTAACACAGCGTACACAATATATTAGCCACTAATAGCATAACAAACTCCAATGACAATCATTGGGTTAAAAACAAGGAATCTTGTCAATAATGATTCAAAATGTAAATGTCCAAACTGCCTTAAAGGTCACCTCTATATAAGGGCCACCTGCTTATAAAGGCTAGTAAAATTGCATCCCAATTGGTCTTTATTCATATTTGAATCTGTATATAAAGGACACCTATCTATAGAGGCCACTGTTATTGGTTCCCTTGGGTGGCCTTTATATACAGGTTTGACTGTATATGAATAATGTTGCTTTTCACGTTTCAGAAACAGGAAATACAGGCTGTTCTTCAAAATGTTACAGTTGCTGCCCAATGTTCAAGGCAACAAAATGTTACAGAAACAACATCGACGACTTTTAGACAAACAACAATAGCAACCAATAATATAAACGACGTGTTTTCACTCCAAAATTGCACAACATTTGCAGTCAATAACTCTTCAACTGTAATTTCTGATCTTTGCTGGGAGACAATGGTTGGTCAGGTATGTCATATTATTTATTAGTACTTGTACTTATGTATTTCAAAGTCACCGACCAGATTTTCGCCAATGTAGCAATTAAAAAAAGAAAACAAAATTTGGAAATCCCACCTTGCAAAAGACGCCTTAAAGCTTCCAACCATGTTAATCTTATCAAAATTTACGAGTATGCGTGTTGAGTCATTCTACTTATCTACCATAGACTCTTTAGTTTCAATCACTATTACTAATACATGACATAAAATTGACTTCATGATATTATGATATCAATGAACACATTCTTGACAAACACAAGACTGGCCTTGTCTTCTTATTGCCTTAAAAGTACTACATTCACCTTTACATATATTCTTCTCTATTCTTTTCAAAAACATAGATAATTTTAATGTGTACGAATATTTTCCTAAAATTTATTTATTTATACGTTGCTGTTTATCTTTTATTAGTAAATGAGCTTTAGCATATTTTGAATATCCAAAATACTCTAGTTAAAACGTTATATTGCCGCCCAAAAAATAGCATACTCGTTCATGTTCAAAATTACAATCGGCTAAAAGCAAATAAAACATTTTGGAAACTGAAAAATTAAGTCATACAAACCGAACTAACGCCGGATGCCCCGGGGAATTACACACATCCTGTATTTTATTAAAAACATCTAATTGTTTTCAGGCACCATTTTGCAATTTTATCCAGTGTATTAGGATTAAGATTATTATTATGTCTTGTTTTTTCCTGTGTGTGTTTGAATGTTTCGCTGCAACATAATTTGCATGTTTTATTTTCCAGGAAATATTCAAGTTGACAATTATGGACCTTGTCTTTACATTAGGAACTATTATTATTCAGGATTTTCTAAGAGGATTGTTTGTGAGATATTGTAACACTCTGTGCTGCTGGGATCTACAGAAAACATTTGTAAGTGTTTACATCTTTATTGAAATAGATGGCACCACTATCATTGTTATTTCACTGTCTGGTAAAACATTTGCCTTCATTATACCCCCGCTTAAAAAGTGGGGGGTATATAGTGATAGCGGTGTCCGTCCGTGTGTCCGTCCGTCCTTCCGTTACACCTTAGGGTACCTATCTCGTATCCGCAACTCCTCCTAAACCCTTCAATGGATTTCATGAAACTTTCACACAATCTTTGTGATATAATGTAGATGTGCACCTCCTATTTGAAGATTTGATCCGATGGATTTTTGGGAGCGGGGGGTATTTTTTGTGAGCTTGTGGCTCACAGTTTTTCTAGCTTTAAATATACTTCTGTAATAGTTGTTAGGTAGTTATAACCTATAACCCTAAACGTTAACCTAAATGTGTTTATTATCAGATTTCCAAAAAATACTTTGCTTTTTTCATTGTGATTTGAGCATAGACCGGTGCATTTAACAATTGAACTAACGCTAACGCGCGTTATTCAGTTTGCTTGCATATCAATTGCGTTCATATCGACTATGAACCGCATTTCTAAACAGTTCAATTGTTATATTTACGTTTAAAACTATTTTCTTTTCCTATTCTTGGTTCAAAATCATTTTAGAAAATTTTAATTCCGCGCTTTGTCAACAACGATTTTCGATTAACGGAACAGCTGATGGAACAGCAGATCCAACTGATCAGCTGTGCAGTTTGGCGCCAGAAATTCTAGGACAAAATAGTGCGTGGAAAAAACAACAAATCGCATACAAAATTTCTACTAACTTGTTCAACTTTTTTTTAAATACAATTATTTCGGTAATATATAATCACAATTATGCAAACAATCAATAAATAGTTCCGGTTTTGTGTATTTCATATTGTGTATTCATACGCCGATTGTTGTGAATGGAATTCCCGTGACGTCACCAAAGTAGATCTTGCAGTTCATAGCCGATAAGAACGCAATTGCCCTGAAACCTTTTGTAGAAGACAGAAAACAGACAAAATGTAAATATTTGTATTTGATTGAGGAATTGGATCTAGTATGCTTGCAATTGCACAACAGCTTATTATAAGATGCGTAGCTATCTAGACAAAACATGTTGTCCTTCTAGATACCCCGAAAGTATTTCTATTATACCCGGGTTTTGTTAATTTTTTAATTGTAATTTTCAAAATTTTCAAACAAATTACTTTGCTTTGTGAGTATAATCGGATCATGAATCCGTTGTTTGTGTTTGATTGAAACAATTTTATCTAGTATTCAAATAGATGGTAAGGATAAACACTAGTGTATTTAAATGCGCAATAACGATTGTTCTCAAAATTAATATTGAAGTGTTTAAAGTACAAGGACATTTATTTACAGCACCTTTCCCTTTATATTTTATTCGCTGTCATTACCAATCATTTCTTATTTGTTCACACTCTTATATTTACATCAAATTATTAAAACTGAATACCAGTATTGATTTTTGTACTAAATTAGAAAATGACGTGGCACTCAGTAATCGATGTGAATATTTTTGAAATATTTATTGAAGTTAATTCAAAGATATCCGCTGAATAGAACAAAGCAATAAACAAGGATATTTATTTTAGGTGCAAACATGCTTAACAAGCATTCAATACTTTAATGAACCTTATTATCAACTTGTATTTTATGTGACTATCATTCTAAAAGGCAAACTTCCCAGTAATTGTGCACGCAAATACGAATATCATTAATAGTGTATTACTAGTTTTATTTATAACTTCCGCGTTATCACAATTTCATTTTAGTTGACATTTTCTTTAGTACTGAGTCCAATATTGTGGAAATCCAATATCTTTAAAATATTTGGATATGACAAAAATAGAAGGACGAAAATGGATTTTACCAAATCCACCTAAGGCAATTAGGTGGATTTGGTAAAATCCATTTTCGTCCTTCTATTTTTGTCATATCCAAATATTTTAAAGATATTGGATTTCCACAATATTGGACTCAGTACTACTGATGAAGAAAAGTGTTTCGAAACGACCGTCTAGCATTACTAAATTTAAGAGATATAGTTATAACTTTACAGGCACACTTTTTACTGTTGTCAAGAAAAATGGAAAACCAATCTAAATATAGACTGGAAATCATGATATATCACCCCTAACTCTCTCCCCTCTTTCTCTCTCAAACTGAAAAGATATATATACATATATATATATATATATATATATATATATATATATATATATATATATATATATATATATATATCTTTTCAGTTTTGTCTCTTATGTATATAAAATTGTCCTATTGTTACACGACAAGTAAACCCAATAGCCTTAGCCATGGCACGTCACCATCCCTTATTTAATGTTTAGGACATTAAAAAAACAAATAACAAAAAATCTTAAATTAAATTAAATTCTAGTTAAAATATGAAAATCCTTAAAACTAAGGTATACTTCTTATGCAAAGTGTTTCTCAACTAAATTTGGTTAACTATATTGTTTTAGTCTTCTGGTATTTCAACTCTTTGTAAAAGTTTGGTTTAACTATGTTAGTCAAAGCACTACTTATGACGAATCTCATCCCAAAACGGCTGTCTAGTGGTGTAATCCAAAACAAACATACTAATCCATGTCCGAATCAAAATCCAGAAGCAAAGTAAAAACTTTGGAACTGACAAGTTAGGTTAGACACATGAACTTCCACCAGGGAAGTGAGGCCGGGTGCTCCGGAAGGGTAGGCGCCTTCTGATTAACTAGATACATCCGTCACGTGTGTAATCAAAATTATGTGAAAGGAACATGGAACTATGGGACATCAAATATATCCAGGACAATCCTAGACACAGAGACATTAAACTTATCAACAACACTGTGATGACGGCCATAAACCTTTTTGAGGGCCTTGATAAGCCCCTACTTGAATTATCCCCGAGTCAACAATTTACTTACAAGCAGCCTGCTTCGTTATACAAAGTCCCCGTAGTGGTAACAATATAAGATATTATACTTGTATAATATTAATTCCTTAAAGTTTATTTCAGCCTGAATACGGTGATTTTAAAACAGCAGAAAACCTTCTTCATCTAATAAATAACCAAGGCATGATATGGTTAGTATAAAGAATTAAATTTTAAATTAAAACAAATTTTGCCTTATTGGTCAAAGTATTTTCTAAGGTTGATTTTGTAAAATACAATTTTCATCCTACAAATTTGGTCAGAGCACTATATATGAGGTATTTTATTTCAGTGCTGCAAAATTAAGACAGATTTAGTAATTATATAAAACTGAAAAAATCAAAACCAGGTTCAGAAATATGTATGTTGAATCAGAGTCATAGTTATACCAGTAATGTAAACTAAACAGTTTACTATAATTTCTTTTGTAAGATATATAGTGTCCCGCTTAGACCACACGTGAGGAAGTTAATTTTTCTTGCAGTTGGCCTTTTCTGATTAATTTGGTACCAGTATAATGGACTGGGGGAGTGGTACGCTTGTCTGTGAAGTACTGACTCTGTGAGCTAGCACGTTAAAGTCGCCCAGAGTGCGCACTAGTACAAGGGAGATCATACAGCACACCTGCACTTTACATGCAAAACGATAATGTTCATAGATTAATCCAATATTTCTCTTCGGGAATAGCTAAAAAATTGCTGATGCGACATTAACCGACATTCAACCAAATAACCAACCAACCATCTAGCGTAAACACGAAAGATCTATCTGTGATTTTGAAATGACCATCATATGTATAAAATAGATAATAGAAATGTGATAATGATAAACAAAACATGACGTTTGAATGATCAAAAACAACACTGACAATCAAAGAGAAACAAAAAATACAAAAGAAAGAAAACATGTATTTGGCAGCAGGTAATGTAGCTCAAGTTCATTAAAATTTTATAAATGAAACTCAGACAAGGCAACAAAAATATCACTGATATTACCAGTCCAACTGGACAGACTGATTTAATAACAAAATAATCCACAGATTAGTTGCAGTATCATTTAACGGCAAACAAGCATCAACCGTTGATTATTAGTTTTCAAATTTGAATTTCAAAAATTGCTTGAATATACATGAAATATCGAGTATAAATAGTTCCCGAAGATACACAGATGAATACAATAATACGATAGAGTATACCTAAAACATCGTATACATTTGTGGTGCGGAGGCAGAACCAGAATTGAATTGAATTATTGAAAATATTCGACGTATCATACATAAATTGTCAGTGCAAAGCAGGCATATCATATATTATATTAATAGTTTCATTTTTTTGCATCAATTTCTTAAATAAAGCGATTAAGGAATTGAATTAAGCACGTCATTCGTATTATATATCATTATTAAAATATTATAATATGCGATGACGATGGCAAAGATAGTATGGGCGGTTTTCATGTTTATTATTTGTTATTTGTTTTTCAGGTTAGGCAGTTTCTTTGCTCCAGGTCTACCGTTGTTGAACTTGTTAAAGCTGTTAATTCTGGTATATATACGATGCTGGTCTGTGATGGTTTGTAATGTTCCCCAGGAAGCAATATTCCGAGCTTCAAGGTCTAATAACTTTTATTATGCTTTGCTGCTTATTATGTTGTTCCTGTGCATGTTGCCACCTTTGTTTGCCATCGTTACCATGGAACCATCGCCTGATTGTGGACCATTCAGGTATGAGATAAAATTAACAGGATTAAACGTGGTTTTAATCAACATTTGTAACATAACAAGTATATTTCTATAATGGTTATGGAATCATTTTCGTATAGGACTTAATTCGACATGCATCAATAATTGGATTGTTATTGCGGTTACTCACGTATATCTATGTGTTCTAATAACCCTTCAGTTCAAGGTTGGGTTCTCTTTAAAAGTGATGGGAGTTTTTATTCAATAAAAGTGTTTGGGTTCTGTAAGCCTTTATCATGTTGTTGTGTATTTCTTGCCATCTGTTTTTTGGTTTAACTTGCCCTTAGTGACTCCGGCTTTAACCAAGGACATTAAGTTAAAACTGCATTTCTATGCTTCATTCATCATTAGAATCTAAATGTTTTTTTTATGAATTCATTTGAACAAGCGAAAAAAAAAGTAACTTGTGCAATCAATTATTAGTCCAAACCGATGCAAAATGCATGACATTAACAAATAAATCAAGCTTACTCAACCTTACATAACATGCTGGGAAATCCGATTGTTTAAATATTTTATATAATCCATTGATATATGGGCATGTTTTGAACAACACTCCATTTTCAAGAAAACTTAAGAATTTATAAAAGCAAGCTGCTTACAAAAGAATTGTTGATTCAAGGATATTGCAAGCTTAGGTGCATCAAGGTTCTCAATATCATAATATTATTGATAAGTATAATGTCTCTGTGTCCAAAAGTACCCTGGATGTATTTGACGTCCCATAGTTCCATGTTCCTTTCATTTCCAATTTTGATTCACTTCTTTACAGCCTGAGAATAAAAATGGTAAATGTAAAACGTTTTGTATTTTACAGTGGACAAGAAAGAATGTTTAAAATTTTAACAGCTACTATAGAAAATGAATTGCCAACGGCTGCGTCTTCTGTTTTGGAATATGTAGCATCACCAGGTGTTATCATACCGGTGTTTATGCTTTTAGGGTGAGTAAAGGCATTTTTGATGACGAATTGTCATAACCACATTTGTGCATACATGCAAAAATAGAAAAAAAACCAAGACAATTTTTTATTCATTCGTCCTAATTAATTCGAGCTTGTCCTGTCGAGTGACATAAATAACAGTGTGTTTTTTCCTAATCATCATCTGTATATATTTAAAATATTAACCGTCATTACTAGTAATATTTTCAAACTTATAAGAATGATGGATTCGAACAAGTGCTTTATTAAAAATAAAAAACAACATAAGTCAGCATTTATATATGTAAAAAAACTTAACAGTCCATGTCACATCACAACTCCAAAAGCAGAGTAGAAACAATTGATTCATTTGACACTATTATAAATCAATTTCATTATCGTTTGATAAGCTTAGTATTTAGTAGTACGCAAATGCTGGTAGAAGAACATTTAATGTTAATTTTTCTATCTTGTGTATGTATTTGGCCCATGTCACATTATTTCAGACGCTGCCATTTTTTTCGTTATCAAATCCATATTGATAGCTTGTGTTGACCTTAAGTTGGATTTATACCATATTTATTCATTTTGATAGATAGTTAGTGATGAAACCCCCAATATATTAATCAAATGCTATTACTCTTATTTACAGGATGGTCATATATTATCTGGTGAGTGTCGGCAGAGCTCTTCGTGACGCGAACAATGAACTGCGAACTCAACTTGAATATGTAGGTAACATATACAGTCCAACCTGCCTTAAAGGCCACCTCTTTATAAGGGACATCTGCTTTTAAAAGCCAGTAAAATTGTATCCCAATTGTCTTTACTCATATTATTTGAACCTCTATATAAAGGTCATCTGCCCATAAAGGCCACTTTTTCTTGTTCCATTAGGTGGCCATTATAGACAGGTTTGACTGTACATGAACATCTACGACAAAATATGTTAATGATAAATAAAGGAAATAGAAATATCTTAACACATAACTTTAAATTGATCAATTTGCAAGGCACGTATGTTTCCTGGTGCTTACATGAAGTATTCACAATATCATCATTGCCGATTACATGAACATTTCTTATCACATCAGAGATGAGAATCCGTTTGGTGTACAATATTAGCTATGATTCTTGTCAATTAGAGCCTTCTTCACATTTTCCGAGAAAACTCATTACATTATTGCTCGATGGTCATAATGGGATTTGATTTTGCAATCCCTACCAAATATTTGCCACGGTCACCGTAAAAGTTTAAAATTTCTGCTTTCGATAGCCTCTAGATACATGTACATATCTCGTGTGTGACGTAAAATATCATTCCCTAGATCAAATTAAAAAGTCGCAAGATATTTTAGTCAGGGCGCATCATGGATTTATAGAAAAACTATGCTATGATTATTTTAAATTTATTGTAACTAGACGTAAATGAGAAAAATACTGGCATTTAGCTACATATTATATATTATAATATTTTACTTTTATTCAAAAGGAAAGAACGGAGGGTAAAAGGAAGATCTATGCAATGGCTGATGGTAAATATTTTGCTATAACATAACTAAAAATAAACATAAAAATCCATTTCCAAACCACAATCTAAAGTCAAAGTAAAAAAGTCGAAAAAGGAAAGTCAATTTTAACATATGAGCGTCCACCGGGGAAGTGATGACGGGTGCTCCGGAAGGGAAATCTCCTATCATTTTACGAGCTTCACCGGTCAGGTGTAAAATGAAAATTGACGATGAAAAGGATATGGAATATTGTGACGTATCAAATATATTAGTGATAATTTGTGATATATAACCATCAAACCAATCGAGAATATAGTGGTTTTTATGGTTTCGATAAGCCAGTGCTTGCAATATCCATTCGTCAACAAACAGTCTGCTTCGGTATATGAAGTGTGTTGGTTTCCACAACTTGACTCCAAAACTGTTTACAATTTACGCGAATAAAGCGAGCATAAACCTTTTGCCCCTTTTACTAAATTATTGGCTTAAAACGACTTTCGCTATCATAAAAAGTGTGGAATGGACTTTTGTAATGGCGATTTACTATTTTCCCACTTAGAGCACACTGTATATGTTACGATAATTTACCAGTTTAGTTGACCATATAAGCAGTAATAGTCTTATGACACGTACTTGCAGTATTTAACCATATTTTATATAGGAAGTACATACCGTAATGTGTAATATGGATTATTTTATGTATTGCCCTGGACATGTTTAAAGTCATATGTTTCCATGTGTTTTCTTCTTCAATTTCAATTTCACTTATGGCGAATGTGGCTAACTTACCAGGGGTTGCCAGCCCTTTCATAGCACCCGACCTTGCTTTTCCGGTCTACGTGTTAAATCTAGTTTGCAAGTTTGAAAAATTTGGCTTTGCTTAGGGTTTGTGGATAGAAAATAGATGGATATGTTTGTTTTTTGGTTTTGCTTTTGGGTATTGTTTTACTTTTTGTTTTGATTGGATATAAGTAGTTTATCTTTTATTGTGATCTATATTTATTTCTAAAATATTGATTAAAAAATGAAGAACTTCTTAAAATAAATTATTTTCGTATCCAAGTTATGCTGGGATTTTTAAGTTTTTAATTTGTGTTTAGACATGTACTAGCATTTGCGGTTGAGATAATTTGCCAGATTTGATAAAGATTTATGATGCCTTAGGTAACTTCCAAACATATATAAACTATTCTCAGTATAGGTAATGTAATATATTGTACACATACTGTGATTAAAATACCAGACTCGAGTCAGAGTCAGACTTACCATAATCTACAATACCATTTACATCATAATGACCCTAAATACTGAAATAAGGTGGAATGATACGAGAGTTGGTAATTTGGAAGTTTTGACGAGTCTGCTTGATTAGAAATTACAACTTAATCCTTGAAATCTTAATGACTTCAAATAATTTCTAACACATTCCATGCCCAAATGTCTTGAAACACTTTACCTTATACCATACAGAACATTAAAATGATAAAACATTCCAAACTTTAGTTTACGGTGGCACAGAAGAAACATGGGATATATTATATATACGTGTATATTTGAAAGTTATTTAAAGATATTTGCACATTGTAAAATATATCAGACATTAAAGTATTTTCCAAGCAAAGTATACTGATTTACTTCTAACGTTTTCATTCTTCAAAAAACTTTTCAAGAATGACATTCTTGAGATTCTTGAAAAGTCTTTTGAAGGATGAAAATGTTAGAATTAAATCAGTATAATTTTCTTGGGAATTACTTTAATTTCTGATATATTTATATATTATGTATTACCTGCGTATTATGCAAGCATTAACGTATTAGAAACACAGTTAATAGTCGCTACTACGTGCGCACTGCTGGCTATTACGTACATACACCAACCACTCGTAAAAGTCAAACACTGAAAAAAAACACGAAACACTAACCAGAATCTTTGGAACAGTTATCGTCTGTTTCATTTAGCTTTTACATGTTTGCATTCAAGTTATACGTGTGAACGTGTTAGATGGTAAATGCGAATGTAATAAGTTAATATGCGTGCACGTAATATAAAAAATGTTCATGTCACTCCTGTGCCACCGTACTGGTTTAGCTGGAGAATATGTTACGAGAGTGAATTTTAATAACTGTGTTTGTAGGGGAATCTGTAGACTCTGTACTATCTATTACGTACGCACGTAATATAAAATAATTAATTTATATCCCTTCTGTGCCACTGTACTGGTTTAACTGGGGACATAATTTATGAGAGTGAATTTTTATGAATGTGTTTGTAGGGGAATCTGTAATTTCAGTACTAGCATTACGTACGCACGTAAAATAAAAAATAAAATTTATGTACCTTCTGTGACACTATACTGGCTTAGCTGGAGACATGCTTTATGAGAGTGAATTTTAATGAATGTGTTTGTAGGGAATAATGTAGACTCAGTTATAGCTATTACGTGAGCACGTTATATAAAAAAATAAAATTTATGTCACTTCTGTGCCACCATACTGTTTCAGCTGGAGACATATTTTATGAGAGTGAATTTTAATGAATGTGGTTGTATGTGAATCTGTTAGTTTCAGTAAATTAACTTTATCACACGATGATACATTGATTGATGTACAGTGACACTAGCTAATTGAAAGCCACACATATCAATCAGTAACGTTTTCTCACAAGGAAATCCAGTCGTCTTCATCAATTAAATTCTTAAACGGAGGTGATAAGATCCTAGATCATTTTGATTGTTTTACTGCATCCGAATTTACATTTAAATGGAACTGAAGCAAAGGTTTATTATAAAGACAAGGAGAAATATCGAACTAATTTGTTTAATTTAACACTCTAAATTTGAAAACGGCAGCATTTTACTATATGAGTACAGTTTCTAATTTCTTGTCACGTTTGCAAATTGCAGCCAAACAGAATTATTTTCAAAGATAACTAAATAAATATTAATTTATTCTGTCTTTTCCAATAAAATTTATTTATGCACAACCTTCTTATGCTTCTTCTATTTTATGTCGTCTTTTCATTCACTGTGGTAGCTCAGTTAATAGAGTGCTAGCACCGTACGTGGCAGGTCGTTGGTTTGAACCCTGACTTAGTCTGACCAAAGACTTAAATGTGGGTAGTGACTGTTCTCTCGCAAAGCATTTGGCATAACGGAATGAGTCACATTTCTTTCGGATGGGAACATAAAATAAACTAAGTCTCGTGTTACGGTTGTCTTGGCACAATAAAATACCCTGCTGTATAATGCCATCAGCGTAGCGCATAGACAAAATGTTTGCACCTTTACTGTAGCTAGCGACGTCTCCGAAATAAGTGAAATATTCTTAACTCTGACGTTAAACATCATTACTCAACTCAACTCTCAACTCATTTCACACTGATTGGAATCAATGCTTGGCTTGGTCTAGTGTTGTTTCATTTTTAAAGAAAAAACTCATTTTTATTTCATAAACTTTTTTATTTATTTATAGACCTCTGAATGTAAAATAAGAACAATTGTTGTAGACCCTCTAATATTATTACTTTAACACACCACTGTTATTTTCTCCAGTGTCTGTCTAACGTCAATAGTTTTATAATTTTATATAAGTAATGTCAATATGTATTGATTTTTTCTTCACGTCTATTTTTGTTTTTGTCAATACCATGTTTTATATTGTGTTCTTGGTTGCGCTAGCTGTTGTGAAATACCTGTTTTGAGTTTTTGTTTTTCTTTTAGACTTTATTAGTGTCGGGTTTTGTCCTTTGTTTGACATAACAGGCCCTGGTTTCACAATCGTTCCTTAGCTAAGGTATTCCTTAAATTTAGCAAATTTAAGTAATCTCTTTTTGGAACTACTAACTACTTCTGAGTATTTTTGTCCAAACAAAATGCAAATGTTCCAACCTAGGATTTATGTTAAAATAGACACTTTAAATTCCTGAATATCTTAAAAAATGAAAATTTGCAAGATTTAAGTTAAGGAGTCGATCATTATAACACATTTTTTACCTAATGCGATCTTTATGTTTTCCAGCGAAACGGCAAATGGAAAATAATTCAGAAGACGGTGAAGGCAAGAAGGGGATAAAGTCTATAAGTTTGTATATTTTTACAAGTATATTGCAAACAGTACAGGTCTGTCGAAATTTTTAATTAATCTTATGAATAAGTACCAGAGTGGTTGCTTATCACAACGGCGTTTTGGTCGTTAGTATCTACTTCACTTCTTGTCAGCATTTTGGAAACAGTGTCAAAAATCGACCAGGCGGCATCCAGGCTTCGAATCATTTTAGTGAGATCGATGTTAAATTTCAACAAGTCTGTGCTATACACATAATGGCTTGGGTATATGTTATCGTTCTAAGGCAGTGTACTATCCTCATGATTTAGATATAAATGGATTTAGTAAAGCTAATAAAATTGACTTGTCCGCTTGACCTTTCAATGTTTATTATTGACGAGTACATTTAGGTATATTTATCACACAATGTGTATTTCGTCTACATACTAAGAACGAACACTAATAATGTGCATTGCATATATAACTAACTGCAAGTTCTAAAACTTAACCTGTAGTGGTTGGTTTCTCCTATATGGATATTCCTAACGAAAGGTCAAGCAGACAGGTCAATGTTGTTAGCCTATAGTATACATGTAGCTTAGTGTGCTCCAGGTGTTTGTGCGTACAGAATAATTAGAAAACTGTAATCTGTAGGTTACATACTAAACCTTTAACAATAAAAATACACGCTTTTATACGGATCACGCTGCAATCTAATCCATAAAGTAGTTTATGTTCAGCGCTGGCAATCCAGTTTATGTGTGGTGATAGTTGAGATCCTGTTACACAAATAAGAAAATAATCATGTATTTCTGAAATTTTATACCGAAATCATAAGAAAACTTATATTTATAATCCTGACTGAGAACTCAATATGTGTTGTTTGGGCTTGGTTGTTCAAATTCGCTTAGCTCAACCGATTGATTAGTGAAAATCTGCATCTTGTGTATTAGGCAGTATTTTTTTATAATTTTCCGTCAAAAGTTAAGGAATACATCTGCTAGTATCAAATAGGATATATTAAAGATATAACTTATTATAATTTAATAAGAATTGAATTTTTCTTTTTTTAAAATTGATAATTTAAATTACAAATGTATTTTTTAAACACGTACATCTATGAAACAGAAAAATAACACACACCTTGAATTTTTATTTTTGAATTTTCTATTTCCATATAATAAAGACACGGGCGCTTTAGGAAACCAAGTTATGAGCGTCTTCTCATTTCGCTTGTTTCTTTTGTCAAAATCTATGGTGCATGGGTTGTTACACACGTGAAAGGTTAGATTAGCTAAACAGGAGCTAACCCTTCCGGAGCACCCGGTCTCAATTCCCTAGTGTAAGTTCACGTGACCAACTTAATATGATAACTTTAAAGGTTTTGCTAAGCTTTCGAATTGTTATTAGGAAATCGGATGATATGTTTATTTTTGATTATTAAAAAGGTATATCTTTTGCTAGAAATTACAATATTGATTTAAGACGATATATGTATGTGACGAAGCCTAAAACATACATAGTGTTTGCCATATTTCTAATTTTAGTCTTGTATAATCAGATTATCTACTCTACTGGTTGATGTAATGGTTTAGGTTAAGAAATATATCATCAGAATTTTAACTTTCAGTTGTAATTAGCATACTTGTACTACAGTATACTTTACAGTCCTGTCAAAAATTTAGCACTGAGCTAAAGAAAGGGAGTCAAAATTCCAGAATTTAGTGATAGATAGTGAATGAGTAAATGTATTTGATGTTAATATGACAAGATGATGTACTTGTGTATTAGGTATATAAGTGTTTTGGGTTTTGTGTGTCATGATTGTTAGATAGCTATATATATATATATATATATATATATATATTATATATATATATATATATATATATTATATATATAATATTTATAATGACAGTCAGATAAAGACAAATTTTAAGATAAAATGTTCTTAGGTACTTCATTACATGTATATCATAGTAGTATACACATGGCTTATATGGCTTATATTTTATATCTACCTGTTATGTAAGAATGGTCCTTGGTGTGTGTGTGTGTGTGTGTGTGTGTGTGTGTGTGTGTGTGTGTGTGATTGCAGTGAGTTTGTGTTGTATATGTTTTTTTCTTGATATGGCACAGAATTTTGTATTTTGTATTTTATATTTTTCGACTGGCCTGTACTGTATGGTGTAGACGAATTTAAAATCTCATGGGATTCCTATATACACACTTGATGTTTGATGTATTACCTTTTTAAGATGTTGGAAAACAAAGAAACATTTATATATAACTTACTTCAGTGTCTGTATGTCTAACTTTACGTTCCATAAATGACAGTTAGACGAATGTCTTATATAACTATATTAACACCTAAATAGTATACATAGATCACAATCAAAATTGATGTCGTCTATAATTAGTGTAAAATCAAGGACAAATTAACAATTATGTATATGGAAATATTGATATAAATAATGGTCAGAAAGCTGAATGTTGGAGCAGACACATGCCTAATACTGTGATCTATTCTAAATAGGTCATTATATTCTTATATTGTATTCAGAAAAATAATTTGACGGAACATCGCTACAAAATGTAATACATTTGTTATATGAACTCTGATAAACAACTTACAATTTTATAAGATTTATTTTATTCTTTATTTACCATATGCTGTTTTACTAGTTTTGAAATAAGGCATTCATAGACAGCACATGACTACAATTAACAATTATGTATATACAAATATTGATATAAATAATGGAGAAAGCTAAGATAGCTTTTTGATAGAACAGACAAATATAATAATGTTAAACCTACTAAAAAGCTCACCATATTCTGACATTTTATTCTTAATTATTTATATGTTGTTTATACTCGGTTTTATATAAGGCAGTCACAAATAACAAAATACCACAATTTTTAAATGTAATGTTTCCGGAGCACCCGATCTTATTGTCCTGTTGGAAATTCGCGCATTGTACTTTGCCTGTTGCAAAGTATTTATTTTGATTTTGATATTGTGGGATTGGACATGAACAAATATTTTTATGTTTGATTCAGTTAGTTTTGATTTTAATCGATATGCAAGCAAACTGAATAACGCGCGTTATTTTCTTTTTTTTCTTGGTTCAAAATCATTTTAGAAAATTTTAATTCCGCGCTTTGTCAACAACGATTTTCGATTAACGGAACAGCTGATGGAACAGCAGATTCAACTGATCAGCTGTGTAGTTTGGCGCCAGAAATTCTAGGACAAAATAGTGCGTGGAAAAAACAACAAATTGCATACAAAAACACTCTCATAAAGACAAAGAAAATTCTTAGCAAAAGTCTCGCCAAATGACATGAGTAATTTGATATCACGGGATGTAAACAAACTTCATTTTTAAGTCAATATAGTTCCGGTTTTGTGTATTTCATATTGTGTATTCATACGTCGATTGTTGTGAATGTAATTCCCGTGACGTCACCAAGGTAGATCTTGCAGTTCATAGCCGATATGAACGCAATTGCTCTGAAACCTTGTGTAGAGGACAGAAAACAGACAAAATATAAATATATATATGTATGTGACGAAACTTAGAGCTTCAAATGAAAATAGCGCTTGTCATTTCTGCATAATCAAATAATCTACTCTCGTGGTTGATGTAATTGTTAATTTAAGAAATATATCGTTGGACTTTTGACTCCGAGATGTAATTAACATACTTGGACTTTAGTATACTATACAGATTTGTCGAAATTTTAACACTGAGCTGACGACAAAGAGTCGAAGCCAATCCGAAATATATAGATTGAAGGTAGCCGAAAAGCCAACGAATGATATATAAGATAACTGTCATAAAGCTATCCTGATATAGAAAACGAGGGGCGGAGATGGGTTGATGATTTTATACCAATTCTTGCGCTTAGTTTTAAACTTTCAACTGGCCCGTACTATAGGTGGAAGAAAACTTAAGTCTCACGGGATTCCTATATACACAATGTTTGATGTACTACCTTTTCAAGATGCTCGAAAACAGAGAAACATTTATATATAACTTACTTCAGTGTCTGTATGTCTAACTTTACGTTCCACAAATGACACTTAGACGTATGTCTTATGTAACTATACTAGCACCTAAACAGTATACATAGATCACAATCAAAATTGATGTCGTCTATGATTCAGGCATGGGGTAATGTTAAGTTGTTATTATAATGCCATGTAATGCATTACATTTTCTCCAAGTAATGCATGTAATGTGTAATGCCACAATTTTTGCATTACATGTAATTGTAATGTAATGCATTACATAGACAAAAATGTATGTAATTTAAGCATTACATGGCATTACATAGCATTACTTCCCTCTTTTCAATGTTATATATTGCTACCAGTAAAATTCAGGGTTAGTAAGTACCTGCAGGCTACTTTTTCCCCTTAGTATAAAATATGAGAATCAATGTAAAGAAAAAGTGTAACTTTGAACTGTTGTTAAACTAATGATATACAGTACATGTAGTTCATTTAACCTGGATACTAAAACATTATAATATAGAATGCTAAATTCCTTAACATTAATATATTGATCACCTGTATAAAAAACAAAGAACTCCAAAATTTTAACACCAGGGGCAAACTTAAAATTTTTCAGCAGTAAGTTAGTTACAATAATTTGTATTTTTGCTTTAACTGATAACCTGTGATGAAACCATTTTGGTTTTTTTTACCAGATAATTGTGTTATTTACAATCCTGTTTATATAACACTATAGTCACTGAATACCCCATCTTTAGTTATTAAAGAAGCTATGTGTTAAATAGGGCTTCTAATTGATAATTGACAATACCACTAATTAGTTTGTATACCTATCAATTAATGTTTTGATTTACTGATAATGGAATAGCAGTGAGATTTAGTGAATAACATAAATAAATCAGAAAACATACAATGTTAGAATAAATTCCTTACTTTCTTTTTTAGAGAAAACACAGAAATATATATTTGGAAAATGAAAAGCCCAAATTGATGAAAAATCAATCTTGGCGATTTTTTTCTTTTGCTAATAAAATGTATGAAATGTAATACGTAATATAATGCATTACTTTGGTAAAGTAATTGTAATGTAATGCATTACTTTCCCAAATACATGTAATTGTAATTGTAATATAATGCTAGTTTTGTCAAAGTAATTGTAATGTAATGCATAACATTGCAATGTAATTCGCCCCATGCCTGCTTTGATTAGTGTAAAATCAAGGACAAATTAACAATTATGTATATGGAAATATTGATATAAATAATGCTCAGAAAGCTGAATGTTGGAGCATACACATGCTTAATACTGTGATCCATTCTAAATAGCTTATTATATTCTTATATTTTATTCAGAAAAATAGTTTGACGGAACATTGCTACAAAATATAATACATTTGCTATATGAACTCTGTTAAATATTTTACAAATTTCTAAGATTAATTTTATTTTTTATTTACCATATGCTGTTTTACTAGTTTTGAAATAAGGCATTCATAGACAGCACATTACTACAATTATGTATATTGAAATATTGATATAAATAATGGAGAAAGCTTAGAATGTTTTTGATAGAGCAGACACATATAATAATGTTAACCGTACTAAAAATTTACTATATTCTGACATTTTATTCTTAATTATTTATATGCTGTTTATACTCGGTTTTATATAAGGCAGTAACAAGTAACAAAATAGCACAATTTTTAATGTATTCTCTCTGGAGCACCCCATCTTATTTTTCTGTTGGAAGTTCGCGTGTTTTACTAAATTTTCCTGTTGCAAAGTATCTATTTTGATTTTGATATTTTGGGTTTGGACTGAACAAGTACTTTTGTGTCTGATTCAGTTAGTTTTGATTCCTATACAAATAATGTTTGATGTATTACCTTTTTAAGATGCTGGAAAACCGAGAAACATTTATATATTATTAACATCAGTGTCTGTATGTCTAGCTTTACGTTCCACAATTGACACTTAGACGTATGTCTTATGTAACTATACTAACACCTTAACAGTATACATAGATCACAATCAGAATTGATGTCGTCTATGATTAGTGTAAAATCAATGACAAATTAACAATTATGTATATAGAAATATTGATATAAATGGAGAATGCTTTTTGATGGAGCAGACGAACATGATAATATGAATCCTACTGCATCACTAACCATGTCCTGATATTAATTTTATTTTTTATCTAACATTAGACTAGTTTTTCTGTCTGTATTTGATGAAATACAAGTTTTATCGAACACGCGTGATACAGAATCTTGTATCACCACAGTGTGGTGATACAACATTGGCGGTAAAGTACACGTGCACGTCTCATTGTGACGTCATTGGGGAATCTCCGATTTGTCAAATGTAAACAATGACGTCATTTCTTCAAAACATGTCATAACATAGTTCAGTGGTTTTCTATGGTAAAATAGAATTTTACATAAAGTATTGTTTTTTTTATTATTTTAATGACCTAATAGGAAATGTTAGATAAAAATATCATATACACAGTGTGTATGTACAACCCTTCGTATCAGGTCTCGTCCTTTTTTCGTAGCTGTATCACTACTCGTCGCGCAAGCGCGACTCGTAGTGATACGGCCACGAAAAAAGGACTCGACCTGATACCGAGGGTTGTACATACACACTGTGTATATAATATGTATTTATTTACCATATGTCGTTTTTACTCGTTTTAAATAATGCATTCACAAACGGTACATGGGTATATTTTTAAAAAGCATTGTTTTAAAAAGTAACTTTTTAGTTTTTTACTGAGCACTTGGTTTATCGAACATTTACTTTTATGTTCTCTTCGCCAGAATGTCCATTAGGCCGTAGCCCTATCTTTCCATTTTTGCCTGTCCTTCGCTGCTGTTTTAGCTGTAGTCCAGCTGGTCCATCTGATGGCGTTTCTATCCTTCTCAGTCGTTCTCCTCCATGTGGAATTAGGTCTTCTTCTTTTTCTTTTTCCATCTGGTTGCCACTGCATGCTCTGGTGGTATTGCTGCTGTTGTAACCTTCGATGATTTTGTTTGTTGTGTTGCAAGCGTTGGTAGCACATTTGCTCGAACTACTACTACCCGTCAACAATCTGTAGTATTGTAATCAGTGCTTGTCCATTGTTGTCCATTTTGTAAGTGTTGACTGCTGACAAGTACCTGTTTCTCGCTACGAAATATTTACATTTTTACAATTGTTTGAACCAAGGTGTTATGACATTGTTAAGAATATTTTACAATCCACATTTGGTTGGTGCCTTATAAAGAATTGTTTTTATCTGAAAAGTGGCTAAGGCCTTCTTTGACGACTTGTCTTATTTGTGTTACTGATAATGAACCAAGTAATTGATGTAATCTATTTTATTTTAATTATATCCCAACTTCGACGAAGAGGTAAAATACTGGTTTACATCTGTCCTTCCTTCCGAAACAAAAATTTTCTCAAAAACTGTTTAACACAGCAAATTGAAACTTTGTATGCGAGTTCAGTATGAAGTACTGATTTCAAGTCTGCAACATATTCACTTCCTGTTAAGCGACTTAGTTACTTTGAAGACATTTACGGCCAATGGTTGAAGTTAAACGCGGGGGTATTCTAAGTGAGCTCCATCTCATCGATTTTCTTGTTTTTTCTATTGTAACAACCTCGGTTATGGGAGCAACTAAGTGAGCAGCATCTCAGATTTTCTTGTTTTTTTTTCTATTGTAGCTTCCTCGGTTATGGCAGCAGCTAGGTTTGCGAAGATGTTATCAAACAAATCTACAAAACAACCAGTTAAACAACAAATGACGAGGCAAATACAAAATAAAGTGAATGTAGAGACAATAAAACCGAGCACACCTGTTGGTGTTGTGAAGGCTAAACCTCAATTATGGAAAAGGATAAGCACAGATATAAACAGGTAATTGAATTAAATTCTAACATGACCTGCGTTTTCCTTCATATGAAACATGAATAAGCCAGCCGTGGTATAACAACGATATACCCATCGCTGTTCCGTTTTAATGACGCACTCCTTTGCTTATCTTATGACGTCATGCTATGTGTCGCGAACAATGGTAGTGACGTAATTTTCATTCATAAAATGATTTATTTCAATGGGAGTAATTTCAACAGCCGAACTGTTTTTAGGCACCTTTTACATGTACTTCCGAAGAATGAGTTCTTAGTCAGTTTAAAATTGAAATGATCAACATTTACCCGTGGTATATCGTCGAATAATAAACGGGCCGGAGTTCACATGCGGAAGAATATATCACGAGATGGCTTTGCCACATGTTAACGACGACCCGTGTATTATTCATCGATATACCACGGGTAGATAATGATTTCTTAAATATCTTTGTATACAAATTAACAAAGTAATGTAAATGTGTAAGTTAGAGCCTTAAGCGTGCAACACATCTGCTTAAACAACATTTGCATATCACATAACCGAATCAGCATTTCATCTCGGTCCCTCATTGGCTACATATCGGCAGCTACTAACTATCTATTGGTCAGCTTTTTGGCTACAAGGTGTCCATATTTCGGTCAATCGGCTGCCGAGCTTCGACCACTTTTCGATAGTTCAGTGTTAAACTTTCGACAGACCTGTACTGTAATTTAAAATAATTTTGTATACAAATTAAAAAAATAGTTTAAACGTGTTAGTTAGGGCTTTGTAACTCATCTACTTAAACATTATTTGTAAATCACATAACCTTTTTATCTATGACGTATAACATTATTACAGTACAGACATGGCGACACCCTATAACTAATACTGATGTAACAAAAAAGACTCATAGTTTGGTTGTCAAGTTCCCGAGATATAGATAGCTATTGTCTGAAAAGCTGCCTAGAGGAAACAATAGAAGCTATCGAAAACTGTGTTAAAAGTTCCTTTAATTTTTGTCTCGTGTCGTAAGGTTTCAGATGTTAGGTGTCTGTATTGGCTGACAGAAATAGTTTAATTCATTTGAGTAATACAGTCAAACCTGTTTATAAAGGCCACCCAAGGAAACCAGTAAAAGTGGCGTTTATGGGCAGGTGGCCTTTATATACAGGTTCAAATAATATAAATAAAGAACAATTGGGATACTATTTTACTGACCTTTATAAACAGGTAGTCCTAATATAGAGGTGACATTTATTGCAGGTTGAATTGTAATATAAAACACAAAATAGATTTTTGGTTATGTAATGCTTTAATGCCATAATATCTATGTATTTTGTTTATAATTTTCAGAAAATCTACGCCTGTTTCTACACCTCAAGAACCGGAAGTCAGTAATGAAATAGATGCTGTAATTCCAGGACGAAACAATCGCATGTCAATTGTAAACGAGAAAGAAAACTCAAAAATAGAGGAAAATCTTACAACTGATCCTACTGAGCAGACGCATAATGACGTCATCAGTCGCCATGACAACAGTCAAATGTCAGTTATAAACCAACAAGAAAACTCGAGGGTAACTAAAAATGTGACATTTGATTCTGCACATAATGACGTCATCACAGTCAACAGTCAAATATCAGTTATAAACGAGGAAGAAAGTTCAAGGGTCACAGGTAATGGTACAGGTAACTCCACTGGTCAGTCGACGACAAGCACTGAAAACGTTATTTGTCACCATGACAACGCCGGCGTCAAAACCAACAATGCCGATGCAAGAAATGAACAAATGATTCTTAACAATAATGATGGTGTTGGGCAACAAGAAAATGGTGGGAATGAAATAAGTAACAAAGATCGAGAAAAAGAAAATAATTCAAATGAAACGGAGGATTCTTATCCGCTGAATGTTATACAGAAATACAAAATATCTCTACAGAAAAGACGAAGAACAGAACGACATTCACCAAGTACAGAAAAGAAACATAACTCTAATATCGGTGTATACAATAATGATACAAGAGAAAATTTCACCATTTAAAGTAATCAAATTTTCAGCATGAACAAAAACGATATTCAACGTGTGTAACGTAAATAACACAAGGACACCCTGTACAATTTGTTTTCGGTTACCTTTACGACCATTCAAATGATAACAGTAGTAAGGGTCTTCGCATCAGTCATATAATTTTCAATTCTATCCAATAGTTTTCATCACTTGGATAAATATTAATTATATATTTAGACTCTAAGGTGCGAGATCACCGAGTCAGTTCCTGCAGACAGGCGTAACACTCAACCAGTCACATTATACTGACACCGGGTGAACCTGTAAAGGCCAATGGCAAGAAAAATTTCATTTTCGCACATGTGGTCTGAACGGGACTCGAACTCACAGTGGTGAGAGACCTTGGATTTGTAGACTAAGGTCTTAATCATTAGGCCACCGCAGCCTCTGAAATATGTTTGAGGACAAGATATTCCCATCTAAATAGTATCGCATGTACTTTATGTTCAAACCTTACTCGGAACTTGGAAATTTTCTGAGTTGTTCCTAACGGTGAATATTGTAATCTAACATGATAATATTAACCGCTGTTTCAAACAATATGAATTGTTTCATACCACGAGAACAGAAATCGACAAATAATAATTTATTAACTATCTGAGGTATAATAATCTTCAATATCGTCACATAATAATCTCTTTAGAGACATTACTAGCTAAAATTTTGCTGATTCAGCTTAAAACAATCCTCGCTCACTCTTAAGAAATATACAGTTACAGATCTGTTAGCACTCAAAAGTGTCGAATCAGCGAAATATCTCGACCCAGTTTGGCTTTATTTCGACAATTGTAACTCGGCAGCTGGTGTCTATCTTTAAGCAGGTGTTCGGTCACTAGTTATCGATATACATATAGCATTGCCTAGTTGCGGAAGCTCGGTGTTAAATTTTAGACAGATTATTAATTCCCCGCCTTTCAGAGAAAGTGGGGGATATTAAATTCGAGTTTCGGTCCGCCCTTCCTTCCAATTATCTGTTTCTGCGTCATTTCGTCCGTCCGAAATTCTTGTCTGCGCTCAATTTTCAAAACTATTAAACACTATTTCTGAAATATGGTGCAAAGTATCAAAATAGATAGGAGATAAGCACGTTAACCCGAGTTGGTTTGCTGCACGTTAACCCGAGTTGGTTTGCTCATAATATCTTTCTCGGAGTTATGGCCCTTTAAGTGAACATGAGCGCAAATCACAAAAAAGAACCTACTGGCGGGGATCCTTATTCACTGACTTTGCTTGTCTATGCTATACCATTACCCACTATACTAGCAATTGATACATTCAGCAAACAGATAATTTTACTACAAGTTAACACAATGGGGTAAATCCAAGACGTACACCAACGTTGAGTTATGTCTTGAAAAACAAAAATATTATATATATATATATATATATATATATATATATATATATATATATATATATATATATATATATATAATATTAATTCTATGATTAAATATAAATTAATAATTTGAGAAATAGAGATATACTATTTGAATTGATTTCATATCTATATTCAATATAATATATAAACAATTCTTATATCTCTACATATATAGAGGAAATAAATAAAGAATGAATGAATGGGTATGAACATGTTATTGGTGGATCTTACTAAAACTTTTCCAGTTTTTGCAGCTTCGGAATTAACATCCTCATCAATAGTGCTCGGACCAAAATTGTGGAAATCTAAATATTTTAAGTTGTTAAAATAAGCAAAATGGAAGACCAAAATCTATTTTACCACAGCCACCTAAGGCAATTCCCTTAAGTATTAAGGATATCTAAGTGTTTCTTTCTATAATAGGTTTTCTATGATAGAAAATGAATTAATAAGTGGATAAATAGAGATATACTATAAAATGAATGAATTGATTAAATATTTTTATTCACCATATATAAACCAATTGGGAATGAACAGTTTCTGTGTGGAAACTACCTTTTATTGCAATAAAAATGTCTATCAGGGCATTTAAGTAAAATATCGTCGAATCGATCGATTTACAATTTAACATTAAGACAATAAATGTACTAGTAAAAACGTCTTATTGAACGCATTTTAATGAAATATCTGTCTGCGTGTAAAATGAAAACAGTCGGCTGAATGCTGTGGCGGGAATTCAGTTGACAAATGATAGATTGGCAGACGATCTGAAGCGTTGAATGTATAAACCGTCTTCTGAATCCTTATGCTGTTGGCATCAATATAAGTTTGGCCAGTGTAATATATAAGAAACTGGTCCCGGTTTCACAATCATTTCTTAGCCAAGATTTTCCTCAACTTTAATTTAGTAAATTTTGATCATCTCTATTTGGAACTAATGATAACTTTTGATCAAAACTAAATGCAAATGTTTAAATCTAGAAGAAATCTAAAAAAAATCCACCTAAAATTCCTAAAAATTAGCAAAATTTGAAAGATATGAACTTTTTGAAAATTTTAGTTAAATGAAATCTTAGCTAAGGAATGGTTGTGTAACCGGAGCCTGGTTGCAAAGACAGATACATTGAAGTTTGTGTTATATTCTTCTGATCTCTATATCAGCAATATATAAGAGTGAAGTGAAGTGGAGTAATTGACTTTTACGACAAAGTCAAGATTATATTACTTATATCAAGGCGGTCAATCAATGAATGATGAAGAAGACCGTGGTGACCGGAAGAAACCATTGGCTTTCAGCAAGCGAACTGACAAACTTTTTCACGCTTGGAAGTGTCCCGAATGGGGTTCGAACCTTGGCAGTGAGAGGTGCTGTGATTCGTAGGACTAACACAGTAGAAAAGAAGAAATCATTCTGTACAACGAAGCAGGCGGCTTACAAATAAATTGTTGACATAGGGATATTGCAAGCCCAGGCTTATCATGGTCCTTAAAAAGTTTTATGGCCGTCATCACAGTATTGTTGATACGTTTGATATCTCTGTATCCAGGATTGCCCTGGATATATTTAAGGTCCCATAGTTCCATGTTCCTTTCACATATTGTTGATTACACACGTAGTGGGTATGGCTAGCTAAACAAGAGGTGCTTACTCTTAAAGCGCATTCGTCCTCACGTCCCTGGTTGCAATTGACGTGTCTATCCTAACTTGTCAGTTCCAAAGTTTTTACTTTCTCTGAATTATGATTCGGATATGGATTAATATGTTCGTTTTTGATTTGTAAATGAAAAAAGCTAATGTACTTGAAAAGAAACATTGCAATTAAGAAAAAATACAATTATAACAACAGAAACAGCCATAGAGAAAACAACATTGACCTGTCCGTTTGACCTTTTGATAGGAATGTTCCTATAGGGTGATCCATTGAATTAATAGGAAGTTAATACAAACACAGTGGACGTACCTACTCTATAAAGCGAGAGAGAGAGAGAGAGAGAGAGAGAGAGAGAGAGAGAGTAACACCTATGATGTAGGAAACAAAATGAACACCTGATTCCCCTTCACATTAATTAATTGATCCATGGTCGATATTAAAATCAAAGGTCAAACGGACAGGACGTTATTGTTGTTTGCATGTTCATTTAATGCCGTCAGTATAACTCAGATAATGAAGAGTAATATTCGAATAAAACTCGAGCTACAAAACAACTTCATCTTAATCCTTGAGAAAAATACTAGTCACAAATAGCTGAATTATAATGATACAACGTAAAACAGCATTCATCAAATCAGTTAATCAATGGCAGTTACTATAAAACAACAGTACAGACCTGCCGAAATTTAAATACTAAGCAAGAAAGTCTAAACTCGACTCCCGAATGGCAGGGATATAGTTAAAGTCTGTTTACAACCAATTAGTCTCTTGGTGTTTGTCCCTTTTCATGGGGTTAACGTGTGAATAAAAACCGTAGCTTTTTGCATCATGAAAACAAGCCTATGCCGTAATGTGGCCTGTTGTAACTGGTGTCTAATCTACTCTCATAACTTCATATTAAAACTTTTTAATATCGCCTTCTATATCGCTATGTAAATTGTTTTAGCGCCATTTTCTTAACCTTTGCGGCGATAACAAAAACAGGAGTTAGAAGGTTTTTTTATATGCTAATCAGTTTCTGTTACGGGTCATTTACAAAATCTTAGCTTCTTCGGCTCTACGAAGATAGTCACTACCACAGTCCCAACCACGTGTATATTAATATCGCCATCAGTTTTCCTGAAACTCTTTTTAAGTGAATGTCGCTAAAAATCTACACAGTTGTTGATTTATTGTAATTATTTAATTCATATTTTCTGCTACAACGATCAGAAATATTTGTAAACATATGCCGGTTACCTAATGGCTAAAGGCCAAATTGACTGACTTTTACAACACGTGTACACCTGATCATGAATACGGTAGTTCTTGCCAACCACCAAGTAGATTTGACAAAGTTCTTGCAGTCTTACTAATTATCCGTACACACGATTTATAAGTTTAATTAGTTACCATAATTTACCATTTATTACATATTAGAATTTTACTTTTCATAAAAGTATCAAGTTTCCCTTGATCTAATACTCATTGAAACGGGGGAAAATAAAAATCAAAACAATTTATTAATAATTTAATTAAATATTTCGAAAAAGGGAAAACAACACGTTACTTTTCTATCATTAAGTAATGAATTCAGACTTTCTGGACATACTTTTATTTGTAGAACTTTTTATGAATCTATAGGGTTATTCATTCAACGTTTTAAGTTTGTCAATATTAAGTATGACCGTTCTTAAATGAATTTCAGCAAGAATTATGGTACAGAGAGAGAGAGAGAGAGAGAGAGAGAGAGAGAGAGAGAGAGAGAGAGAGCGTTGTCTCAAATAAAGATTTGCAAGAATGCTATATTGCACAAAAATCTTGTGAACAAAAATTGTTTGTACATAACATACTCGTAGGTGCAGCATTATAACACCATATGTATATTGATAACTATTGATGAATTTAAACAATTTTGAGTAATTTTATAAACAAATTTATGAAAACAATATCCGTCCTTGTCAATCATGATAATCAAATAGCCGTCGAGCGATAGAAATCAGCTGCCGAAAAGTTGTAACGGAGCTAAATGAGCAGTTGTTTCGGCATTGATTGACTATCTCAGTGTTAAACTTTCGACAGGCATGTACTGTATATACATGTAAGCTGCCAAAAGGATATAAGATAATAATAACGATGGATCAATGAGCTTCAAATTCGGCATTAATTCGATATGTAGTTTAGTATTAAACTTTCGGCAGGCCTGTACCGATCTCTCATATCTAAGTTACAATTCCAATCAAACTGGAGATAATACAGGTTTTAGCGGAACGTTCTTGGAACTCATTCTTCATAACATTTTCTATTTTTGTCTAGTAAAAGTACATGTAGTCGTTGTCATGGCAATAATCATATTTTCGCAACTTTAATTATAACTCTTTCGTGCAACAAAAAATTTGAACACTGTACTTTAACCCGAAACACGTAAAACCTAATTGTCTTTGTGGTAGAGAGACTCAATTATTCATACTGCTTCAATATCTTTTACTACAGCCGTCACATAACAGTACAGACCTGACGAAAGTTTAACACAGTGGCGCTAAGTTTTCAGACAGACCTGTCGAAAGTTTAACACAGCGGCACTAAGGTTTTAGTTTCTTTTAATACAGATGTCAGTCGTCAAAATACAGTACAGACTTGTCGAAAGTTTAATACAGCGGCGCTAACGTTTCGGTATATTTTGTTAAAGTCGTCAAAATACCGTACAGACCTGTCGAAAGTTTAACACAACGGCGCTAACGTAAAATTTAATGTGGGACTGGATTTTAAAGCATTAATAAAAGCGATTTATTAAGCAATAGTCGAAGCGACAATGGAGAATCCATTTGTTTTTTACAAACATTACGTCACAGGAAATACCGGTTTTCTCCGTTTACATTGGTGTGTCGTAAGGATCTTTTCTCAACCACTGGCCCAAATGAAACCACTGCGGTAGCTCAGTTGGTAGAGTGCTCGCTCCGTAAGTGGGAGGTCGTGGGTTCGAACCCCGGCCGGGTCTGACCCAAGACTTGAAATTGGGTAGTGACTGTTCTTTCGTCAAGCACTCGGCATTATGAAATGAAAGTCACGGTTGTTTCGGATGGGAACTTAAAGTGAACGAGGTCCCGTGTCACGGTGGGCTTGGCACGCTAAAGAAACCTGCTGTATAATGCCATCAGCGCAACGCACAGGCAAAATTTCTGCACTATAACCTATAGCTGGCGACGTCTCGATATAAGTGAAATATTCTTGACTGGGACGTTAAACACCATTACTACTACTACCCAAATGAGACAAACTCGGCTATGTCACATGTATAGTAATTGGTCGAAAAACTGCCGAAAGATAGACATCAACTGGCGAAAAGTTGTCGAGAAAAAGCTAACGAGGAGTCGAAGAGAGTTGATAATTCGGTACTTATTTTGTTAGTTTTATTGTTTAACTTTCAACAGCCCTGTACTGTATTTACACGATAGAGAGAGAGAGAGAGAGAGAGAGAGAGAGAGAGAGAGAGAGAGAGAATTATTTGAACTTCCTAGCAACTCAATTTATACCTATACATGCAGTTAATGCAGTTATCACATTAGCTAATGGTCTTCTTTTTAGAGTCCATGTACGCTGGTGGAAGACGTCAGAAAAAATAAATTATTTTAGTTTTTGTCATAATGATATGTTTAAAACTAGGAGAGAGAGAGAGAGAGAGAGAGAGAGAGAGAGAGAGAGAGAGAGAGAGAGTTGATTTAATTAAATTTCTTAGCAGCAGTGTTCGAAGATTTGAAAACTCTCCGGAAAAATAATTAGTCAAGTTATTAAATCGCCTACTCCTCGGCGAGAATCAAGAGCATGTAGAGAGTTTCTATGTGAGATTTTAAATAAAACATTGCACACGATAAAAGACTGATGCATTATGTAAACCCACGACTGTCACGCAACCATCAGGATATTGCGTGCAAAGCTTAATTTATCACCAATTGTAGTGAGTTGAATGTTCTATCAGAGTCGAGTGGATAGTAATTAGTTAAAACTGGTAGGTCAAAAATGTTAATATAAGTAGTCAGAGGAATGAACTTCAGTACGATTAAGAACATCGTAAAACTACACAATATCAAAACTTAACTAGCTCACCTTCTGAAAGGACCGAATAATAAGGTGTTGTCGCATAAACGCGCCCGACACGTCTGTCGTGTGCCGATTTTGATGTTTTATTAAAATAATGCATTCAAAATCAGCACATGACACGTCTATGCGGGAAATTCGCATAAAGAGGTCTACGTTTATGCGGCGGCGTTCAGCGCATAAGATGTGTTACTTAATATATAGATGTGATGCTTATATGCAACAAAAGAGTGTCTTTTTGGCGCTATGCGGCGTTACAAAGCACCTCCTGCTTAGCTAGCTACAACGGCGAAGTGTGTATTGAAAATTAAGATTATAAAAAACCCATGGAATTATGGAACATCAAATATATCTAAGATAAATTTGGATACGAAATGGTGTGATCGATTATAACGTATCCTATAGTTATTCTCACCTCACTGTAAATGAAACGTGTGATAATCTAACTTTGTAATTTATAATCATTAATACAGTCCAACCTGTCTATAAAGATCACCCGAAGGAACCAGTAAAAGTGGCCTTTAAGGGCAGGTGGCCTTTATATACACGTTCAAATAATATGAATTAAGAACAATTTGGATGCAATTCTTCTGGCCTTTAAATAAGCAAGTGGCCCTTATATAGAGATGACCTTTAAGTCAGGTTAGTCTGTATATTTATGACAATTTCTGTTGGCAAGGGCCCTATCGACACAATATAATAGTCAAACAACATTGACCTGCCCGCTTGACCTGTAATTTAAATATTTATTATGGAAACATCAGAGAAATATTAGTTTCAAACATTTATCCTTTTATAGAATCAATGGCGTAGGGTTTAAGACAGTCGGTTGTCATAGGTGCAAGTTCGTACACCATACATTTTTATGTTTTATCTGTGAATTCTTATACTATTCTTGTATAGGCAAACAACTTTGAACTTTCCATTTGACCTTTCATTTAAATATTTATCACGGGCAAAACGCATCTATGTATAGGGATGTCATGTGCTACTTTTGAATTTTTATGAAATAATACATTCAAAAGTAGCATTGTCATGTGCTACTTTTGAATGTATTATTTCATAAAAATTCAAAAGTAGCACATGACAGGGAGCACAGGTGTTTATTTTGTATACCTCATTACATATATAGTCAAATATTCATGTAGGAGGGTCCATTCAATACATTGGTAGTGTCAGGATTCGCAGTTAATACATATACACATTGCCTATGATTAGTGTTCACGTCATATAGACGAAATATTCACGCGTGATCCCTTTTACTTTAATTTACTCGTCCATAATGAATATTTAAATCAAAGGTCAAGCGGACAGGTCAATGTTGTTTGTCTATACTCATCTCATAGACTGCACCTTTGTACTGTGTATGTATCAACTTGGATCTTAACAATACCTATGTACATGTATTTGGTGGATCCTCCAATATAAATATCTCTAAAAAAGGTCAAGCGAACAGGTGAATGTTGTTAACCTATACACCTGTGTATAGTCCGTCAGCGATACTGTGGCAGTGTTTGTAAACATGGTAGAGTCTATATAATGTATACAGCCTACGATAGGGATATATAAAGATGGGGTTTGATAAATGAACGCTTCAAGGCGTGAATATACGTATTCGATAACACGGTCTTGATACCTATCGTGTATAATAAACTCACCCGTGTTTATAAACACTCTGCCACAATATCGCTGACGGACTATACTGTGTATAGGTAAACAACTTTGACCTGTCCACTTGACCTTTGACTTAAATATTTATCACGGAACAAGTGCGTCCATGTATAGGGAGCACATGTGTTTATTTTGTCTAAATAATGCGAACACTAGTCATGTACCTTGAGTACATACTAATAACAGTGAATCCTACTTCTACCCATGTATTTGGTGGATCCTCCTATATGAATATTTCTAATGAAAGGTCAAACGGACAGGTCAAAGTTGTTAACTTTTACACCTGTGCACTGTGTATGTATTAACTTGGATTTTAACACTACCCATGTATTTGGTGGATCCTCCTATATAAATATCCCGAATAAAAGGTCAAGCGAACAGGTCATAGTTGTTTGCCTATAACATGTGTATATTTATGTATTTTCCTAATGAAATGTCAAGCGGACAGGCCATTGCTGTTTGCATGTATTGAAAATTATGATACCTGTATAACAACAATACAGGCAAGGTGAGGCAGTTCAGTATCGACAAACATAGGCAAACAACGTTGACCTGTCCGTTTGACCTTTAATTTAAATATTTATTGTGGACGACTGTATTTATATATAGGTAGCACACGGGTTAATTTTGTATACATAATGAGAACTCTAATCACTTATCTCGTGTACTCATTACTAACTGCGAATCCTACTATTACCTATGTATAGGGTGGACTCTTCTATATGACTATTCCTAATGAAAAGTCAAGCGGACAGGTCAATTTTGTTTGCCTATACCACACGAATACCTGAAAGATATTTATCAATCCAGGCCCCATTGAGCGGTATATAATACATGTATAACGGTAAATAATATATAAATTGATTCGGAATTAAGTCATGTACTTTCCTTTCACACCATTTGATTTCGATCACTTAATTACGCCGAACAACCGACCGGAATCAATGTTCGTTTCAACTTTCACTTTCTATCAGCCGATTAATGTGGGAAAGCTGAATGGAAACGTTTAAATATACACGTTAAAAGACATTTCGTAAAATGCTTTGACAATTACACAAAAGGCAGGAAAAGCTAATCCCTTAATGTTTTATATATTTTTTATGTTAGGTATATTTTCATAATTTTCGCTGAATGAATATTAAGAAAGCGATTTTGGTTAATGTGTACGGATATTTTATGATGCAGTTTGTGTATTCATAAATTTTGATAAACATGTATCTGCAATGTAAAAACCCAGATTTATGTCATTTAATCAGTATATGATAGTATAGTGGAGTGAAGTAAGTCAGGATGGTTTTACTTGCATCGAGAGGCTCAGGGAGTGTGGTAGAAAAGTGAGTGCCAAAAGAGAACCACCTACACCTACCTTCGGCAAGCGTACTTTACAAACTTTTTTCACACTAGGATCTGTCCCGAATGGGGTTCGAACCTAGACGGTGTGTGTCCGATCGGCGCGCAATAAAGACCACTTAGCCACTGAGGTACCAAAGTATATAAGAAATAAAATAAAATAAGATACACATACATATACAGATTTATACAATCTTTATCAAATTCTAAAAAATTCTCATTTTTACACCAGTTTTCAGACATACAGTACGGTCCTGTCGAAAGTTTAGCATGTACTGAGCTAAGGTATAAGTGCCGAATTGGCAGCCTATATCCGCCCACGTTACCTATATTTTCAGTAGCTACTATATATCTCTCGGTGGCTCTTCGGCCACTAGCCAAGCACTTCTCGGCCAGCCTATATCCGCCCACGTTACCTATATTTTCAGTAGCTACTATATATCTCTCGGTGGCTCTTCGGCCACTAGCCAAGCACTTCTCGGCCAGCCTATATCCGCCCAAGTTACCTATATTTCCAGTAGCTACTATATATCTCTCGGTGGCTCTTCGGCCACTAGCCAAGCACTTCTCGGCCAGCCTATATCCGCCCACGTTACCTATATTTTCAGTAGCTACTATATATCTCTCGGTGGCTCTTCGGCCACTAGCCAAGCACTTCTCGGCCAGCCTATATCCGCCCACGTTACCTATATTTTCAGTAGCTACTATATATCTCTCGGTGTCTCTTCGGCCACTAGCCAAGCACTTCTCGGCCAGCCTATATCCGCCCACGTTACCTATATTTTCAGTAGCTACTATATATCTCTCGGTGGCTCTTCGGCCACTAGCCAAGCACTTCTCGGCCAGCCTATATCCGCCCACGTTACCTATATTTTCAGTAGCTACTATATATCTCTCGGTGGCTCTTCGGCCACTAGCCAAGCACTTCTCGGCCAGCCTATATCCGCCCACGTTACCTATATTTTCAGTAGCTACTATATATCTCTCGGTGGCTCTTCGGCCACTAGCCAAGCACTTCTCGGCCAGCCTATATCCGCCCACGTTACCTATATTTTCAGTAGCTACTATATATCTCTCGGTGTCTCTTCGGCCACTAGCCAAGCACTTCTCGGCCAGCCTATATCCGCCCACGTTACCTATATTTTCAGTAGCTACTATATATCTCTCGGTGGCTCTTCGGCCACTAGCCAAGCACTTCTCGGCCACTCGGCAGCAGAACTTCGACTCCTTTTCGTTAGCACTGCGGTAGCTCAGTTGGTAGATTGCTCGCTCCGTAACTGGGAGGTCGTGGGTTCAAACCCCGACCGGGTTTGACCCAAGACTTGAAAGTGGGTAGTGACTGTTCTTTCGCCAAGCATTCGGCATTACGAAATAAAAGTCACGGTTCTTACGGATGGGAACTTAAAATAAACGAGGTCCCGTGTCACGGTGGGCTTGGCACGCTAAAGAACTCTGCTGTATAATGTTATAAGCGCAACGCACAGGCAAAATTTCTGCACTTTCGCCTATAGCTGGCGACGTCTCGATATAAGTTAAAAAATACTCTTGACTGGGACGTTAAACACCATTACTCACTCACCTTTTCGTTAGCTCAGTGTTAAACTTTCGACAGGTCTGTACTGTATTTGATATAGTCAAACAATAGGGTTTTAATTTATCCAATCTGAGTTTATATTGTTTTTAAAACTAGTTCTCATTAGATGATAAGTTTTCTACAATCCTTCTTTATAATGCTCCACTAAGGTAGTTTAATTGTAAGCTTAAGAGCGAACGCTTTGTATGTGTGCGGTCGGGGTTCGAAACCTAGCCGTGTCCGACCAAGAACTGAAAATAAGTAGTAAATGTTCATTATTACGCACCTATATAGCTGGTGCCTTCTTGATATAAGTGAAATATTCTTAGGATTAAAAATCTCATTCATTTAGTGAATCTTTACAATGCTAGAAAGTTATGGTAAACGGAAAAGCATTATAAAATGTATACCCAAAGAAACAATGCTAGCTTTATATTGTATTTTTTATAGCTATGTCATATACCTATTTTTAATTTAATTCTAAAATACGTTAAAAATGATAAATGACATCTATACTATTTACCTGTGCATTGATAGAGATGTCAATAGATTTTGAGATATTCGTATTTAGAATCAAGTATATATGCATAAATACATTAGATAGAAAATAAAACGTCTTCAGACTCTGTCTCTCTGATACCTGTGTTTAAATACATACGTATATAGATTTTACATGGTGTAAATGAACACACGTCTTTTCTACCCTTAAGACTAACCAATCAGAATTTAGAGCTCAGGGGACGACACATTTAATAATTAACAAATACTTTCGCTTTACTTGTAGTATCTAGTTCAGATATAGCCGGATGATAAGAAACCTTTAGACAATTAATGGAAAATTGACATTCTGGATAAATGCTTCTAATATAGTTACGATTTCCCGAACCATGTGAGAAATTGTACAGCGCAAGTAGTGTCTGATCGATATTGAAAAGGATACACGTATGTAACTTCTATGAAAAGTCAAAATTACTCCAAACATTGAAAATGTGGTTTTCGTGCTCATCGTGTTTAAATGTAGTGTTGATTTATTTCTTTGTGAATATTGAGTTTTGTTTAAGTGCAGATATTGTACCGTGTTACGGTTGTAAGCTGTTTAGTAACAGTAATAATGGGCAGGAACTACAGCGAAAACGAGCAGTAAGTATTTAAAACTTATTACTTATTTTAGTATCCAGGCTCCCGTTTTCACAATTATTCCTTAACTCAGATTTCCTTAACATAAATTCGGCAAATTTCAAATTTTAATCATTTTGTACATTTTTCAGATATTTTGGAACTTAAGGTGATATTTAGAAGATCTATTCAAGCTTACATCATTCGTATTCAGTTTTTGTCAAGATTTCCACTTTTAGTTCCGGAGGATATTGTCAAACTTTGCTAAATTTAAGTCAAGGAAAATCTTAGTCAAGAAATGATTCTGAAAGTAGGACCAGGCTCCAATTTCACAATCATTCCTTAACTAAGATTTTTCTTAACTTAAATCTGACAATTTGGGGTTGTAATTAAGAGTATTTCAAATAAATTGTTTTCTTAAAATAAGAATGCCGAGAGATTAGCGTCATCGTCAAAATAACACCTAAAATTCGCGAATATCTTGCAAAATAGCCGCATCACATGATTCAGCTTATAAATGCCAGGTTTAAATTAAAGAAAATTTTAGTTAAGAAATGATTCTGAAACTGGGGTATGACTTTGTTATTAGTACTGACGTAATCACTATTTAATAAGTATTGTTGACAAATATATATATATATATATATGTGTGTGTGTGTGTGTGTGTGTGTTAAAATTTCATTATTACATGACAACTTGTAGGGTTTTTTTTTAGAAATTTAATGAAATGTCTGAACTTAAACGTGTATAAGATATAGAATTTATTTCGGTGTTACAACTAACAAATCTAGGGTGAGTTAGATAATGTTTGTATTTACGTGGCAAGTTATGTTTTTTTAAAATAAAAGATTTGATTGAAAATCTGAATTGGTTCGTTTTTTACGTGACAACTTAAGTTTTTACTAGCGTATCACTTTAAAGAATTTTTTGTAGTATTACTACCTGCAAATTCAGTAACGTGAATGAACATTACGAAATGACAAAGTCATTGTGTATACCTAAAGACTTATACACTGATAAAATTGAAATATTGATAATTTGATAATTTTGTTTTCAAAATAATTATTTATGAATTAAAAGTGTCATTTTGAAGGTCGGTTCAAACTTATAACAGATGTATTCTAGTGTTGTCGAACTTTGTATTTTAACTAGCATAAAAGATTGCTTTTAGCTTTATTGAAGTAAAGGAACTTCAATCGTTAAGGAATGATTGTGAAACCGGGGCATGGTCTTTTACCAAACAAAACCGATGGTTACAGATAATGAGGAGTTGAGTTGAGTAATGGTGTTTAACGTCCCACTCATTAAAATTTCACTTTATCGAGATGTCGCTAACTAAAGGCGAAGGTGCAGAAAATTGCCTGTTCGTTGCGCCTGTCATATCCCTTTTTTAAATTTAATCATGAAATACATTCAAAAATGGTATATGACAATATATCATATATCATTTTTTAATGTATTCTATGATTAAATTCATATACCATTTTTGGAATGTATTTTATGATTAAATTTTTAAAAAAATGGTATATAACACGCCGATGGCATTATACAGCATACAGCAATGTTATTAACGACTACCGTGACACTGGACCTAGTTAAGTTCCCATCCGACAAAGCCGTGACTTTCATTTCGTTTTCGTAATGCCGAGTACTTGACAAAAGAACAGTCACACTCAAAGTCACTTAGGACAGAGCCGGTCGGGGTTCGAACCCACGACCTTCCACTTTCTGAGCGAGCACTCTTCCGACTGAGCTACCGTAATCGTTAGATAATGATGACAACAATCATATAGATATCATAGAAGACGCCGAGTTTGTTTCATTCAGTGTTTGACTTCGAGACAGTGACAGGGATGCACGTTATTAAACTAAAACAATCAATAATCAAGAAAAGAAATATTCCTTATAAAAGGTCAAGCGGACAGGTCAATGTTGTTTGCCTATACCTTGTGTATTGCCTATTGATATGTCAAGCGGATAGGTCATTGCTGTTTGCATGTATTGAAAATTAAGATACATGCATGAATGCACTTTATTAAACTAAAACAATCATCAATCAATAAAAAATATTGAAATTCAAAAATTAAAAACATAAATCAAACAAAAATAATTAACAAAAATGAATGATTCAAATAAATAAATAAATGAATAAATAGAATGGAAAATAAAATTACAGTCCAATCTGTCTTAAAGGCCACCTCTACAGGTATATAAGGGCTACCTGCTTATAAAGACCAGTAGAATTGTATCCCAATTGTTCTTTATTCATATTATTTAATCCTGTATATAAAGGCCACCTGCCCATAAAGGCCACTTTTACTGGTTCCCTTGGATAGCCTTTATAGACAGGTTTGACTGTATGAAAAATAATAAATAAGGGAATTATATCATTAATAAAATATGAGTAAATCAGATAATATAGCGCGTATTGACAACCCTATATCTTCATTAATGATGGTAACAGTTTGTGTGATGTTGTTAGATAGTTACATAATTATCTTTCACATATTTACAATTCCGTGAGTCATAACCCTAAAACACATGAAGTACTAAGACTTCTGTCTTTTAAAAAAGATGTTTGGATGCGACCACGTATGTTAGCGTGAAAAAAGCAAGTATCACAACACAAGTCAACACACACACACAGAGAGAGAGAGAGAGAGAGAGAGAGAGAGAGAGAGAGAGAGAGATTAAATATAAGGTGGGATGACAAAAGCCAGAACGCAATAAAGCAATATATTGGTCTATCCATAATAGAAACTGTATATTACACCCAGTCAGTGGAAACACACACACACACACACACACACACACACACACACACACACACACACACAGTTTGAGTTTTCAAATAAGATGAGATGACAAAAGCCAGAACGCAATAAAGCAATATATAGGTCTACTTATTATATAAAATGCAACTTTGTGTCCAGTTGAGAGAGAGAAAGAGAGAGAGAGAGCTTCCATATAAGGTGGGATGACAAAAGCCAGAACGCAATAAAACAATATATAGGTCTACTTAAATCTAAAATGTAACTTTACGTCCAGGAGGAGAGAGAGAGAGAGGAGAGAGAGAGAGAGAGAGAGAGTATCCATATAAGGTGGTATGACAAAAAGCAGAACTCAATAAAGCTTTATTGGTCTACTTATGATACAAAATGTAACTTTACTTCCTATCGTTATTCAGTCATTAGTTTGTATAGGGACAGATTTATATAGGTTTTTCTGGTAACTAAATCCAATTATTATTGATTTATATAGAGATATTATATATTACACAGGAATACATTAATATTTATACTAATAAGGGAATTTTAAGACACAAGAAGAAGTAAAGAAAATCACTAATAGGATTTTGTAATTTTGGTTTATTTAATTGTGTCATAAATAATTTCTTAACTGTCCTATTTTTCTTCCGCAAAAAGAATTCGTAATGATAGAGAAAAAATGGTCATATAAATCTAGTGCAAAATGGTGACATTATTATCTAACTTAGGATAAGTGGAATCTTAACTAAACCTGCTTTAAATTTTTCAGCTCTTGACACAGTTTCGGAATACAATTTCTTATCAGTTTCGCTGGAACAAAAACTGTGGAAATCTTAAATAATTGTACTTGTGTTACATATCTTTTGTAAAAATTTAATCATAAAATACATTAAAAAATGATATATGACACGTTGAATTATTACTAATACTGTTTTGATTTTGCCACACTAGACGACCGTGTCGGAAATTATAATTTTTAAAAACGTAAAATAAAAAAAAAACCGAAATGGCAAATTTTAAAGACGATAAAGACTTCCAATTTTAACAACCAATAATATATTTTTTGCCGATTAATCCTAACAGAATCAAGTTATTTGAAACAATTGTGTGTAGCTTGAAGCCACTTCCAAAATTTTACCAAAGAGTTCAATGTTTATAAGAACTCCTACTTAAGGACGTATCACGAATTCGGTCAGCTAATTGACAAAATAATAATGTGATGAATGCCGTACAAATATGTGTTTCTTGAACGTAAACGGAATTTTCAAGCGTGAATCAGGCAAAGGTCAAACGAACAGGTCAATATTGTTTGCCGTAAAGTGTGTAGACCTGGATGCTCAGTGCAATGTTTGTTTTATATCACTTTGACTCATCTTGTGTTAAAAACAACTGATCGTTCTCTGTTGAAATCAATTCAAATTAATTTTATAAAAATATTTTAATTGAAAAATCAATACAGAAGCTTTAGCAAACAAAACTACAGTACGGACCTGTCAAAAATTTAACACTTAGTAAACGGATTAGTGCCAAAGCGGCAGTTCCTCGCCCTCCCTCTCAACAGCTTTTCGACAGCAGCAAATTCATCTTAGCATCTTTTTTCGTCACCTACTATCAATATCTTGGTCATTCGACAGTCGAGTTACAACTTTTTGTCGTACGCTCAGTGGTAAACTTTCGACAAGACCGTACTATTACTAACAGAAAATAATTGAAAGCGAAAAACACTTTGCAGCAGTGTTTGATCATTGAATTAAGAAGAGACATAGAATCAGATATTTATTGTGAAATCCATTTCAATCTGTTAGAGTAAAATCCGGGTTAATGACGAATTTGAGAGTAAAATAACAATAGATAACAATTACATTGAATACACAAACACACACATCAAAGGTTGATTTATTAGGTACTAAACTGATTTGTAAAATCTTTGTTCACTGTGTTAATTTTTATTTTAATGCAAATGTTTATGTATTAATTCAATTCTTTATTCACTGAGACACGCATGTGGAACATCAGACCTGTCGAAAGTTTAACACTTAATCTACGAAAAGGAATCAAAGCTCGGCTGTCAAGTGGCTGAGATCTGGTAAGCTAGTGACAGATAAACTGCTCAGAGATAGACTACATCTTCTGTCAACATAAAGCTTACGAGTGGCTAAAATAAGGTGGCGATTAGCATCTAATTAGCTTACTTAGTGTTAAACATTTCGAAAAGCCTAGACTGTAAGTTGGATGTTTCAGCCTCTACAAATATTCAATTCAATCTAATTCGATTAGTCTTTATTGGTTCTAAGTATATATTGCATTTAAAGCCACAGCAAATACTGTAGATCACTTTTATTTTGCGAGAGATTTATTTTCGCGTAAATTTGCGAATCATCTCATTCGCGAATTCAAATATTACGCGAATATTTCCAGCACGCAGATAGTTCTATGTTGACATTTCCGATACGGTTATACCGGTACTAAATGACACGATACAGGGAAATTGATGGGATACAACTTACGCCACACACTTCTGTGTTTAACTGTATCTAAGGCGGCAAATACATGTACATAATATACATAATAAATACATGTCTAATCATAAATAATATTTAAACAATCTCTTCTTTTGAATGCATAAAAATATTAATATTTTGCCAAATCAATAATAGATATAATAGTTTTGTTTTTACTAGATAATAAGTTAACAAATTTAGACATATTTGTCCAACGACAAAACCATATTTTGAAATATTTTTTTTTCTTAAATCTACATATAATGGACAAACCGATAAAAATTATATTAGGTATACAAAAAACAATTTATAAAGTCTGGCGTTTTATAGTTAAGAATTCCTACTTATGTCTTTTGCTTGTGATTCGGTTTGTTCCTTTAAGAATTCTTATTAGATAGGACTTTCTTTATTACCTTCAACTAATTAAACAAAATTTTAAAAAATTGAAAAAAATGTTCCAAATGGTTTGATCACATTATTTTAGGCTTGTTTTAGTCAAATTGAAGTTTGTAGTGGACAGTAAAATTGACATATCGCCGGCCATGCCTTTTATGTTTCGACACTGGCCTCCATCACGGTACCAAAGCAGCGTCACGGCATGACATACTAGTGTCAGTGACGTCATTATATTGCACAATTCATGATCAGGCCGAGTTTTCATTCTTTTTGTGTGTTTAAGCATATCGGGACTTTGTCGGAACATGTGGGAGTGGTTGGCGATCCGTCAATTAGGCATCCTTCCAGTATTGTCTATATTGCATTTAAGGCAAAGGCAAGGGTTTTCAGCTATGTTATGACTTAAATTATCCTTAATTAATGGCGGGATGGTACCTTGTGTTTTTATATTATATACATCATATTGAACTCAAGTAACATTTTGATATTCAAATCGATATGCTTGTTGCTACAGACTTTAATTTTTGCTACAAATTCCAATTCGTCTTTCAGAATTATCGGCGAAGTATTACACACAATTTTAACACAATGTAAACATTGCTTTCTACCTATAGACTGAGTAAAAATATTGTTTCGTGCTTATAGCCCATAAAGATCATTAAAACAATAAAGAAAGAGTTGTAAATTGAATTTTATTATCAGACGTTAATTGGCGATCTGCTGATACAGGTAAAAAGAGTGTAATTCGTTTGATCGTAAAAAGATGTACAGTACTTAAGTGACATTACATGTACAACGTAATAACTACGTCTCATTCATGTTTAAGGGTCATCTAAGTAAGAAAATTCAAGTGAAAACCGTAAATTGTCGAGTTTTCAAAAACCTCCTAACTGCTCTATGACGTTGAATATATTAATATATTTTCATTTTTTATATTAATTCGTTATACAAGGTGATAATTATCTTTCTCCAAAACGTGTATTTTTGCACAGTTTTCATAAAAATACAACAAATATTTTAAAAATTCTTTAATTATCAATCCGTGCTTTATTTTTATTTGTAAATCTTCACACTTTGTGTAGGTAATTTCATTATTGTACCCCTCTTTCACGTTTTTCAAACAAATGGTTTTCACTTGAATTTTCTTACCTGGATGACCCTTAAGTACATGTATATTTTGTCTGTAATCACAGAAGTATACTAAGAACTTTCAATTGGTAACATTTTCTTATAACACCGGTTGACCTTGACCTTTTGTGTTTATGCTGGTGCTAAATTTGGTTGTACTTTGTATGATGTCATATACATCTTGCATTATGTAGTATGTGTTCGATAATAGATATGTATAGGTGGTACTGTATGGGATTTATGTTTTAGTTAGCATAAAGTTTATAGGCAATAGAGTAATGTTTTGAATATTTGTAGTGATGTAAGTTTGTTTATAAAACATGTAATCAGTACATCAGTACACGTAGTGTGTACTTCAGTACATCGTTACATGTAATCTGTACATTAGTACATATAATCAGTCAGTACATGTAATCATATCATCAGTAAATGTAATCAGTCAGTACATCGATCGTTACATGTAATCTGTACATTAGTACATGTAATCATTTCATCAGTACATGTAATCAGTTCATCAGTACATGTAATCAGTTCATCAGTATATAAAATAAGTACATCAGTACATGTAGTCTGCACGTCAGTACACGTACTTTGTATATCAGTACATGTAATCAGTATATCAGTACATGTAATCAGTATATCAGTACATGTAATCAGTACATCAGTATATGTAAGCAATACATCAGTACATGTAAGAAGTACATGTAATCAATACATTTGTACGCGTAATCAGTACGCCAGTACATGTAATCAGTACATCAGTACATGTAATCTGTTCGTCATGCCAGTACATGTAATCTGTTCGTCAGTACATGTAATCTGTTCGTCAATACATGTAATCAGTACATTAGTAATGTAATCAATACATCTGTACACGTAATTTGTACGTCAGTACATACTTTCACCTTACAATAGTATTTTTATTCAAGAGTGTCGACTTTAGTCAGTCAATTGCACTTATACAAATTGCCGGATGTAATCTACAGTTATTAAATAGATAAAATTACTTTAAAAATGTGTTGAACCTTTTCAGACTGCCCTTTTTATAAGATGTTATTATAAGGAGGTGATAATCTTTTGTCCATGGTAGAAATCCGCGTTTTTCACGTACCCTGTCAATTTTTAAGTTTTTTGGGTGGTTGTGGTTTTGATATTGCCCGGTATGTTTGTATTTGACATTTGTGTACCTGTTTTTCGTTTCCTTCTTATGACAGTTTATATTCATCTTTGGAAAATATAACTTGTTGCGGGTAAACAAAGATTTATGTCTCCCTTTCTTAAAGACAATATATGTATAACGTTTTTCTAACCTGCATGTACGTAAATTATATTGCCAATGCGAGGACAAGGCACCCTAAGAGAATACGTTGTTAATGATTGTGGATTAAAAAATATAAATAAATAAATAAGATAAGATAAAAGGATAAAGAATATTGAATTATTGAATTTGTTCATATTTGATGGAATTTTACTGGTATATATATACAGATTAGTTTACTGTGAGGCAAACCCTATATAACATAGAAATAAAACATCAAAGAGTAACGTTACACATTGTCAAACAAAACGATTGTACTCAAATTTTATATACTGAAGAGACAAATGGGATTAGTGATATCATATATAATATTAAAGCAATATTATAGTTTTTATAAGTAGAGTACAGACTTGTCGAAAGCTTAACACTCCGGTAACCAATTAATGTCGATATCGACAACATATCTCGGTCCTTGGCTCGAAATCTATATCTCGATAGCTTTTCGACAGCAGCTATTTGTTTATTGATTCCCTTTTTTGTCTCTAGCCTTCGTTCGTTAATTCCTCGATCACTCGACAGTCTGACTTCGATTACTTTTCGGTCTCTAGGTATCCGTTGCTCGATCACTCGACAGTCTGACTTCGATTACTTTTCGGTCTCTAGGTATCCGTTGCTCGATCACTCGACAGTCTGACTTCGATTACTTTTCGGTCTCTAGCTATCAGTTGCTCGGTCAGTCGGCAGTTTGACTTCGATTCGTTCTCGGTCTCTAGCTATCAGTTGCTCGGTCAGTCGGCAGTTTGAATTCGATTCGTTCTCGGTCTCTAGCTATAAGTTGCTCAGTCAGTCGGCAGTTTGACTTCGATTCGTTCTCGGTCTCTAGCTATCAGTTGCTCGGTCAGTCGGCAGTTTGACTTCAATTCGTTCTCGGTCTCTAGCTATCAGTTGCTCGGTCAGTCGGCAGTTTGACTTCAATTCGTTCTCGGTCTCTAGCTATCAGTTGCTCGGTCAGTCGGCAGTTTGACTTCAATTCGTTCTCGGTCTCTAGCTATCAGTTGCTCGGTCAGTCGGCAGTTTGACTTCAATTCGTTCTCGGTCTCTAGCTATCAGTTGCTCGGTCAGTCGGCAGTTTGACTTCAATTCGTTCTCGGTCTCTAGCTATCAGTTGCTCGGTCAGTCGGCAGTTTGACTTCAATTCGTTCTCGGTCTCTAGCTATCAGTTGCTCGGTCAGTCGGCAGTTTGACTTCAATTCGTTCTCGGTCTCTAGCTATCAGTTGCTCGGTCAGTCGGCAGTTTGACTTCGATTCGTTCTCGGTCTCTAGCTATCAGTTGCTCGGTCAGTCGGCAGTTTGACTTCAATTCGTTCTCGGTCTCTAGCTATCAGTTGCTCGGTCAGTCGGCAGTTTGACTTCAATTTGTTCTCGCTCTCTAGTTATCAGTTGCTCGGTCTGTCGGCAGTTTGACGTCAATTCGTTCTCGGTCTCTAGCTATCAGTTGTTCGGTCAGTCGGCAGTTTGACTTCGATTCGTTCTCAGTCTCTAGCTATCAGTTGCTCGGTCAGTCGGCAGTTTGACTTCGATTCGTTCTCGGTCTCTAGCTATCCGTTGCTCGGTCACTCGACATTATAACTTCGATTCCTTTTCGCTCTCTAGTTATCCGTTGCTCGATCACTCGACAGTCTGACTTCGATTCCTTTTCGGTCTCTAGTTATCCGTTGCTCGATCACTCGACAGTCTGACTTCGATTCCTTTTCGGTCTCTAGTTATCCGTTGCTCGATCACTCGACAGTCTGACTTCGATTCCTTTTCGCTCTCTAGTTATCCGTTGCTCGATCACTCGGCAGTCTGACTTCGATTCCTTTTCTGTCTCCAGCTATCGGTTGCTCGATCACTCGGCAGTCTGAGTTCGAATCCTTTTCGCTCTCTAGTTATCCGTTGCTCGATCACTCGACATTATAACTTCGATTCCTTTTCGGTCTCTAGCTATCCGTTGCTCGATCACTCGGCAGTCTGAGTTCGATTCCTTTTCTGTCTCCAGCTATCGGTTGCTCGGTCACTCGACAGTCTGACTTTGATTCCTTTTCGGTCTCTAGTTATCCGTTGCTCGATCACTCGACAGTCTGACTTCGATTTCCTTTTCGGTCTCTAGTTATCCGTTGCTCGATCACTCGGCAGTCTGACTTCGATTCGTTCTCGGTCTCTAGCTATCCGTTGCTCGATCACTCGGCAGTCTGACTTCGATTCCTTTTCTGTCTCCAGCTATCGGTTGCTTGGTCACTCGACGTTCTGACTTCGATTCCTTTTCTGTCTCTATTTATCGGTCGTCGGTTACTCGACAGCTGACCTTCGACTAGTTTTTGATGTTCGACAGATCTTTCGACAGATCTGAACAGTATTTTTTATCCGGTAAAATGATGACATGTTTATATGTATATAGTTATTATATATCTTAATCATAGATTTTAATACTTGTATTGATGGTTTTCACAAAATCAACTTCTGTACATGCCTCGTTTAATAATGTTCAATAAATAGTCTGCGTTACACTTATTTATGGAATCAAACAATTTGTATCTGAAACAACGTGTACTTAGAAAGACTATACCATTAGGACTACGTTATAACAAATTATATAAAAAAAAGATTTACATTCCTTTAACAAATCCTCAGTGAAATGTTTCTACGTTTCTTAACAGTTACAAGAGTTGATACTTCTGATAGCTATTTTCCGATTTTTACAGAATCGTGAAATCAATCATTTTCGTACTCATTTTCAGTGTTGTTGTGACTACCCTTACCACAGGAATCCACATGTCATCGAAATATCATATCTTACCATCTGCAATCACAGACCATGAACTTTAAACCACGAAAATTTGTATCATTTTTAGAGCCGAGAATTTTGAACAACACGAAATTAATGATTACACTTTCGTAAATTTTCTCTAACTTTCCTTGGAGTATCATTACTGCTGGAGCATCCAGCAATAAAATACTACATTGAATTTAGTAGCTTGAAGAATGATGCAAATGTTTCAGTAGAATCATAAATCATTGTGATATATTAAATTAAAACATTCCCAAAAGCCTTGAATATACTAGAAATTGACAAACCTACAATGAGTTTTTGAACACTCTAAAACGGTTTCCATTAAAGCGTTATGCCTAATTTAATCTCTAAAACAAATATGTTTAATATTTATTACTTTAGTTTTTAGTTTCAAATAACTGAACACTGAATAGGTCTTATAAAAATAATATCTTGAAGGAAAACCTGGCCTTACTTACCTGGTGGCGGTTCAATTGTTTCATCCACTTGGATTGTAGTTTAGACTTCGATTGCTATGTTTCGACCTGGATTCACCTATTTTAAAAAAAATTTGTTTTAAAACACAATGTCAAATAGACCCATGGTGTATCATTGTCTTTAGAGCATCAAGCAATAAAATACTACATTGAATTTAGTAGCTTGAAGAATGAGGCAAATGTTTCAGTAAGCGTATAAATCATTGTGATATATTAAATTAAAACATTCCCAAAAGCCTTGAATAGAATAGAAATTGACAAACCTACAATGAGTTTTTGAACACTCTGAAACGGTTTCCATAAAAGCATTAGGCCTAATTTAGATCTCTAAAACAAATATGTTTAATATTTTCTATTTTAGTTTTCAGTTTCAAATAACTGAACACTGATTAGGAAAACCTGGCCTTACTTCCCTGGTGGCGGTTCAAATGTTTCACCCAAATTTGCCAGGTGAAAATTTTTTACTTTGGTTTTGGATTGCGATATATCATTGTGATATATTAAATTAAAACATTCCCAAAAGCCTGGAATAGACTAGAAATTGACAAACCTAGAATGAGTTTGTGAACACTCTGAAACGGTTTCCATATAAGCGGGATGCCTAATTTAGATCTCTATAACCACTGTATTTAATATTTATCTTACGCCTAGCGAAAATAATAGTTTTATCATTTGGCCTCATCGTGTCAGCAAAAAGCCTCCCAACGGGGAATTTCTAGAAAATGTTTATATTTGATGCAAATTGAAACACCAAAGACCTCTCAATACCATAAATAAAGACGATTTAAATGTTTCAGGTATTTATACGTTTATTTTCTGTTGCCAGTAATTAAATACCGATTTGGTATAATGAAATTAGCACCATCCTGAACTTTAGTTCCCTAATGGATTTCCACGTGTTTCACCCGATTTGGCAGCTACAGTTTTTATTTTGGTTTGACATTTTTGGTTTAAACATGAAGCGGTATGTTTCTTTTGAATTCCCCTTATTTTTGAAATTTTATATTTAAAAACAAAAAGAAAAATAGTTATATATTAAATTAAAACATTCCCAGAAGCCTGGAATAGACTAGAAATTGACAAACCTACAATGAGTTTGTCAACGGTTTCCATATAAGCGGGATGTCTAATTTAGATCTCTATAACCACTGTGTTTCATATTTAACTTGCGCTTACCGAAAATAGTATTTTTTATCATTTTGCCTCATCGTGTCAGCAAAAGGGCTCTCAATGGGGAATTTCTAGAAAATGTTTATATTTGGTGCAAATTGAAACACCAAAGACTTCTCAATACCATTAATAAAGACGATGTAAATGTTTCAGATCTTTATAAGTTTATTTTCTGTTGCCATTAATTAAACACCGATTTGGTATAATGAAATTAGCACCCTTTGGAGCACCTGACCTTACTTCCCTAATGTAACTCCACGTGTTTCACCCAATTTGGCAGCTTAAGCTTTTATTTTGATTTAGGTTTTATTAGTTTGGGGTTTGAACATAAAGCGGTAAGTTTCTTTTAAATCCCCCTTATTTTTGAAATTTTATATTTAAAAACAAAAAAAAAATAGATCTTTTGTGTACCGTTATCTTTAGAGCATCAGACAATAATTTACTACAGTAAATAGTTGATTGAAGGGTGGGGAGATTGTTTCAGCACAAGTATAAATCATCGTTATATATTAAATTAAAACATTCCCAGAACCCTGGAATACACTTACTTGTCTAGAAATTGATAAACACGCAACGAGTTTGTGAACACTCTGAAACGGTTCCATATAAACGCGATGCCTAATTTAGATCCCTATAACTACTGTATTCAATATTTATCTTACGCTAAAAGAAAATAGTATCATCATTTGTCTCATCATTGTCAGCACAGAGGCACCCAATGGGGAATTTCTGGAGAATCTTTATATTTGGTGCAGATTTGAACAAAGGGACCTCTTAGCACAATGCTTAAAGACGATTTTAGTATTTTATGTCTTTAAAGGTTTATTATCTGTTGTCAATTTTTAACACTGTGACTGAATCATTTAAAAATAATACCCATCTGGAGCCTTACTTTCCTGTTGGGAATCCACGTGGTTTACCTAATTTACAAGTTCATGCTTTACTTTGGGATGTTGGATTGGACATGGATTGACATCTTTATTTTGGGATTCTCCTATTGTGAATTCTATGTTTGAAAACAAAATCGCAAATAAGCCCATGGTGTATCATTACTGCTGGATCATCAGGCAATAAAATACTACAGTAAATTTAGTAGCTTGAAGAGCGAGGCGAATATTTCAGTAAATCATTGTTATATATTAAATTAAAACATTCCCAGAAGCCTGGAATAGACTATAAATTGACAAACCTACAATGAGTTTGTGAACACTCTGAAACGGTTTCCATATAAGCGGGATGCCTAATTTAGATCTCTATAACCACTGTATTTAAAATTTATCTTACGCTCAGTGAAAATAGAATTTTCATTATTTTGCCTCATCATTGTCAGCAAAAAGGCACCCAGTGGGGAAGTTCTGGAATATATATATATTTGGTGCAAATTGAAACACCAAAGACTTCTCAATACCATGAATAAAGACGATTAAATGTTTCAGGTCTTTAAAAGTTATTTTTTTGTTGCCATTATTAAATAAACACCGATTTGGTATAATGAAATTTGCACCCTTCAGGAGCACCTGACCTTACTTCCCTAATGGAATTCTACGTGTTTCACCCGATTTGGCAGCTACATTTTTTATTTTGATTTGAGATGGTTTGGACATAAAGCGGTATGTTTCTTTTGAATTCCCCTTATTTTTTAAATTTTATGTTTTAAAACAAAATGTAAAATAGACCCTTTGTGTAACGTTATCTTTGGAGCATCAGGCAATAGTCTGCTACAACAAATAGTTGATTGAAGGGCGAGGTAATTGTTTCTGCACAAGTATTAATCCTTGTGATATATTAAAACATCCCCAGAAGCCTGGAATAGACTATAAATTGACAAACCTACAATGAGTTTGTCAACATTCTGAAACGGTTTCCATATAAGCGGGATGCCTAATTTAGATCTCTATAACCACTGTATTTAATATTTATCTTACGCTCAGCGAAAATAGAATTTTCATTATTTTGCCTCATCATTGTCAGCAAAAAGGCACCCAGTGGGGAAGTTCTGAAAGATATACATGTATATATTTGGTGCAAATTGAAACACCAAAAACCTCTTAATACCATGAATAAAGACGATTAAATGTTTCAGGTCTTTAAAAGTTAATTTTCTGTTGCCATTATTTAAACACCGATTTGGTAAAATGACATCAGCACCCTTTGGAGCACCTGACCTTACTTCCCTAATGGAACTCAACGTGTTTCACCCTATTTGGCAGCTTAAGCTTTTATTTTGATTTTGGGTTTGGACATTAAGCGTTAAGTTTCTTTTGAATTCCCCTTATTTTTGAAATTTTATGTTTAAAAACAAAATCTAAAATAGACCCTTGGTGTATCATTATCTTTGAATCATCAAGCTATAAAACACTACTGTTACATTAAAATTAGTTGCTTGAAGAGCGAGGCGAATATTTCAGCACAAGTATAAATCATCGTTATATATTAAATTAAAACATTCAAAGAACCCCGGAATACACTAGAAATTGACAAACCTGCAACGAGTTTGTGAACACTCTGAAACGGTTTCCATATAAACGCGATGCTTAATTTAGATCCCTATAACCACTGTATTTAATATTTATCTTACGCTAAAAGAAAATAGTATCATCATTTTGTCTCATCATTGTCAGCACAGAGGCACCCAATGGGGAATTTATGAAAACAAATTATTAGGTTGCAGATTTAAACACAAAAGACCTCTTAGTACAATACTTAAAGACGGTCTAAGTATTTAAGGTCTTTATAAGTATATTTTCTGTTGCAATCAATTGAATTAAATATCTTTATAAGTTTACTAACCCTACCGGAGCACCCGGCATCACTTCCCTAATGGAAGTTTACGTGTTTTACCAAATTTGCCAGCTTCAATATTTTTACTTGGCTTTGGGATTTTGGTGTGGACATGGGTTGGTATGTTTGCTTTTGAAAAGATCTTATCAGAAGTCTATTAAATCAATATAAATGGATTTTGGATTGATCCAGAAATAATAAAACAAAATAAATAATAACCTTGCGTGTGCCCCAGTCTAGCTGTAATTTGATGGCAACCCTGAAAATTCATGGTTAAACAATCTTAACAAGTATACTGGAAATAAACACACAAATAGAAGCATCAGTCACACATAAAATTGACATATTTTTTAATGTGTTCTATATATTAGGTTAGATTGTACAGGTCAAATATCTCTTTCCTGAATAACAGTACAGAACTGGCGAAACACTCAGTAACATGAAATTGTCGACGTTCGGCTACCGACTGACTGAGATATGGACAACTGATGATCGAAAACAACGCTGAGAGTTAGATAACATCTGTCGAAATATAGCTTATCTGATCAGGGACCGGGATAAGCTGTCGATTTGGCACTAATTCGTTAGTTTTGTGTTAATTTTTCAACAGGCATGTTCTGTACTTTTGTTTTCCACTTGTAATTGATTTCGTCTCTTTCCGATATTAACTCTTTATTGACCGATATTGGAAAGTGGGAATTTTTCAGAGAAAGCCGAGAAATTTAATTTTGATAGACGTCTTTATTTTTAGATTTTTTTCTTTTATTGTTTTTTTCACAATCTTTTAGAAAGAAAAAACACTTTGGCTGTATTGTTGAGAAATTTAATTCCGTTCGATGTTTTCATATTGAGATTGGTTTTAAACATCGTTCAGACAAGAGAAAACACATTGAATGTATGCTTGATACTGTGTTGCATTTTTTATCAACTTGACGCCCCAGAGTAACATGTTCCTTTCACTCAGTTTTGATTACACACCTGGCAGTGTAGCTAGCAAACAGGAGATGTTTACCATTCCGGAACAAGCGGCCTCACTTCCCTGGTGGAAAGTCACGTGTTTACCTTACATGTCAGTTTCAAAGGTTTAAAGATGCTTCTTTATTGTGATTCGAACATGGATCAGTATGGTTTGTTTCCGATTATATAAGAGGTAAATATAATATGAAAAGCAATACAAATTTATGAAATTTATGAAATTAAGTAATTGTGCCAGAAAATTGACAAAAGAAAACGAGATATGATATTTTATTATCCTTAAACCAAATGGAATGACTTCAAGGATATTATTCCTCCTTCTCGCTCACAATAAGGGCTAAAACCAGTAAACGATATTACAAGGCCGTCACCGGTTATCTACGTCAAATATATCCAGGGTTATTGTAGATACAGACATCATACTTATTAACAAAATTGTGATGCCAGCAATATAAACACTTCCTGTGCTTGGTGACTTGAAGTTGTTTTACTGTTTCGAATACTTATCACCAGCAATCAGTTGTTCGAAGATTGACTAGTTTAGTCAATGATTAACAAAAAATTTAAAAGCCAATAAAAATCAAAATAAATTATCAAATTTCAACATTAATTTAACAACAAATCTGACATTATTTGAAAGTCAAATTTTGACTAACCAATTGATTAAACTTATCAAGCTTTTAACAACTGGCCCCTGGTGTATAAACCGTACAATTGTAATTAGAACTGCTGCATGGTTGTATATATTTCTAACTTATCGAATGTTCAGTTTCTTAAATAATGTAATATCAGTTGTCGATATATATAGTATAACATTCCTGCATCTTTACTTTTTGTGGTTTTTTATAAACCTTTTTACTGTGTGATTATGTAATTTAGATAAAAAACTTACATCTTAAATCTGAATTCCTGTAGAAACTGTATGACAAACGTCATGACTTAATTTTTTTCTATTGTTAACTTTCCTTTTTTCTGCTTCTCCTGCTAATGATGTATTTGTTCTCCAATTATACGCTATGGTAGGGCTTGCTCCCACGACAGGAACTTCATAGATCGAAGCAAGTTCCCTACAAAACATTGTTGACCCAGGGATATTGCAAGCCAAGGTTTATGAGGGCCTTCAATTTTTTATGGCTGTCACCACAGTAACGTTGACTTGATTTCTCTGTGTCCAGGATTGCCCTGGAATTATGTGACGTCTCATACTTCGATGTTCCTTTCACTCGATTTGATTACACATGTAGCTGGTGTAGCTAGCTAAACAAGAGGTGCTTACTCTTCCAGAGCACAGGGTCTAATTTCCTTGGTGAAAGTCCACGTGTTTACCCAAACTTGTTAGTTTCAAAGTTTTAACTTTGCTTCTGAATTGTGCTTTTGACAGGGATTAGTATGTTTGTTTTTAATTAATTATAAATATGTCAATGTTTAAGTCTACAATAGTAATAGTTTTTTTTTCATCTCAAGGGAATGTAAATAAATTGTAGAAGATTTCATTCTGCAAAAGTAATAATTAATTTGTAATATTTCAATATAGAAACTATAAATGCATTAAATAATGATTAGGTTATTGCGCTAATGAGACTACTCTTAAAAGAATTTTATAACATTTTTCTCAGGTCATTTCAATTAATCATGACAAAATTATTCATATTAATTCTAAGCCTGTAACATTTGAAAGACTTATAAATAAGTTATTTCAATTTTGAAAATACAATTGACCGTATAACTGGAAATTTTCGCGGTAATCTAATTTTCGCTTTTTTACGCTATGGAAATCAAATCGCGAAAAATAAAATCGCGAAAAATAATTGGGTTTTGCAGTCGAATGTATTGGTCAATATTAGAACGGCCTCCGGTTGTTTGAACTTTTGTGAAAGACTATTCGCATCCATTATTTTGTTACATTTGAAATCTAAACATGTCGTTTGAATTGCAAATTAAATTTTAATAAATTTTATTAATATCCCGATAAGCGTTTGTCGAATCCTGGTACTTTTTACTCAAAACCGACAGATACGAAAGCGTCGTATGACCTCTGACATAGGAATATATACTTAGTGTTTGTAATGGGTGTGCTTTCTTCAACATATGAACATAGGTACTGGTAATTATGGACGATCACCGTATAACAATGAATAAGGAATCGGGAATGGCTTCAATCAATAAACAAACAAGACACACGCGAGATGTTACCTGGAAGATTTGATTAAAGTTAATTACAGGTGACCAGGTATTTACTTCTTTGCCGACGGCTATTCTGTTACACGTGACAACTTTAACAAAAACTCGTACTAATCGACTAATCATATAAAAAATGAAAATCGGGCAGCCTCATCGGTTATATTATATTTACAGTCATTAAAATTAAAAACGCGAAAATTTTTACATAGGTATATTTTCATAAAATCGCGAAAAATTAACACCGCAAAAATCTCCAGTTATACGGTATTACAGTACACTATTGTACCAATAAAAAGTATTTCTATAACCTTTCTCATGTGATTGTAATCAATCATATTGTAATTATTCACAATCCTTGTCCCTTGCGTACGCAAATGTAATATTTAACATATAATATTTCAACATTGAACGCAATGATTAGATTATTGCACTAAGGTCCCATGATGTCTCTCTGAAGGTAATTTTTATCAGATTTTTCTGGGCATTTCAACTCGTCATAATGCAATTATTCGTGTAAATTCGATACAATCATTGTCTTTTATGTCTTTAAATGTTATATTTATTATATGATATTTCAATACGCGTATGAAGATATAAATAAGTATATAAGATTAGTACACTAAGATCCCATGATGTCTCTCTGAAGGTAATTTCTGTCACATTTCTCGTCATAATATAATTATTCGTATAAGTTCTCTACAATCACTGTCGTTTATGTCTTCAAATATTATATTTATTTTTTAATATTTCAATACGCATATGAAAATATAAATTATATTACAGGATTATTGAACTGATATTGTGAATATCAGTTCAATAACCATTCTATTATATAGCGAAATAGATTTCGTTTACTACCGTCAAGTATTTAATCTTAAATACCATTTTGTCATACAAAACATATGTAAATATTGCACTTGTTCTTGTAAATGGATATAAGAACTAGTGCAATATGAAAAACAACACAGCGATGACGTCGACAACAATAGTATGACGTCATAAACGACATCGTCATGTGACAAAGCGTTCAAATATCGATATCTATTGCACGCTACCACCTCGAGATTTATCATATAATTTCTATGCGAAGCATATATTGCTATATAATATTGTGAAATATTGTCCCGAGTTGATTCGAAATTTGCACGAGCTTGCTTTTTTTCGCAGAAAACATAAATATCACACTAATTTTTGTAAATGGATAACAGAACTAGTGCAATATGGCAACAACACAGCGATGAAGTCGAAACAATCGTATGACGTCATTAACGCAAGCGTCATGTGACAAAGCATGCAGTATGAAAAGTTAGCGTGCAAATATTGATATTTATTGCACGCTTACACTTCGGGATTTATCGCATAATTTCTATACGAAGCATATATTGATATATAATAAATAAAATTATTGCACTAAAGGCCCTTGATGTCTCTCTGAAGTGAATTTTTATCACATTTCTCGGGTCATTTCAACTCATCACTGTATAATTATTCGTATAAATTCTATACAATCATTGTCTCTAATGTTATATTTATTTTTAATATTTCAATATGCATATAAAAATATAATCCGTATATTAGATTATTAAGGTCACATGATGTCTCTCTGAAGATAATTTTTATTACATTTCTCAGGACATTTCAATTCATCGTAGTATAATTTGTCATGTTAATTCTTAACAATTCTGTCTCTAACGTGGGCAACAGTAATAGTTAACAACTTATATTTCAACATAGAATGAAATAATTAGAATATTGCACTAAGGTTCCATGATGTCTCTAAGAGGGGAATATTTATCACATTTCAACTCATCATAATGTTATTATATGAAAATATAAATTGGTACATAAAATTATTCCGCTAATGTCTGGTGATGAGAATGTTTATAACATTTTTCAGGTCATCTCAATTAATCATAAAATAATTATTCATGTAAATTCTAAACAATTATTGCCTCAATGGTATAAGTAAGGTTTTAATATTCCTATGTTTAATATAAATGTATTACATAATGATATGTTTATTGCACAAAGTTTCCATGATGTCTCTCTGAAGAGAAATTTTCTCACATTTGTCAGGTCATTTGAATTAACAATAGCATAATTTTATTATCAGTTTTACACTCAACAAGGTAATAAAATAATTTATGGAATATTTCTGTGAAAGACATAAAAATACAAACAATACCATAACAATAAAATATTGCAATAATAGTAAAGCTTATTGAAAATTCTGTAATGGCGTCAGCAAGTAACAAGCTCTGTTAGATAGTACCTACGAAATTCTATAAAATAATCCATTTAAAAGTTGTATATGATAATGTTGATAATTATTTTGCAATTTAAGTGGAATTCTTTTTCTTAAAATAGTCAACGTTGTTAATATCTGTAAAAACAATAAATTATAAATAGAAAAGAACAATGTACTTGTTTATGTATTTACAAAATATTACAAATTATACCAGTTTTAATTTTACAGCACTAGTCGACAGTTTTGGAATACAATTCCTCATCAGTAGTTTTTAGACTAAAATTATGAAACCAAAACTTTTTTCAAGATGCTTTAAGAAACCCAAAGTACCAAAATACATTTTACCAAATGAAGCTAAGGACGTACTTTGTATGAGGAAGTGTTCTTAGTTTTTGAGGAATTTCAAATTTTAACTAGCAGAAAATTTAGACAATAGTATATTTCTGACAATAATATACAATGTAATGTTCTATATTCTATATGAACAAGAAACAAAAATTTTGAAATGAGGTGAACGTCTTTGTCAATATGTATCGGGCATCTATATTTTGTACTATATTGATTTAGATTAAAGCCGATGGTTATTAGTGGAATTAGTTCATTACACAGGGTGTAGCTGGCTAACCAGGAGGTGTTTACCCAACCAAGCCTCACTTACCTGGCGGAAGTTCAAGTGTTTAACTTAATTTGTCAATTTCTGAGGTTTTACTTTGCTTCTGGATTGTTGTTCGGATATGGATCAGTATGTTTGGTTGTTTTTTATCTTTTTTCCATTGTCTGTTATGTTGTACTCAAAATACTATGAGGCACGTCGAAAATTCAACGTTAGACTAAGAAATAAGTGCCGAGATGGAAGCTCATCTCGGTCCATCGTTAGCTATGTCTCTACAGCTATTCGAAATATGTTATCCTTCTCTCAGCAATATCGGCCACTCGTCAACAGAGCTTTGACCATTTTTGTAACCTCAGTGTTTATTTTTCGACAGGACTGTATTGTGCTTATCAAAACACAATTTAGCCTTCATCTACAACCACTTACACGTTCTATACTATTCATAATTTGGAAAATAACCGAATAACACTTCTGATTCTTTCTCTACGAGATCTTTGTTATAATCTCTCAGATAGTTTATCATCCCGATCAATCTATTCTAACCACATTATTACAACATTCGCCATTCAATGTCGGTATAAATCGGAGGAACGGTGTAGGAAATACATTAAATATTTAAAAGAACTATACGCTTTTTACATTTTGGTTGTTGTGTGGGTGATGTTTTTGCGTTGGTGTTGCCAGACACCGATTTGTAGGCCTAGTTCATTAATATTCAACTGAATCATTGCTAGGATTTTCGCCTTGTTTGCAGCAGAACCCCAAGGGAAATCCCCTGTTGGCATTGTAGACAAATAATTGAATTGGGATCAATGAGAATCACCGATAATTAGTCTTTTTAAAGTATTTTATATTGATTTTCCACTACGTTGCACTGATAATGTCTCCGGTCTTCAGGATTTAGTTAAAATTACAGCGTCCCATTACGGCCATTGGCCATATACAATACAGTGTATATCTGTCGACATTATAGCACTTAGCTAAAATTGCACTCGTGATGTCTCCGGTCTTCAGGATTTTGTTTAAAACTAGAGCGAGTACGGCCATCGTTCGGTTATATGCAGTAGAGTACATGTCTGTCGACATTGTAGCACTAAGCTACTTTGTACTGACAAATTTCCCCGCACTTCATAGTGAAGGAATTGGACATTTTGCACACTGAATAATCAGCGTAGCGAATTGTTTTACATGTGCTAATTGTCAAATTCTTTCATGCTTCTATAACAAAAGAAAGATTGCAGAGACATTATTGCAACAATTGGCTTCCATACTTAACACAATACTAAGTGCATTCTTTTCATGATGAGAGTTGAGATTTATCTAGCTTTAAACGAGAGAAAACGATTTTATTCAATTGTTTTGATTTCGATTTTCGTAACAATCACTTTTGTTGATACAAAAACTGAGATAATACACTATTAATGATAATTGAAATCGTCTCATTATTCAGTCCATGTAAGTATGTATATAAACAACCACACATTGACAGATAGCAAACAAAAACAGTCCGATTTAAAACATCATCATCAATCCGGAGTATAATAGATTAGATCTTTGGTCTTTTAAAAACAATGGAAGACTAAATTACCTTAATTTACAGTATAGACTTGTCGAATATTTAACACTGAGCTGACAACAATAAGTCGAATTTCGGTTGGCAACTGGCCGATAGTACCGATAAAGCTACAGAAAGTTACATGCAGACTTTTCGAAAGTTTACCACTGAGATGACGAAAATGAGTCGAATTTTGGCTAAATTTACAGTACAGACTTGTCGAAAGTTTAACACTTAACTAACGAAAAAGGAGTCGAAGCTCGTGTTGCCAAGTGGCCGAGATATACATGTAATAACAAAAAACTGCAGAGATACAAACAAACTGTCAAGACTTATTAAACGAGGGGCGTCAAAATCGGCATTATTTCGTTAGCTTATTGTTAAATTTTCGACAAGTCTGTACATTCCGTTCTGTGGCTGGTATTGATTGAATATAATTAGTTAACACACATTCAGATTAATATATTAATTTTATTAAGAGAATGAGAGTAGAATGCTAGAACGGAATCATTTGTCGTCATTGTTTAACATAATTGAGTCATACTAGTCATTAACTATTTTTTTTAAATGTGTTTGAATAAGTAAATCAAACCGAAAACAAACACAACAATCCATGTCCATGCCAATGTCCAACTCACAATCCAAAAGCAAAGTTAAAACTTTGAAAACTGACACAATAAGTTTGACATGAAGATTTACAAAGGAATTGACGCCGGGAACTCCGGAAGGATGAACATGCACCTCCCTCCTGTCGAGCCAGCTACACCTCCCACGTGTGTGTAAATGATGCACGTCACAAAATAACAAGATATTACTCTTTGTAATATACAGGCACGTCTTACTTCTGCTCTGAAAGTTTCATGTGTGAATAAATTTTAATTCCAGTGTACAAAGTTTTTACATTGCTTTCGGTAATGTGGTTCGAACATGGACTATTACGTTTATGTTTGAATACCAAATATACCAGAATGACATGTATCCGATTCTTTTTAGGCTTTTTCAGTTATGTTAATTTTGCAAGCATAGGCTTATCAAGGCCCTTAAAAAATTTTATGTCCGCCATTACAGTATTGTTGATACGTTTGATGTCTCTGTGTCCAAGATTGCCCTGGACATATTTGACGTCCAATAGTTCCATGTTCCTTTCACACAATTTTGATTACACACGTGGCGGGTGTAGCTAGCTAAACAGGAGGTGCTTACCCTTCTGGAGCACCCGGCCTCACTTCCCTGGTGGAAGTTCACGTGTCTAACATAACTTGTCAGTTCCGATGTGTTTACTTTGCTTCTGGACTGTGATTCGGACATGGATTAGTATGTTTGTTTTTTATTACGTACACATAAAAATTTTAAGTTGTTTCTTGATTGCGGTATGAACATGGACTGGTAAGTTTGTGTTTAAATATCAATTGTTCTAGAACGATGTGCATAAAAGTCTCTGTTGGCCTATTTTAGTTTTACCTACATACACACTAACTTTTAACTTTGCTTTTATGATTGTGATTTGAACACGGACTTGAATACTAGAAAGACGTGTATCCGAGTCTGTGAAGCTATTTTAGTACCTCTCTGTTTTTGTGTTTTCATTTATTTTAATTTATACGCAACTATTCAGTTTTTACGTTGGTTTTTGGATTTTGGGATGAACATAGACTGGTATGTTTGTTTAAATATCAAGTGTGTTATTACTAGAACGACGTGTTTCCAAGTCTTTGTTTAGCTATTTTAGTACCTCTTTATTTTCTTCGTATACATCACGCATTTAAATGATTGCATAATTGCAATGACTTTCCAGTGCAAATAGAATTTTCTTCTATCGATCGCGGTCTCGGCAGCACTTCAGGGAACACATCAAGTATTAATTTTCTCTGATAAGAAGTGACTTCATTTTGTATTACGTGATAATTGTCTGATAAAAATAAAAAAGACAAAAATATAAATAAATATCCAAAGAAAATAAAAAAAAAAAATATAGATAAAAAATAAGAGAACTGAAAGCATTTTCATTGTATTTCAGTCCAAATAAAATCTGAAGTGTCATGCCGTTAGAAATTTAATCATTCAAGTAGCTATGTATGAAAAACACTCAAGATAATTACTATGAGCAAAACGAAATTGTTTTAAAATATAACTAGAAACGTATCGGGAAATGTGGTCTTATATAAAATTAAGGGGAGAAATGTTAACTTTGCCAACGACAATAATAATTTATATAAACCGTTAATAACGCCGTTCCGTAATTTACATGAATCGTCGATAACGCCGTTCTGTAATTTATATGAAACGTCGATAACGCCGTTTCGTAATTTATATGAACCTTCAATAACGTCGTTCCGCCATTTCTATAAACCGTCGCTAACGCCGTTCCGTAATTTATTTGAAACGTTGATAACGCCGTTCCATAATTTATATGAACCGTCGAAAACGCCGTCCCGTAATTTATATGAACCGTCGATAACGCTGTTCCATTATTTATATGAACCGTCGATAACACCGTTCTGTATTATATATAAAACTTCCTTGTGGTCGCCCTTCCTTGTTTTGTTTAAAGATAGTTTGTTGGTCGTAATCTTGTTTCCGGTTTCCGACCTGCTTCATTTGCCTATTACTATTCTTGGTCGCGTTTGAATCGATAATTTCTAATTCCCCATGCTCTTCACCTATAAGTCTCTATACATGTATTCCAGAATTTGATTCTGAAAATTTGAATACATGTTTTAAAAAAATGCCTTTTTTCTCTCCATATCTACATCTCGGTCACTCTCAGGAAGAAGATTGCATGTGTTCCATTGGTTGAAACCAAAATGAAAATTAAAATGACTGGTCATGCTGTGAATGTCACGAGTGTTCTGTAATAAAACAATTTACCTATGTAGCATAAATCATGGTCTCTACCTTTCCAAATGCGCGTTTCCGTCTGCCTTGCTAAATGAATACTGGGTGTAGAGGGGAAAGTAAAAAATATATACTGATGAAACTAATGAAGAGTAATAGAAACGTCGTCTTTCGATCCATTTTAAATAGCCTTAACTAGCTTCGGAAATGTTGATATTTTTAACAGATCTATAGTTGCAGTAATAGAACTGATAATTTTTTTTTTATTTTATTTTTATTTTTCGATGACTAATTTAGTCTGTAACATGAACTTCTATAAATCACATCAATATCAATAATTGTACAAATTTTATTTTTGTCTCATTAATTTTGATTTCAACAATCGATATTTTTCAAATTTATAAAATTTGAGTTTAAACCATTAGGGATAATTGTATTATACGATGTATAATAGTTGATATCGTTAAACTGAGAGGAAATTGTTATCCACGTTATTATGCCATACACTGAAATAATATTGAAGGCTTTGTTCTACCCCCCGCTTAAAAAGTGGGGGTATATAGTGATAGGGGTGTCCGTCCTTTCGTTACAGCTTAGGGTACCTATCTCTTATCCGCAACTCCTCCTAAACCCTTCAACGGATTTTATGAAACTTTCACACAATCTTTGTGATATAATGTAGATGTGCACCTCCTATTTAAAAATTTCATCCGATGGATTTTTTTATATGGGGGGGGGGGAGCGGGGGGTATTTTTTGTGAGCTTGTGGCTCACAGTTTTTCTAGTTCAATTTAAAATGTTCTTTATATTGGGATGTTGTGAAAAAATTATTTCAAATTTCATATTTTAAATCATAGTCTTAACTAGCTTCACCAATGTTGATACTTCTAAACACCGCTTTAGTTGCAGTTATAGAACTACAGTCAAACCTGTCTATAAAGGTCACCCAAGGGAACTTAATACAGTAATTTAAGTGGCCTTTATGATCAGGTGGCCTTAATATACAGGTTCAAATAATATGAATAAAGAACAATTGGGGTATAATTCTACTGACCTTTATCAGCAGGTGACCCTTAGATAGAGGTGGCCTTTAAGGCAGGTTTGACTTTATATAAAAATTCTATATTTTATTTTTCGATGAATAATTTAGCCTGTAACATAAACCTCTATAAATCAAATAAATATCGATAATTGTACAAATTTTATTTTTGTCTCATTAATTTTGATTTCAAAAATCGATATTTTTAAATTTATAAAATTTTAGTTTAAACCCATTAGGGATTGTTGTATATGATGTATAATAGTTGATGTCTTTAAACTGAGAGGAAATTGTTACCCACATTATTATGCCATACACTGAAATAATATTGAAGGCTTTGTTCTACCCCCCGCTTAAAAAGTGGGGGGTATATAGTGATAGGGGTGTCCGTCCTTCCGTTACACCGTAGGGTACCTATCTCTTATCCGCAACTCCTAAACCCTTCAACGGATTTTTATGAAACTTTCACACAATCTTTGTGATATAATGTAGATGTGCACCTCCTATTTAAAAATTTCATCCGATGGATTTTTTTTATATGGAGGGGGGGGGGGGAGGGGGGTATTTTTTGTGAGCTTGTGGCTCACAGTTTTTCTAGTTCAATTTAAACTGCTCTTTATTGTATTGGGATGTTGTGAAAAAATTATTTCAAATTTCATATTTTAAATCATAGCCTTAACTAGCTTCACCAATGTTGATACTTTTAAATACCGCTTTAGTTGCAGTTATAGAACTACAGTCAAAAATGTCTATAAAGGTCACCCAAGGGAACCAGTAATTTAAGTGGCCTTCATGATCAGGTGGCCTTTATATACAGCTACAAATAATATGAATAAAGAACAATTGAGATACGATTCTACTGACCTTTATCAGCAGGTGACCCTTAGATAGAGGTGGCCTTTAAGGCAGGTTTGACTGTATATAAAAATTCTATATTTTATTTTTCGATGAATAATTTAGCCTGTAACACGAAACTCTATAAATCAAATAAATATCGATAATTGTACAAATTTTATATTTGTCTCATTAATTTTGATTTCTAAAATCGATATTTTTAAATTTATAAAATTTGAGTTTAAACCATAATAGTATCATATGATGTATAATAGTTGATATCGTTAAACTGAGAGGAAATTGTTACCCACATTATTATGCCATACACTGCAATAATATTGAAGGCTTTGTTCAATATTAAATTCGCTTTATGATTGGTGTGTTGCGAAAAATTATTGCAAATTCCATATTTGAAATCATATCTAGAGCTGTAAAATTAAAACTGGTATGATATGCAATTTAAATCACTAAGCCGGTTTCTCTAATGGTGACTAGTGCCCCGAGGATATCACGAACCTAGTAGGCAAAAATTGTGAATTATTGTCAGAAATATACTATTGTCTAAATTTGCTGCTACTTCAAATTTGAAATTCCACAAAAAATAAGGTTTACTCCCTCACGCAAAGTATTTCCTTAGCTAAATTTCGTAAAATATATTTTGGTCCTTTGTTATCTTTTCAACATCTTGAAAACAATTTTGGTTTTATAATATTGATCCAAGCACTACTGATGAGGAATTATATTCCGAAATAGCCGTCTAGTGCTGTAAAATTAAAACTGGTATAATATGTAACTGGTACTTACCCTCCCGGAGCACCCGATCTCTCTTTCATGATGGAACTTGTGTAACCTAATTTGTCACTTTCAAACGTTTTTACTTTGATTTGGGATCGTGATTTGGATAATGAATGGTATTTTGTTGCTGTTGATTATTTTGATTTTTCAGTCCTGGAAGAAAATTAAAACATTGCCTTTTACGACCTGCATGTTCTGTCGCTGGAACAACCAATACGCCTCGCCATACTTACATGTATAGATTTTTAATAGCTGTCATTTATCTGTCGGAAGATATTTGGGCACTAGCTATACATATCTTGGAAACTTGACAGCCGAAACTCGAATGTTTTTCGTTAGCTTGGCGTTAAACTTTCGAAAAATCTATATAATGTATACGTCATATTTGATTATTACATCATAATACGTATTGTCGGTGCTCTCGATAAACGTGTCCATTGCAGACCCCGGATTTATCCGAATCGAGTTTCAACTTCCTCTATTGCTTAATGTCTTGATTCTCATCACACAAATATACGCATAAAAATAAAGCAAAATTAAAACTTTGAAAACTGGCAAATTAAGTTAAACACGTGAACTGCTACTAGGGAAGTGAAGCCGAGTGTTCCGCAAGAGCAATACGGAACTGTTTTAACCTCTTCACAAGTAGTAGTTTTCATTATAAAACCGTTGTTAGCTGTTCACGAGACACAAATGTACAGTTAGATCTTGGGTCAGTTGTTCGAAGCCTAATTAACTTAATCAATAGATTAGTCAATATTTATATAATGCATAATTTCAATTCTATTGTGAAATTGATGTCGCAAGTGAATATAATTTCAACAATTTGAATTTGATGATGATATGATGATTTTTATTGATAATTTAAATATGTGTTTATCATCGATTAAGCTTACCAAGCTTCGAACAACTGGGTCCTGGTGTCGTTAGCCAACCAGGAGTTACCTACTGCGAATTAGATGGTCTCGAACGTAATCCGTGTAAAACCCGTTTCACTTGTTACATGACCTTTGCAAATTCTATCGGGTTTTTCAAATGATTTTAACACAACATGTCAGCAGTGTGTGTTTACATATTGCAAAAACCTGCAAATGGTTCAAAAATAGGTTGGCTAGCTATAGCATTTGATGTCGGCAGCAATATTCTGAAGATCATAGTTAGGACGCAAAAGGTTTCGATTAAAATCTGTTACCCGTTTTTGACTAATAGAGATTCCAACATGATTTTCAAATACTGTTTTAACAAAACATGTCAAAATTGTGTGTTAACATATTGTCAAAATCTACAAGTGATTTCAATGAAGTTTAATTAATAGGATTGCATAAAATTATCCCTGTCAATAGAAAAGGAATAGTGAAAGATTTTACCAAATCAAATATCTACACACTGAAATCCCCTGTAATACCACGACCGATACACAAATCCCCTTGATTCAGTCCGGGAATTAATGATTTCCAATCAATAGGAATTACTGTATTCCGGTATGTCTTCGTTTGATGTCTTCATTTCCCGGAAGTTCGTCCGAGGTACGGTACAGACCGGAAGTTTAACAACAAGCTAACGAATGGGTGCCGAATCGACAGCTTATTTCGGTTTCTCGTTAGCGATATATCGACAGCAGCTGTAATCTTTCCCTTGACAGGTTTGGGACGCCAGCTGTCCATATCTAAGCCACTTAGTAGTCTAGCTTTGAATCTTTTTCGTTAGCTCGGTGTTAAACTTTCGGCAGGGTTGTACTGTAGCAAATTCCATTAGGATCTATCCGGCTTTAAACGTAATGGAATAAAATCTAAAAGTCTTGTCCTGGTGAAATGACAATAGTGGCATGATAAAGTCTGAATGGGAAGAAGACTTATGGCAAAGATAAGCTTCTTACATTTAATTAACAGAAGAAGATGGTGATATATAAAAACAAATACTGTAACAGTCAATAAAACGCTGCTGGGGATTTAATTGTTTATCATTGCAGGAGTCTTAATTGATTATCAACATTGATTCGTGGTTTATGTTTCAATTTATATTCTAGTGTCCCCGTTGATCAGCTGTGTGGTGTGTGTGTGTGTGTGTGTGTGTGTGTGTGCAAGAGAGAGAGAGAGAGAGAATGGGAGAGAGAGAGAGGTGTGTGTGTGGAGAGAGAGAGAGAGAAGAGAGAGAGAGAGAGAGGTGTGTGTGTGTGTGCAAGAGAGAGAGAGAGAGAGATTCAAACAAGTATCACTAATGTTTCATCTAAGCAAGTCCATGTTCCTTTTATTCTCAAATTCTAATACACACCTGACGAATGTAGCTAGCTAACCAGTAGTTGCTTACCCTTTCGGAGTTCCTGGTGAAATTTTCCAATTTTAACTTAAGTTGTCAGTTCAAATTTTCACTTGCTTTTTTGGATTATGATTTGACCAGTACTTTTGTGTTTGACTATATCATATTAAAGGCACAAATTCGTCATCTGACTGTTCATCTTTCGTCGGGTCTCCACTGTACTCCCATCAGGTGAAAAAATGCCCAAATAAAAAATATTTTTTGAAATTACAATTTCAAAGAAAAGTATTCATTCGGTAAATTATCAATTCGATTCAATATCTTTATTGCAGTAAGCATACAAATGCTTTTTGTCAATGAAGTTCTACATTGCTGATGTCATAATAATAATACAATATATATGGAATGCCTCAACCACATTAAATACATAATTCGCATTATGTATACATAATGCGCTTTATAGGATTAAATGTGATTATGGCGCACATTATCGCAACTAAATTATGTATTTTTTTTATCAATCGATAATTTCATTATGTTTTCATAATGTGAAATATGTACTCATAATGGGAATTATGTATTTAATGTGGTTGAGGCTTTCCATAAATATATATTACAAAGAGAAACAATCAAGATGGTAAGAGAGTATCACATATAACATTAATAAGAGATTTATAATGTTTAATACATGTAGTTACATAAACTGGCGAACAGTTCAGTTTCTATGACAATGTTAGTCATTTCATGCATAGTATAAGAACTATCAATTCCACAACTTTTGTTTTATCATTTATAACGTCGTTGATTTCATTATCTCAATCTATCATACGCAGCTGATATTAGATTATCACTCATCGCAGTCATACGACTCTATAAATTCAGTTACATGTTCTGTCGGGACTGAATCATAGCACATTATGTTTCAGATTAATCATAAAAACTTTACAATGAAACATAATTGGTATTTTGGGATTTATTCCTAAACACTAAATATGCAATCTTTGTGTTATTATATTCTAATGTTTGCAGCATATCACCATTTGACCATCAGTATCCGCGTTTTAGACGCTGTTCAAGTCCACTGCATTTTTCTTTCTTTTTTTTTTTTTAATTTTTTTCTATTTGTTTTTATTGTATTTGTTTTTTTGTATGATCAAGTATTCGGTGATTTATGCTTATGCGCGATTTATTGAAAGTTTCATTTTAACCTTTTGCACATATCCACGATATCATCGTTTCACCGTCTTTGTTCGCTTATAAGACGCTGTTCAAGTCCCTCCTATTCTTTTTACAGTTTGCCAAAAACAATGTATTAAATACAGTATTTCAGACATTAAATTGTTGTTCTCTTGATCACGACATATTTCTATAATCATCCACTCTTTCGCGTAATATCAGACATTATAAGGCGTTTTATTTTTTTACCAGTCTTCTCGTTAATATCTTTCTCTAGTGTCAAATGACAATTAAATTTCTATATTTTATCTTATTTGGGGTTACAGTACAGACCTGTCGAAAGTTTAACACAAAGGGAAAATGACAGCTCATCCATCCTGACGCCTGGTTAGCTATATCTTGACAGCTTTTTGGCAGATGAATCTATCTCTCGACAGGTTTTATCCACCAGTTATTCATAATTAATCCATAGATCTAGAGATTAAAAAAGTTCTCGTCGCGAGTAGCTAAAAATTTGCTGATGCGACCTTAAGCAACATTCAACCAACCAATTAATTCTTTAGCTTATTGTTAAACTTTCGAAAGGTATGTACTGTAACGAACGTGGAGGCGATATTAGCTGCATCTTTATCACTAATTTTTTAGCTTATTGTTAAACTTTCGACATGCCTGTACTGTCTGTTTACATCTTTTATACAACATAAATATAGTTATGTCAGCAAGCCGTATGATTTAATCTTACAAGAACATGTCAAGTATGTGTATGACATGTATAATTCAATTATAGATATTTGATGTCTTAATTTACCAGTCACATGCTGACATTTTAATTTTTAGAATTAATTTCAATACCATTAAGTTATTAAAATGCCCTTTAAGTTTTCACTTTCTGACTTTAAAATCAATAAAATCAACTAAGATATATGTGTGCTAATTCAAAGTAAAATTCTTTCTTTTGACTGAATAAGGTTTATAAATAAAGCAAACTTTAAGTTTCGATTTTAACCGTTAATAATGCATGAATGAATTTTTAAATTTTATTTTCATAAGCTCAGTTGTTCATTTTTGTTTATGCTATGTAATCGATGTAGTTCCTTAGATATGAGAGTGCGTCTTTTGTGTAGGATTTGACTAGCCTTCAATAATTTATTTCTGAATCATATTTTCTTGATATTAACCAGAAGTATATAGGAATATGGTATACGAGTATTATATATAAATGGAGGAAATTATTGAAGTATTGCCAATTCAAATTGAGACATGACGTTATCGAAACGAATCAGTTTGTGACAGACTATGCAACTCCGGTCAAATTGAAAAATAAATTAACTTTCTTTGACACTGTTCTTTTTATTCTGCTGTTTAACCATGCCAACCTGAACTTTAGTACTAGAGCTTAAGATGATAATGATATTCTTGCTTACTTAATAACTGCTAAATTCATATCATACTATCAACATTTAAAATACAGAAAGAAACACATCTAATTTTGACACACATAGAGAGAGAGAGAGAGAGAGCAGTATGATATGATACGATATTTTACTAGTACGGATTTGAAGTGAAATTGGACATTTTACAGTATGCAGACTTTTTTAACAGAAACTGACATTGCATAAACGTTACATATTATACTAGTTTTAATTTTACAGCAATACAGCGTTTCAGAATACAATTTCTCATCAGTAGTGCTGTGAAACCAAAACCCAAAGAACCAAACTATATTTTACTAAATACATGTAAGAACTACATGTACTTTGCATGATTTGAGTAATGGTGTTTAACGTCCCAGTCAAGAATATTTCACTTATATCGAGACGTCGCCAGCTATAGGCGAAGGTGCAGAAATTTTGCCTGTGCGTTGCGCTGATGGCATCATAGTATACAGAAGGGTTCTTTAGCGTGCCAAGCCCACCGTGACACGGGACCTCGTTTATTTTAAGTTCCCATGCGAAAGAACCGTCCCTTTCATTTCGTAATGCCGAGTGTTTGGCGAAAGAACAGTCACTATCCATCAAGTCTTGGGTCAGACCCGGAAGGGGATCGAACCCACGACCTCCCACTTACGGAGCGAGCACTCTACCAACTGAGCTACCGCAGTGGTATGAGGGAGTATATAGTTTTTGCGTAATCTCAAATTTTAACACCTGTTAAATTATACCACTAGATTTTTTTAAATGTACGTTACAATAATGACTATGGTATGTCTGAATCAATCATGTATTTGTAACCAGCTTGTTGCTTTGAATAAAGTACCTTTTCTGGGAACATCCTCTATAGGCAAACAACATTGACCAGTCCGTTTGACCTTTCATTAGGAATTTTCATATAGGAGGGTCCGCCAAAAACATAGGTAGCGTTAGGATACGCAGTAAATACATATACACATTGCCCGTGATAAGTGCTGACATTATAGAAACGAAATATACACGCGTGATCCCTATAACATACATTTATCTGTTCATAATGAATATTTAAATCATAGGTTCAAGCGGACAGGTCAATGTTGTTTACCTATACCACAACGTACATGTATCAACAAGAGACGTTACCATTACATTTAACATCAGGACATCCATGTGACATTATGGTGCCTTCTTATAGTCAAGATTCTTTCATATATCGCGATGCAGTCAGTTCTTGAATGGGGGTGAAGAAAGCTGGGATACTCGGTGAGAAAAAAACAGACTATCGACAAGCGAACTAAACAACCTTTCTCACACTATAATCTTATCTGCCCAAATACCTCTCTGACCAAGGTAGCGAGTTTCTCAGACACGTCTTTCAGAAAGGCTCCATTAATATGCAGAGTTTTGGTTTAAAAAGTAACTACGTTTCTATAATGTCAGCACTTATCATTGGCAATGTGTATATGTATTTACTGCGAATCCTAACGCTACCTATGTTTTGTGTGGACCCTCCTATATAAAAATTCCTAATGAAAGTATTTGTAAGTGCAGTTTGCAAACTCTTTAATTCTTGGAATATTTTTTTTTAAATTGTAGTGCTTTTTGGATCTTTCACAATTTGGATCTACTTGAATAAAATAATGGTTTTTGTCCTCTATATCTTACTCAACAAGAAACGTTGCCATTGCATGTAACATCTAGACATCCATGTGACATTAATATCGTATATTAAACTGAAATAACAGTTTGTAAGGGAGAAAGACGTCTTCTTAGCGGAAACAGGTGTAATTATTTAATGGACGCTAGATGAATATCTATCATTATGCTGTGTATAGCTATAATTATACTGATACATTTTACAGTTTGTTGACATCTATAAATGTTTGGTTAGATTAACCATAAGACAATTTACCCAAAATAAGAAACTCAATCAACGATGAGTACAGAAATGTGTGTAAAAAGATGTCATGATGTTCAAGATTTAATCGCTAGTGAATCTATGTGACTCAAAAAAGAGGTGAGTTGCTTATTGGTGTTTTAACGTCCCAGTCGAGATAATTTCAGCTATATCGAGACATTGCCAGCTATATTGGCAAAATTGCAGAAATTGTGCCTGTGCGTTGCGCTGATAGCATTATACAGCAGGGTCCTCTATCGTGCCACGCCTACAGTAAATCGGGACCTCGTTTATTTAAGTTCCCATCCGAAAGAACCGTGAATTTTAATAATGCCGAGTGCTTGGCGAAAGAAAAATAACTACCCATTTTCAAGTCTTGGGTCAGACCCGTTCGTAGTTCGAACCCACAGAAGGAGTAAAGGACTCTAGATGAATCTCTATCATTATGCTGTGTGTAGCTATAATTATACTGACACATTTTACAGTTTGTTGACATCTATAAATGTTTGGTTAGATTAACCATAAGACAATTTATTCAAAATAAGAGAATCTAAATCAACGACGATTAAACTAATACAATTTTATGGTTTAAGTACAAAAATTGTGAAGAAAGATGTCATAATGTTCAAGAGTTAATCGCTAGTAAATCTATGTGGCCCAAATAAAATGAGCTGAGTTGCGTAATACTGCACTATACATTGGCAATAAATGTAGTCTATGTTTGTTATCACAAACTAGTTTTTTTATCAAAATACCGACAAAATAAATATTAATTGACATACAAAGCCTTTCTGCTGGAAAACGCTACATAACATATTTAAAGATTCCTTTGGGAAAATCCGGCGCGACGCCGTTATCTGCAGGTTACCAATCCGCCATATACATGATATTACTGTCGTATTTCCAGGTTAATGGTGTCATTTTAACGCCCTCTACCGGCATCATGTCTGAACGTCTTCTCTTAATGGCGAATGTGCTGATTTCAATGGCAGTCATTTTGGTTTTTTTCTTTTATTATTTGTATGGTTGTTGATTTGTGTCATTCTCTTTTTTTCGTCTATTAGCGTGACGCGTTTACTACGCGAACGGACGAAATTGTGATGGCGATTAAAGGAAATGACGACACGCTTGATGAAACGGTACCAGTAGAAGATTTGCGCCTTTTTTGAATTTTGGCGAAATTATTCCGTCACAAAACGGTACTAATCAGTAAATATGTTGGTCACCAAATATTTCCTAAAATAATTACACTTAAAACTTAAAGTAAAACCATGTCAATTTAGCACTTAGCTAGCGAATCGGTGCCGAATCGGAAGCTCATCGGGATCCTTCACCACCAATATCTCGGTAGCTTTTCGGTCACTATCAGCAGTACCGGCCTGTCGAAAGTTTAACACTACTGTATTTCCATAAATTGAGTGCACATGGTTTTTATTATTTAATTCTTCTAATTGAAAATATTTCCATTAAACTATTAATAAAATGCATTTAAAATGCACTGACCTTAACAAATTCTATTTTTAATTAATAACATTATTGTTCAGTTCTCCTGTACATAGAGAAATTTTGCGAAAATTTTGGAAATTTGATCAAGTTTATACACCAATTGGGCCTCATTCAAAGTTACATCAGGGCATTTAGGGTCAGGTAGGTCATTATTGTTGTTCGGGTTTTTCCAGGTGTGATCATCAGGAATATTCAAATTATGACATTAGGTTTATAGTTCTTCCAAGTAAGAAGGTACAGAAGGGATAATTTTAACATAGTCATGTTTGTTCTTTTGTTTTTAAGTTCAAATTGCTCTATGTACCGACATAAGTTTACTTTTTCATGGATGAAAAAGATTTTTCTTTTAGGTCAGTATATTTTGTATTAAGTTTTGACAAATTTGTGCGTTTGATGGAAAATACGACTTTATTCTTGCATTTTCCATGTGTACTGAATTTGTAGAACTATAGTAAGTTAACGAATAACCACCAAATCGGCAGCTCAATGTAGTCCCTGGTTCCCAATATATATATAAAGCTGTCATCTATCTCTTTCGGCAATCTTTCGTTCAAACATTCTCCGTACCTTGGCCACTCGGCAGCCGAGTCTCGACCTCTTTTCGTCATCTCGGTGTTAAACTTTCGACAGGCCTGTTCTGTATCTCTTTCGTCAATCTTTCGTTCGAACGTTATCCGTTCCTTGGCTACTCGGTTGCCGAGTCTCGGACCCATTTTCGTTATCTCGGTGTTAAACTTTCGACTGGTCTGTACTGTATCTCGGTACCCGGCATCCATGCTTCGTCTTCTTTCCGTTTAGTCAGTGTTTAACTGTTAACACTGGCTGTACTTTTATATTATTTTTATGTTCTAATTATCTTTCACACGTTTACTACATTTCAGATAACACAAATGTGTCCGAGGAATTGCCCAAATTGTCCATTCCTCCAGCCGTGTAATGATGGCGTTAGTCGGGTACTAGATGGATGTCAGTGTTGTTTTATGTGTGCACGTCAGCACGGTGACTTGTGTAGTGTCAAGGAGGTGTGTGACAAAGCCAAAGACTTATTTTGTGATATTCCTAGAGGACAAATATACGGAATCTGTCGGGGTAAGTTTTCACGAACAAAGCTAAAAGTAGCTTAACAGGAAACTATGCACGTGGCTGGTGTAGCCAGCTAGACAGGAGGTGCTGACACTTCAGGAGCACACAACCTCACTTCCCTGATGGAAGTTCACATATATATCCTAATTTGGTAAAATATTGTTTTACTTTGCTTTTGAGATTGCAATTCGTACATTGACCGGTATACCAGTATGTTTGTGTTTATTGTTCGAGACAAAAAGACTATACTGAAAACAACTTTCACTCGAGTTACACTTTATTAGAACGCTAGAGAATGAGTTAAATAAATTGAGTAATTGTGTTTTACACCCCAGTTAGGATTTTTTCACTAATATCGAGGAGGTAATTTAATGGGTGGCGGAGGAAACCAGAGTGTCCTTTGGTCTCTATGGTTAAGTTATACGATTTATTTGCATAATCAAAACTCTTGTTCGTTCACAGTTGGACATTTTATGATCATTCTTTTTAAATTTTAACCTTTGTTTAGTGTTTTTATCTTGCTAAACACAGGGTGCTTACTTTTCCGGAGCACCCGGTCTCACTTCTCTGGTGGAAGTGCACGTGTTTAACTTAATTATTTGCCAGTTTTAAAGTTTTTACTTTGCTTTTGGGTTGCGGTTGTTTGGACAAGGCTTGATATATTGTATGTTTGTTTTTGATTGTTCCGTTTGTTTTGTTTTCTTCTGTTCTTACCAATTGTAATTAACGTCTCTCGGGTGCAAATTTGTATGCTAAATCACAATAACTTTTACATTGCATAATTCTTTCTGATTACCTTCACTCACTATGATTCGCCTTATAATGAATACTTTTATTACACCCCCCCCCCTCCCACCCCCACAAGCTAGTTTGTCGGAAAGGTCAAGATCGCGGGATAACATTAAATCCTCAAAGGTATTTTTCTCGCAAGAAACAGTTCAAATTTGTAATTGAGTGACCGACTAGCTAAACATATCCGATTACACCGGATATGGTAAGCTATTTCATTTACATTTTAGCTATGGGTATGATCTTCTGGTCCATCTAACAATTTTCAAAACAATCGGTTTTAATTAGTAACAGTTGTGTCAGAACATGAAGATACTATTAGTATTCATGTATATTAAAATGCCTCGTTTTTTATCTTTTCATCTCTCTTTTTCACATTGTAAATGGTATCGGTTCGCTATTATTCTGTATAAATTACACATAAATATAAGCGATAGTTATTTATCAATTAATTGGGTTTTTTAGAATATATTTTCAATGAACTAATTTTAGCGACTGAAAATAGAGTTTTACATTCATTTAACGATATTATCTTTTTTCAATTATCATTCATTATTATGCAGTGCAGACCTGTCCAAAGTTTAACACTAAGCTGTCTCTCTCTCTCTCTCTCTCTCTCTCTCTCTCTCTCTCTCTCTCTCTCTCTGATTGTTAGCTCTCTCTCTCTCTTTCTCTCTGATTATTAGCTCTCTCTCTCTCTCTCTCTCTCTCTCTCTCTCTCTCTCTCTCTCTCTCTCAAGGTAGCTTTTGATCTTTAGCTGTTCATATCTTTGCCACTCGATAACCGAGCTTCATCACCTTTTCGTTAGTTAAGTGTTAAACTTTCGACAGGTCTGTATCGTGACTATCGTCCTTGTTTACAACAATGCATTTCAAAATAAATAAAACATATCTGATCATGATATCATCATAATTGAATTCCACAGCCGTAAGTAAATATATTCATTAACGATTCATATATTGAAAAAAAAACAGTAAATAAAACACAAGTTTCAAAATTGGTTTTTCTCAAATAAAAATTGTCAACCTTTGGCATACCGTTATTATGAATCATTATATCCCCGCAAATGAAGTTTATTATAACCCCGCCCCACCCCTGCAGTCGAAGTTTAGGGGGGTATTCATGAATCGAGGTTTTGGGTGATACACACGATATTGGGACATGTCCTTCACAATATCGTGTCCGCATCTTTTTCTGTGTCTTTGTATAAATATTGATCTCACTCACCATGAGACGATATGCTGCATATCAAATTTAGATGAATAGATTAAGGGCCAAGGCCACAAGGCCAAATCTTAGAAATGACAATTCGCAATGTTTGGGAAAATGTTGTATTTGTCTCTCTTAAAAAATGACGGCTCTAATTAGGAGGTTTGTTGGCTCTCTAGTACTATAACCGGACTACTGGAGAAAAATTTCAGGGTCCCTCCTTCAAAATGGCGTGATTTTATAATCGTTTCTCCCAGTACGTGTTTCTCTATTCCTATTTTGATTGGTGGTGTTTTTCTTGTTTTTTTTTACTTGTGTTAAACAGTTTTCGTGAGTGCGTCGGTAAGTGCTACAGATTTTATCAGTCACAAATTAAGTTACTCTATTTCGAAATTTTCTTCAATATCAGCCCTAGATACATTTAAAGTATTTTAGTCAATGAGAAGTTTTTTTTTAAATTGATTCTTGTTGACTGGCTGTAGCTATAGTCTATTGATCAATTTTGGTACCGTTTCAAAATGTTATTTTTTAACTTACGCAAAGACACCTTTACCTGGGTTACACAGAAAGCTATATATCTATGGTATTCATGTGTCCATTTGAAATACGATGCTTAGGTTACAAAGACATCGTTAAAATGACTCTAAAAAGCCCATTAAATTTTAACTGTTCGCCTAACGATTAAGGGGACGCAACTCTGTGTATGTTGGGAATGCTGTATCAAGATACGTTGTTCCTGTCAATTTTGATTAGAAACGTAGTGGTGGACCTAGATACACAGGGGATACTTACACTTCCTAAGCACCCTGTCTCCCTTCCATGATGGAAGTCAACGTGTTTACTTTATTTTGGGGATTGTGACTTTTGTAAACATGGATTAGTATGTTTTCGTTTGATGAGGTGTTAAAATTGTTAAAGCATGACTACATGAAAAACAATGGGTGCTAAGTAACAGGTTTAATTTGTATTTTATTGTATGCAAAATGGTTAAAATTCAGCTTTTGTATATTTCTATAGCATAAACACGCGTACCTATACTTAAAAATATAATAGTCGGCTTAAGGTATTGAGAGTTATCTCCCTTTGTCCATCATTGCACATCATGTGTTTGTATCTACCATAGTCCTGATTAGAAGTCTTTGTGCATTTTCAGCATTCGTTCGTTGGGAAATATTACTTCAAAATATCACTTAAACATAAATATTCTATCAATAATTTGAATCATTGTTTTTGTTATTTACAGCGGCAGCAGCAAAACCATGTAAAGTTGGGAACGCTGTATACGAAGACGGCAAACAGTTCAAACTCGATTGTAAACAGCTCTGTACTTGTCAAAATGGACGGTATGGGTGTGTGAACTTGTGTCCACAAGAGCACCGACCACCTGATAAGTCACATTGTCCAAATGCCAGACTAACACAGGTCAGAGGTCAATGCTGTCAGGAATGGACCTGTGAAGAATCCTATGACACATTAGAGACATTCAAAAGACATGGAAATAAGATACAGAGCGCCAATTTAGTTTCTAATAAGAATTATCCCAACGGTAATGCTTATAATATTAAATTGTTGTAATGTTGTCAAATAGTCCAGTCAATCTATGACAAAAAAGGGCCAAACCTCAAAGTAATTGCAACAGAAAATATTTTCATGTGATTGTTTACAGGAACGTTGTTTTTGTTCACCATAAAAAATCTACCAATTTCAATTCAGTGGAATTTGGGTTTTTTGCCAATTAAAATTACCAATAGCGTATCTATAGTAAAGGGAGATAACTCTGTATTGTGATCCTAAATTTAACAAAGAAACTTTCAAAAACTTCAAGTATTCTCTGCTACTATATGCAGAACAGCCTAGAAATCATGGAGCGAGCAGTCTACCAACTGAGCTACTGCAGTGGTATTATTCCCGACGAGAGCAAGATTATTAATATCTGAAGGTTTGCTTTAGAAATAAGTTCCTGTATGCGTGAAATGTGCGAATATGCTTTGTGGTCTGCCTTGTACTAACGCACACTCGGGGCGACTTTAGAGTCAGTGTCACAGAGACAAGGATACGATTACCTCTCACCATTCATAATATACTGACACCGACTGAACCAGCCCTAAATACCAAGCGCCTGGAGAAGCGCCAGGAGAAGAAGCAGTGTCCAACATTTATAAGCCTTATGTCTGCCAAGGACGGGATTCGAACCAATGACCTCCTGTCGTCAAGGCGGTCGCTTCACTAATGAGCTGTAAAGGCGTTATTACAACAATGGAGAAGTAGTATTATACTATGTAATTACAAAATTGTTGCAACTGGGAGTTTACGTTAATGATAGGTCTACAAAAGACGCATATGTCAAATGGCATATGTGATAATCTTATTATATTTTAATTATATGTAATGAATTTTATATAAATTATAATGTATACTGTACATACATTGTTTTTTTAACTTTATTTTCTTACAGATGCTGTTGTATCGAAACATTACAGAAGAAATTCAAACGAAGTGGGGTGCTCTAAAGAAAGTACAAAATGGTCGCAATGTTCAGTCACGTGTGGAGTGGGCGTTTCTTTAAGATTGTCACCAAAAGATTGTCAAAAACAGACACGACTCTGTTATATAAGGCCTTGTGGATTTGAAATACCGGTAAGATGGTTGGTTGAATGTTGCTTAACGTCGCATCAGAAATTTTTCAGCTATTCGCGACGAGAACTATTTTTTAATTTCTATGGATTACTCTTTGAACAAGTTCGTGTATGCATGGGGAGTGCTAGTGAGTTGTATGGTATGGTCTGTCTTGTACCAGCGAGAACTCGGCGCGACTTTACAAGTCTTTACAATAAAACTATTGTATATAAGACTAATTATATATTTATTATTCTTCTCATTTAACTGAAAAGAAACTTGATGAGATGGAAGCTGTATGTTTTTCATAAAACCCTCAAAAGATTTTATGGACGTCATCACAATATGGTTGATGAATATAATCTCTTTGTCACCCTTCAAAGAAATTTCTCGCATAGCGATTGGTTAACTTGCCGGGGTACATGGAACTATATTCGGAAATCTGCCGGGGTACATGAACGCACGCGACGTTTAGCGGTAAAAGGGAAGTAACTCGTACATCGCTGACGTCTAGTTACAGTAAACAAACATGGCGACAACGTACGCAAGTCACACAAAATACGAAATGGAAGTTAAAAAGATCCAACTGGTTACGCTTTGAAGGGTGACAAAAACGTTATACAGGGCTTTGGCAGGTTACACGGCCCATGTACCCCGTCAAAGATGATTGTACCCTTCGCCTGCGGCTCAGGGTACATAAATCTTTGACGGGGTACATGGGGCCGTGTAACCTGCCAAAGCCCTGTATAACTTATACTGTAATTAAAATCATCCTGGGTATATTTGACGTTTTTATAGTCCTATGTTCCTTTCATTCTCAATTTTGATTTTGCACTTGGGGGTTGTAGCTAGATAGACAGGAGAGGCTTACATTTCCATAGCAACCGGCTCACGAACATTAATATTACCACTGCGGTAGCTCAGTTGGAAGAGTGCTCGCTCCGTAAGTGGGAGGTCGTGGGTTCGATCCCCGGCCGGGTCTGACCCAAGACTTGAAAGTGGGCCAAGCACTTGGCATTACGAAATGAAAGTCACGGTTCTTTCGGATAGGAACTTAAAATAAAGGAGGTCCCGTGTCACGGTGGGCTTGGTACGCTAAAGAACCCTGCTGTATAATGCCATCAGCGCAACGCCCAGGCAAAATTTCTGCACCTTCGCCTATAGCTGGCGACGTCTCGATATAAGTGAAATATTCTTGACTGGGACGTTAAACACCATTACTCAACTCAACTAACATTAATATTGTGGAAGTTAACGTGTTTAACCAAATTTGCCATTTTTCAAAGTTTTTACTTAACTTTTGAGAATGAAATTTTTACATTAATCAATATTTTTGTGTTTGTTTTTTCATTGTATATTTTAAATTTTTTTAATAAAAATTCAATTTAGCACATTATCATCGCAATCTTGGTATAAGGTTCTCATCATGTATGCAATATTCTTTACAACCCAACCCCTCTTTAATAAAATTATAAACAAAATTCAATTGCTTAATGTAATATTTTTTCTCTGTTTTGCAGAAAAACGTAAAATGCAATCCAACAACGCGTTCATTTGAACGAAGAAAGATTGTATACAACAACTGTGAAAGTGTCCGGGCGTACCGGATGAAATTCTGTACCACTTGCCGGAAAAACCGATGTTGTTATCCAAAGAAACAGAAAACAAGGAGTATAGAGTTTCTATGTGACGGGGAAAGGCAGGAGTTTCTTAAATACGCCTGGATAAAACGATGTAAATGTAGCCGGAACTGTTACAAGAGAAAAAGCAACGCTATAGAATATCCATAGAGAGAAATATAACATGCGAAAAAACATGGTGTTATTGGACTGTTCTGTCTTATATAATATGGTACTATTGGTCATACCAACCTACGCCGATATGCCTAGTAAAAAAAAAATTGCGGGAAATATTCCTGTTGACTTCTACATTCCCGCAAATCCAACAGTCATGATTCTTTCTTGTACAAATTATATCAACCCTAGAACGAATGCCCTATTCTTCTTTAACGATATAGAGCAAACGATTTTTTTAGTGGGATAAGTCGCAATATTTCAGACTTACAGTACAGACCTGTCGAAAGTTTAACACTGAGGTCACCAAAATGAGTTGGACTTAGGCAAATGTGTGGTCAAGAAATGGATAGCATGTAGCAGAGTAGCTGCCAAAAGACAGATAGCAGCTGCTTAAAAGCTGCCAAGACATATTGGTAACGAGAATTTGATAAACAACCGATTCAGGATTAATTTGTTAGCTTATTGTTGAATTTGCAGATAACGGCGTCGCATCGGATTTTCCCAAAGGAATCTTTGAATATGTTATATAGCCTTTTGCAGCCGAAAGGCTTTGTTTGTCAGTTAATATTTATTTTGTCGGTATTATGATAAACTGGTTTGTGATAAAAAACACAGACTACATTTATTGCCAATGTACAGTGCAGTCTTGACAAAAATTTAACAATAAGTTATCGAATACGTTGAGTTGAGTAATGGTGTTTAACGTCCCAGTCAAGTATATTTCACTTATATCGAGTCGTCGCCCAACTATCGGCAATTGCCGAAGGAGTAGAAATTTTTACTGTGCGTTGCGCTAATGACATTTTCCAGCGGGGTTCTTTATCGTGCCACGCCTACAGTGACACGGGATTTCGTTTATTTTAAGTTCCCATCCGCAGGAACCGTGACTTTCATTTCGTAATTCCGAGTACTTGGCGAAAGAACAGTCACTATCTACTTTCAAGTCTTGGGTCTGACCCGGTCGGGGTTCGAACTCACAACCTCCTTCTAACGTTCCGAGCACTCGACCAACTGAGCTACCGCAGTGGTGTTAAAATTTCGACAGATCTAGACTAATCTCATTAGATAGAAAGAATCAAAGAGTTGATAAAAACATGTTTATAAAGATGCTGATTCTCATATTTAAAAAACCATTTACACATCAAATAAAGTCATTACTTTATAAATTGTATATTTGATATATTAAAATTTGTTTGAAATGAATTGTAAATTTAATTTTAACATTGAGATATCTATATGGTTGTGATATTATTCGTTGTTTTGCAATAGATTTGTATTTTTGTACCTTATCGTTGGTAGAATTTTAATTTGTCTAAAATAGTTTGAAAAACTTCATGGGCCTTTTAGAAAAACTGTTCCGTTTTCGATTCACTTTATCTGATATTTTTTCAAAAATATGTACCTTTTGTTACCGCCATTGATGTAAATATGCCCACGTCACAATTTCCCTAAATGATTGACAGATCGCCGGCATCGCATACTATGTTCCGACAAAGGATCGGCATCCAAAAAGAATGAAGATTCGTACGGAATTGTGTGGTTTAATGAGGTCACTGATACTGTCTAGAACGTCATTAGTTGCCGTGACCTACTTTGTTAGCGTGATGGCGGCCTGTGTCGGAACATTAAAGGCATAGTCGGCGATACGTCAATTTCTTGCTATGGGAAAACATCAAATTATGGAGACTGTAATTTTGCACAAACATAAGTGGATATCACTTGATGGATAAAATGGACCAAGTTGATATAAATAGTTGCAGTGGTCTGATTTGTCAAAATCCATGTCCAAATCACAATCCAGAAGCAAGGTAAAAACTTTGAAACAGACAAGTTAAGTTAAACGCTGACCTTTCAACAGGGAAGTGAATTCGCGTGCTCCGGGAGGGTAAGTACCTCCTATTAAGCTAGGTACATCCGTCTGATCTGATTATTCGTCATGAAAATAATTTTTCATACAGGTACTAATACTTCGGAATTTGATTTAATCATATCTTATATTATTATTTAAGAATTGAATTGCACTTTTTACATAGTTATTGGGGTGTAACGCGTGAAATGTAACACAAATTTGTAAATCGCGCAGCGTAGTTCCTGGTCGAAAGTAGTTCCGGTAGAAAACGTTGTTATTTGAAAATAACACCCTGTTTTTGCAAGACAACAACCAATGAAAATGATCTTATAATTTGTGTAACAACGTGAAGTTTGTAATTATTTATTAATTAATTAATTTATTTATTGTAAATTGCTTTATACAACGGAAACAAACAATTCTTACTTAAATCTTTTTTTTTATTTATTTATTTATTTATTTTTTAATTTCCTTCAATATCCAAGTCTTAGAATATGTATATAAACGATTTAAAATTTAATTAAAATCTATTACATTTGAATAATTTTTAATTTTAGCCAGCCTGAAGTAGTATGTTACAGGTTAATATTGGCTGACTATCTTGTGTTTAATCTAGATGAGCCCTTGTAACATTGGCACAAAATTGATACAAGCTGACCTATGAAACTTATTTATTTGTCAAGATCGGTACATTTCTCGTGCATAAGGTTGCCATTTAGGTAATTTTTAATTATTAAGTGTTTGGTTTTGGTACAATTTACATACAAAAAGTCTGAATTTTAAGTGCTTTTAGTAAAACAACCGTCAAAATGGGAAAAATCCGTCTAATTTGACCTTATCATTTCATCTGTCCGTTTATTCGTTTTTATGGTACAAATCTGTCAAAAATGGATAAATCCGTCGAATTGGTCAGCTTGATGACATTATTGCTTCTCTGGACCAACCTAACTGATTTTTCAATCTGATTCCTATTTTATATGTCTCTGATTTAAACTCAACTACATCATGTTATGTTATTATGTTAACTCAAATTTTGAAAATATGGCACCAGTTCTTTTTTTCCAAAGCCTGCGCTCCATCAACTAAATACCTGGCCCCGGTTTCACAATCATTCCTTAGCTAAGATTTTCTTTAACTTAAATTTTGCAAATTTTGATAATCTCTTTTTGGAACTGCTTATGAATATTTTTTGTCAAAACTAAATGCAAATGTTTAATTCTAGCAATTATCTTAACATTGACACCTTAAATTCCTGAATATCTTCAAAATTAACAAAATTATAAAGATTTAAAATTTGCCAGAAATCTTAGCTCCGGAATGTTTGTGAAACCGGGACCTGGATTGAACACAGCTATTTGCACTGTATCGGTAGTTGTTTTTCCCACTAGAATCAGATAAGTGTCACGTTAACATTATTTAATAAGGATTATAATTGTTATTCAATGTTATTTACCTTTACATGCATTTTTATATGTTCATCGAAACCTAATGAAAATAAAGGATTATCGTTTGTCAGGTGTTGTTTGTTGTCTTTAGGGAGCATGTTTATTTTATTATACCCCCACAAACTAGTTTAAGGGGCTTTTTATAAGAATCACCATGTCTGTCTTTCCGTCTGTCTGTCTGTCCGTCCATGTAAAATCGTATCCGGGCCATATCTCACAAATGCTTTGGAGGACTCTCATGAATAATCATCATGGCTCAAAGGTGTCGTGGCCTTGACCTTTCTGATATGACCTTGGTTCAAGGTCACGGAAGAGCTTTAAATGCTGGGGGCGGGGGTATTTGTCTCGCAAGAGACAGTTCTAGTTAACATTGGCTTCTAAATCATTTAATTAGAATCGGAATGACATTATACTAGCTTCAACATCAACACTGTATTCCAATCCAAAGTCAGTTATATCACAAACAAATCTTAGTTTATAATATACTTTATTTTTTATGCTGGTTTGATACACAGTATATCAGGGGCAAGTTCCGTGTGTGAATCATCAGAGGTTTCGGAAATTTTAGAAATAATTATAAAAAGGATATTCACTACTGACCTTTTCCATAACGTGAGATATTGTTAAAAACTTTGGAGCACTTAGCAACTCGTGATATCGGAACAAACCCGTATATAGGTACAGCAGTCCTTATTCAAAACTATTCTGCGCGCGCTCTCTCTCTCTCTCCTTGTCACAATGTAATAATTATTATTGCGTACACACCAAATATAAAGTAGAACTGTCACTTGAGAGTCAAATGCCCCTGCTCCCAACTTTAATGTTTTTCCACGACCTTGACCTTTCTGATATGACCTTGGTTCAAGGTCATGTCATACCTATGGATCATAAAGATTATTCATGTGAAGGTTTATGACAGTCCTCTAAAGCAACCATGAGATAAGGCCCGGACACGACTTTACACAGATAGACAAGCAAGCCCACCTCAAACTACTTTGCGGGGGGGGGGGTACAAAAACATTTGTGACATCATCTAACACATCAGCGAAGACATAATTTGCTTATGGAGCATGGAAAACACACCATGATCATGACAATCCTCATCCAATGCAGTTTCCATTCTAGACTAAAAGAAATAAATTTGCAAATGAAAACATGTACGTTACACAAGCCATCGCAACCAACTCATCACAAACAAGTCCAGGGGCGTAGCCAGGCGTACGTTTGTACGCAAAAACGTTCACATCGTTTTCGCAAAAAAAAAAAAACCAACGAGAGAGAGAGAGAGAGAGAGAGAGAGAGAGATAGTGGTCCACTATATTAATTGAATTCCCATTTTAACTTGACTTTCTCAATTATTGAGTGTGTTGTTTTCGTAGTGCTTATGCCATACAACATCAGATCCCCCTGTACCTCGTCTTCAGGTTTAAGAATGAACCAGTCCTCAAAAGAACGACAAAAACTACCACAGCATAGCATAAAATTATACGAAAAATTCTGATAAATAGCGCCCTGGAGGGCCGAAAATTCGCATCAGGGCGGCCCCCAAACCCCCTGCCCTCTTTAGGCGTCCACATCATAAACACCCCAGCTACGCCCCTGAAGTCAATGATATAAAACAGTCAAACAAGACAAGAAAAGACAAACACATATCCGGACCAGTGATTTCGTTATGGATGGACACAGAATCAAGTGACCATTGTTTTAGTTATAGTACTGTCAGAGGGTGTTACGCCGCGTTATTTAATAAATGCCAAGTAATGTATAATTAAAATTAATTACGATTGTGTCATGGAGTTTGGATGGAAGTTCAGCCGATACCTACAACCCGACTTGCCTTAAAGACCACCTCTATATGAAGGCCACTTGCTTATAAAGGCCAGTAGAATTATATCCCAGTTGTTCTATATTCATGTTATTTGAACATGTATATAAAGGCCACCTTCCCATAAAGGTCACTTTTACTGATTCCCTTGAGTGGCTTTTATAGACAGGTTTGACTGTATATAAACACTTAATTATTATGTATGCTTTTGAGACAATCATTTGAATCAGTAAATGAAGTTAGATTAATATATTAAATGTGTTTTACGTCACAGTCAAGAATATTTTTACTTATATTTAGACTTCACCAACTTTAGGTCAAATAGCAGATATGTTGACATTTGACATTGTGTGTTTCAAGAAGTTTAAAAACATAATAAGGAATGAAAAGATTGTTTAAGGCAATGGTTGGTGAATGAGGGTTGTAAACAAAAAAGGCCAGCAATATGAGACGTGACAGATTATACATTGGATGCAGAGATAACAAAGCACATTTTTGTGTGGTTCAGCATTATATAGCCATCACCAGTATAATCTCAGATTACGATACAGACCTGTCGAAAGTTAAACACTGGGCTAACGAAAAGAAATAAACACTCTGCCACCGATTGGTCGAAATTGGAATATTTAGCGGCCGAAATACTGCGCGAATGATCGATGACAGTTGTGAAGTTGTACATTATACATAAAGGTAACGGCGGGGGCGAAATGAGCAGCTGAGCTACTGATTCGGCACCAATCGGTAAGCTCAGTGTTTAAATTTTGACAGGTCTGTACTGTATATGTGGTTGATGTTACCTATCTTTACCAGGTAATATAAGAAGTCAAAGTTAAATTGACCTTTTCTATGTCATGACATACTTTTATTTAAATCAATGTTTAGATGTAAGTATATACATTTGACAGTACAGACCTGGCGAAAGTTTGACACTAAACTAACGAATTAGTGCCACCAAATCAGCAGCTCCTTTCGGCCCCTAGTAACTCTCGGCAGCTATTCGGCAGCTGTTGTCTATTTCTTGGTAGTTTTTCGGCCCCTAGCTATCTATATCGGCAGCTGTACATCGACTTCTTTTCGTTAGCTCAGTGTTAAACTTTGGACAGATTTGTGCTGTATAGTCTCTGTCTTTTTATAACTGAATGGCTATCGATAAATTGATTTAAGTGACAATGGTTTCAGGCCAGTTCGATAATAACCTGTGAACATAGCTGTATTGTATACTTGTAGTAACAGCACGGACATCGCATGTAAGTATCCATATAACATTCATTCATATTGTTGTGTATATGAAAGGGCAAATTTTAGTTATGGTATACATATCGCATCTCAGTCCATGATCCGGCATATAAGGCTTTTTTCTACTAGAGTGGTGAATTTTCATTACTAATATATCGAAGCTTGTAATTAATGGTTTGAATGAACTAGGGTATACGTATTGCAACTCAGTCCCTGTTCTTGCAAATTAAGGTCTTTTGCCTAGAGCGGTGAATTTTAATACTAAAATATCGAAGATTGTAATTAATGGTTTGAATGAACTGAGGTATACATATTGCAACTCAGTCCATGTTCCGGCATATTAAGGCTTTTTGCACTAAAGTGGTGAATTTTTAATACTGAAAAATCTAAAATGTAAGTAATGGTTTGAATGAACCGTGGTATGTAAATCGCAAGTCAGTCCCTATTCCGGCATATTAGGGCTTTTTGTACTAGAGTGGTGAATTTTTAATACTGAAATATCTAAAATGTAAGTAATGGTTTGAATGAACCGTGGTATGTAAATCGCAAGTCAGTCCCTGTTCCGGCATATTAGGGCTTTTTGTACTAGAGTGGTGAATTTTTAATACTGAAATATCTAAAATGTAAGTAATGGTTTGAATGAACCGTGGTATGTAAATCGCAAGTCAGTCCCTGTTCCGGCATATTAGGGCTTTTTGTACTAGAGTGGTGATTCTTTAATATTGAAATATCTAAAATGTAAGTAATGGTTTGAATGAACCGTGGTATGTAAATCGCAAGTCAGTCCCTGTTCCGGCATATTAGGGCTTTTTGTACTAGAGTAGTGAATTTTTAATACTGAAATATCTAAAATGTAAGTAATGGTTTGAATGAACCGTGGTATGTAAATCGCAAGTCAGTCCCTGTTCCGGCATATTAGGGCTTTTTGTACTAGAGTGGTGAATTTTCAATACTAAAATATCTAAAATGTAAGTAATGGTTTGAATGAACTGAGGTATACATATTGCAACTCAGTCAATGTTCCGGCATATTAGGGATATTTGTGCAAGATTGGTAAATGAATTTCAATACTAAAATATTAGAAATGTAAGTAATGATTTGAATGAACTGGTAAGCATTTGATAAAATTAAAATAAAACAATTTTAAACAAACTGTTGTGAAAGCATCCATCCGTAAGGGAGTTGACGTAATTAATAAACATTCTGGTCCATGCCACTAGATGTTTTAAAAAATATTGTAATTATATTATACTGTTTGAGATCATATCTAATTATAGTAGTATATTTACCATTGCTAAAATGATGTCATTCATTTCTTGCGTATGCCTTTGTACGGCTGACGTTTTATTGGCTGTTCCAACGAATGTAAATGCACAACGTACACGACAACGTTTTAAACTTAAAGTTTGTGCACGTTAGTCAGTTTGCTTTGCGCTGCAATGAAAATTATATATCACTATTATCGCCATTTCTAGACAGTTCAGTGATAAATTAAGACCAAACTAAGGTTATAGATATGGTGCTTTTAAGATTTATTAACGATAAAGTCCTTACAAACATCAAATACTTGCAGTTGATCCTTGCTATCATTTTATATATTTTATGCGATTACTATGTCGAACTACCGGGTCAGATTCAAAAAGAACAAACATTTCCTTCTCTTTAAAGCTTTACGTCAAACAAAACCCACAATGCAACATGAAAGTGCCTACACTTGAGACCCTTAATACGTCACAACAAAACTGACAAACGTGTACATGTGATCACAGTGTAAATTATATATATATATAATTATATATATATATATAATCTTGCCATTATATCACGTTTGTTTACTGATATAATGGCAAGATTATATGTAAAAAAAATTTACACTGTGATCACACGACATGTGGTGATAGTAGTTTCCTGTCGAGGAAAACCAAAAACTCTGTACTATTTGTCGTTAACCGTCTATCGTCTGCGCGCATAGTTCACAGTTAGAGTAGTCGAGTCTGAATATTAAAACGCCATATATATGTACCGTAAGTCAGCATTTCAGGTCGTCCAAAATGGGCCTGCGTACTAGCAGGAATAATTGTCAATGGGATTCGCCAGTGTACCATGTGATATCCCATAACATTTCACCCAGACAAATATTTCCATTGGAGATGGAATTGCTCCAGGTCACGTTTTTACAGTTAAAATGACGTTACTCCGGGAACTTTCGACGTGAACGTTTTTCGAAACGTTCCACACAAACTCTAGAGGTATTAATCACGTGGTACGCTGGCGAGTTCCATTATGTGGGTTACCATTTGTACACATACAACTAGGATATTTTTTCCAGATGATAACTTGACTTTGCACTTAATCAACTGCAGTACAGACCTGTCTATAGTTTAACACTAAGCTGACGAGTTAGTGCTGTATAGACAACTCATCTCGACTCTCTTTGACTCGTCCTCGACAGTTTTTCGTCTGTCACTATCTATTTCTTTATCTGCTTGCTCAGTCTGTTTCATTCGCTGCTAGTTGTAAGCGTCCGGGTCCTTTTGTAGCGGCCACATGTGGCCTACTCTTTTTCGAAATCTATAGAGGTGTCTTAAGCGTGCACTGAAACACAGGACCTCGGTTTTGAGTCTAATTCGAAAGACTATTCTGGTAATGAGCTTTTTACGGCTCTAAGTATGGGCAGGAGATGAAAATCATCTCAGAAAATTTCCAAGCTCTGATTGAGGTTCGAACCCTAAACCCTTGACTTCAGAAGCCAGTGACAGTACCACTGGAGCATGTCCGCCCATACATACACCGGCAACTCGGCTGTCTAGCTGTTGACTCAGTGTTCGACAGGTTTGTACTGTATAGATGTACTTAACCATTGAACTGTCTAGATAACATAACGCCTAACGCGGCGCGTTATGATTAGTTTGCTTGCACGGCAATGGAAGTTATAGCACTATTACCGCCATTTTTAGACAATTCAATGGTTAGATTTACATTTTGCAATTTTTTTAAAATCTTACTTTTTTTAATCCTAAAATAAATTTAAAACACTGTCGTGTACGGCATGCCATTCAAATTGCTGAAATAGCCAATCAATGACGTCACAGGTATGGGCGTAAGCAAGAGATAAGTGACGCACATTAGCACCTATAACTTCATTTGGTCTCAAACAAAGTTTAATACAATCAAACATCAACATTTCGATTGTGTCCGTATTAATACAAAGACATTTTTAATTTACCCTTTAGCCTTCTGACATTTTGAAATTATACCTGTACCTCGGCGCTTTAAAATATTACAACCAGAGATCAATATAAAATAGTGATATGATAAAATATATGCTGATAATGTGTAAATAATTGTACAAGATAAATGCTCAGATCTAGGAAGTATAACCACTCAATTAGTTGACTAACTTGTATGAATTATAACAAGTCAGCAAGGAATATCGATAAATATCGATCAGTACAGTACAGACCTTTCGAAAGTTTAACACTAAGATTAAAAATAAGTGCCCTTGTCGAATCGGCAGCTCACCGCACTCCCTCGTTAGCTACAATCCAACCTGCCATAAAGACCACCTCTATATAAGGGTCACCTGCTTATAAGGACCAGCAGAATTGCATTCTTATTTTTTTATTTATATTATTTGAACCTGTATATAAAGGCCACCTGTCTATAAAGACCACTTTTACTGGTTCCATTGGGTGGCCATTATAGTCAGGTTTGACTGTATCTACAGCTATAAATTTCCCGGTCATTATATACCCATATTTCGACCACTCGGCCCGAGCTACTTAAAGGCTCATTTTCTTTAGCCCGGTGTTAAACATTCGACAGGTGTGTTCTGTAAAGTATAAGTTACAAATATTGAAATTGATTAAGTTGTGATTCAATTCTCATTTGTTACAAGCATTTTGATTGGTAAAATTTTTTGTTACGTTTGCATGAATGTATTGGTTTTCAGTAACGTCATTTCATTATGGATGAAGTACACCTACGTCATAGCCTTGTTACGCCACATAGCGGTGTTGCCACATAAACGTGTTCCAACACGTCTATGCGGGGAATTTCAACGCATAAAGAGAAAGCTTTTATGCGGCAAAAAGACTACATTCCGCCGCATAAAGAAAACAATTACTATCATCACCTGCATTTACACCTCCATCATTATTACCACCTTCACAAAAAGCACCATTACCATCGTGATGATCATCATTATATTATTATTATTATTATTAATATTAAAGCAAAAGTAAAAATTCTGCCAAAATCACAATTTAACGATCATCAACATTACAGTCATTATCGCCACCGCCGTCGGCACGACGACGGTAACATCGTCGTCGCCCTCTCATCGTCCCTGTCCCCATCATCGTATTATTATTACCATTATCAACAACACCAACAACATAAATTCTCAATTGTCACCGTCGTCGTCATAATTTATATCACCACCATCGTTTTTGTCGAGATAAATTTCATATCAACTCGTTAAAATAAGTCATCGTTATGCGTCAAAAAGGCAGCCTTGCGCCGCATATAAGCAACACATCTTTATGCGTTGAACGCCGCCGCATAAACATGGCGGACCTCTTTATGCGTTGGAATTCCCCGCATAGACGTGTTGGGCGCGTTTATGCGGCAACACCGCTATGTGGCGTAACATAGCCTTGATACGACTATATTTCTGTTTAAATTGTTGATTTGAATTGGACATTTTACACACTGAATAATTATGTTACGTGTGCAATGTCCAATTCTTTCATACTTCCATAACAAAAAGATTAATTAACTTCATTCCTATAATGTGTAAGATAAAGATTTTCGCTTGAAGAAACGATAGTAGAAATTTCTCTCTTCGCCTCCAAGTGCTTATTTTTACCATCACGTGCGGATATGACGTCGTCTTGCGAGAAAATGACACCCAAGTCTCAAAAACTTTGAAATTTTCATTGCGTTTCAAATGTTTATTTTGGGAGATTAGAATAAATAGCTATGTTTTTTAGTTTATACATATGCATTACATATTGCATTAACCAAAATCAGGTACATTCTGTCCGATGGTCATATTTATTTTTATGTAAAACGTTTAATAACAAAATTAGATTTACAAAGATGACGTCGATGTCGTGGTAACTGATATTTGAAGTCAAAAAATGTCATGGAAATGGAAGAAAAGGATTCAATCATGGGTTTATCCATGTAGGAAATGAAAATCTCACCCTCGTGGTTGAATATTTCTGTCAGAAACTCGGCAAGCCTCGTATCTGACTGAAATCTTCAATCCCTCGGGTGAGATTTCCCTATCCTACACGGATACTCATTATAGATTATATTAATCTCGGCTTTTCAGCAAAAGTCGTTATTTCATTGTTAAACTTTCGGCAGGTGTTTAGTATATCTCATTATTTTGCTCCCAGCTAGTTTTATAGGCAGAATCTAGAGCTTCTTTTATATCCAAGACAGAAATAGAAATTAACACTGAAATCAAGTGGCAATAAATCGACGAAGGAATAAATAAAAGGACCATGATACTGCGGTCGAATTTCACGAGTATCAGCCTTAGAAGGGGATTTATAGAACATCTGAGAACAAAAGAAAACCAGCAGAGTCGTGTCACAATAGATTTGTTGTTGTGTTGATTTGATAGGGTTTTACCACTCAGTCAAGAATTTTGCACTTATATCGGGCGTCTCTAACTTTAGAAGTACCATCAGGCCAATGTGCAAGAAGGAACTCCGACCTATCTCATAATGAATGAGCACACTTCCAACTGAACTACCATAGCGGTTCTTGGAACATAAATGTAAGTAAAACCGTGACACTGAAAGGCAATATTGTATTTAATGGTGAACGTCCATAGATCAATTTAAATACAGTCCAACCTGCATTAAAGACCATCTCTATATAAGGACCACCTGCTTATAAAGGCCGGTAAAATTATATCCCATTTGCTCTTTATTCATATTATTTGAACCTGTATATAAAGGCCACTCGCCCATAAAGGCCATTTTTACTGGCTCCCTTGGGTGGGTTTTATAGACAGGATTGACTGTATACACGTTGTCAGTAAAGTATCATACCGCTTTTATTTCTCATATTTATGTGTTTTGAGCTTTCATCTCTCATTGTCTGTAGATTCCATTTATGCATCTACTTATCTTAAATTTGAAATTCAAGATAGGCTAGACTGACCATGCCAGAAATGGTAGATATGCTGATAAATCAAAAACAAGAGATTCATTTTAAAAAAATCGATAGCCAGACATGTAATCATTACCAGAAAAAGATCCAGTGATTTGATAAAATAAATATATTTATTTTAGACAACATAACCCGAGTATACAAGCATTTTATAGTCTATAATCAAAAACAAACATACTAATCCATGTCCGAACCACAATCCAGAAGCAAAGTAAAAACTTTAGAACTGACAAGTTAGGTTAGACACGTGAACTTCCACCAGGGAAGTGAGACTGGGTGCTCCGGAAGGGTACGCACCTCCTGTTTAGCAACTTCTCTATATACAATTCAATTCTTTATTCACTGAGCCACATATGTGGTACATCAGGTGATAATACAACATACATAAAATTAACGTGACAATGACATACTAACAAACAGAGCATGACAAAGATTACATATTAAGTTTCTATATAATATTAGATTATCTATGGTTATTTAAAGTTTTATATATGATTTTTAAAAACACTGAAATATTTTCTAATACTCTTTTGTTACAATACGTCAATAAACCTTGAAGTTTTTCTATGTTAGGGTACTTTATATAATACATTGGTATATATTTAATCCGATAGGTTTGAAAAAAATCGCATTGAAATAAATAATGCATTTCATCTCCAATTCCAGAGGTACATAGAGGACAGTTTCTTTCATTTCTGTTTAACCCAGACCATCTTCCAGTTTCAACCGGAAAGTTCATATTGCTAGTCCTCAATTTACAAATCCAAAAGACGGAAGAGGTATTAAGCTTCATAAAATAATCTTCACATTTAAAATCCCTTTTAAACATATTATAAAATTGACCTTTAGAAGAGTTTTGTAAACTGCTTGACCAAGATTGTACAAACTGGTCACATAGAGACTGTTTAACAATAGATTTTAACCAATTAGTAGGTACAGCATTCTGTGAATTCCATATATATCCTAAACCTGTTTTATTAAATACATCCCTAATACTTTCAAGCCATGGAAAAGTGTGTGAATTATTTTTATACATATTAAACATAAGTTTATATAAACAATATGACAATTTATCTTGCGATGAAATAAGCTTATTCCAAAAACATACCATTTTTACATTAATTTCTATCTCTATTGGGTACCTTCCAAGTTCACCATATACCATATAATTTGGAGTACTATTTCTTAATCTCAAAATTTTCTTACAAAACTGCACATGTAATTTTTCAATAATTTTGACATTTTCAAAGCCCCAAACTTCTGATCCATAGGTAACAATAGGTAAAATCATAGTGTCAAAAAGTTTTAATTTCAAATCAACAGGAAGTGAAATGTTTCTAATTTTTCTTAGTACAGCATACATTGCTTTTTGTGCCTGATCAACTAGTTTTTTTCTTGCAACTGTAAATTTTCCATTGTAATTAAAACATACACCAAGATAACAGTAGTTTTCAACAATATCTAACATTAAACCATTAAAATAAAAAACATTTGGTGTTTTACTTTTCCTTTTACAGAATACAATCACTTTTGTTTTTTTAGAATTTACCTTCAATTTCCATATGTTACAGTAATCAGAAAAAATGTCTAATGCTTTTTGTAATCCCTCAGCTGATTCAGACAGTAATACTGTGTCGTCTGCATACAGCAGAACAAAAAATACAATATGAAAATACAAATCCTGACGAAAAATATCGGTTATAGTACACAAACCATCTGCACCATTTTGTATCAAAAAATTTTCAAGGTCATTTAAATATAAAGAGAATAAGAAGGGGGACAAATTCTCCCCTTGTCTTACTCCGACATTACATGTAAAAAATTCTGATGAGTCGCATCCAATTCTGACACAAGATTTGATATTATTGTACATATTAAATAGGACATTAAAACATTTGCCCTTAATATTGTATTGTAAAACTTTACGCCACAGTCCAACTCTCCAAACATTATCAAACGCTGCCTTGAAATCTACAAATGTACAATATAATTTCTTTCCTAACGAAAAATATATCGAAATTAAAGCATATAATACAAAGATGTTATCTGTTGTTGAATAACCTTTCCTAAAACCTGCCTGATTCCCTGACAAAATATTATTTTGATCAGCAAAATCATTCAACCTATTATTTAAAATTGCAGTGAAAACTTTTCCTAAGCAGCTTAAGAGAGTGATTGCTCTATAATTTTCTGGATCTGTAGCAGAACCTTTATTCTTATATATAGGTTTAATAATACCTTTTAACCATATATCAGGCAAAATGCCTGTATTAAATATAACATTAAATAGTTTAACATACAAAGGTAAGAATATGTGTAAAGTACACTTAAAATATTCATTAAGCAAATTATCTATCCCAGGTGCCTTATTATTTTAAGGCTCATTATAACCTTTTTTATTTCATCTTCTGTAATATCGTCATTGAGACAAGAACAATCAGTAATGTCAATATTATCAAAAAATCTGTTTCTTCTGACAACTCAACTTCATTTACAGACTTAAAATATTCGTAAAAATCTGACAAAGATACTTCACATGTGTTGTTACCCTTTGAACCTGAGTTCAGTATGTTCCAAAACGCTTTTGTATCATGCTTTGAAAGTTTTCTTAATTTGTTACAAAGATTGGTTTGATACTCATTAAAACAATGGTTAATAGTTTTTCTATACTCTTTTGCACACTTTTTCACATGTTGTTTGTTATTTAAATTCTTAACATAATTATATTTCTTTCTCGCGGAATGAAAAAGTTTCCGCTTATTTTACACAGTTTATCAAACCATGGTTTAGAGCGAGAGTTACCTCGCTTTGTACGTTCACTTGATGACTGGCTACCCATAACACAGTAAACAAATGACCTAAATGATTAACAATATCATTGATCTTGTATTCCAATGTAGTGTCTGGATTCACACTACTATTACAATATAAGATATCTAATGATGATATTAAATCATTAATAACATTAATATCAAAACTATTGACAAATTCTTCAGTTTTATCAGGATTCCATCGCACAATTTGCTGACTGTTGGTATTTTTATTATTTTTAAGACAATTAATGTTAACTTCTAACTTAAAATGGAGTGAACTATGCTTATCTGAAAATAACGGATTGAAATCCAGAACTTCAAAATCATGTACAAAGTCAAAAAATCTGATGACAATAACAAATAATCAATAAGACTGACACCACTGCTAGTAGTTTTACCAATTAGTTTGTCTTTACCTAACCTGCCATTAGCGACATATAAGTTATTACTTTTACAAAAGTTAAGGAGATTGTAACCATAATTACTAACCCTACCACTATCCTGTGTATATCTATCTATGGTACACCACTAGATTTAGTTTATCAATATCACATATGTATTCAGATGCATATCTATCAATATCAATTATATCAATAAGTGTATTATCATAACTAACAAAGTCAATAAGGTTGCCTGTTCTGGCATTAAAATCACCAAAAATAGCTATATGATCCCTACTTGTGTCACTATAAGTTGCAAGTTCATCTTCAATGTCGTTAAATGCTTCTGCAGAAGAATATTTTGACCCTTCTGGGGGATATATACACAACCTAACAAAATACTCTTGTCTGACCTCAAATTAACATTTAGTAATTGAAACCACTGAACATATTCAGAATTGCTATAAATGAACTTTATATGTTTATGCAAAATCCCTTATATACGATTACAATTCCCCCAGATTTTGTATCACCACTCACTTTCCTATGTTTGGAATAAAATTTATAACCATTAGGCAAATCAAGATTATCAAGTTCATCTGTTTTACTTTCAACAAAACATAAAACATCATAACACTTTATAAAATTTTGAAATTCAGGTATTTTAAGTTTACTTTTGAGTCCACAAACATTTAAACATGAAATTGTTAAATGTTCTTTAAAGTCTTTACACACATATGTGGCATTTTCCTAGCGCTGAACGCGTCCTTGGTCTCTAGTTCTCCTCCCTGAATAATCCCCTGGCGGCTGGTACAATTCCCCATCTATGTATAGCTTATCCACATTAACTTTGCCCTACGGTTATTCCTCTTTGCCTCTTTCAACTTTGGTATAAGTGATTTTCTCCTATCCACGATTTCTTTCGGAAATTGTTCGTTAACCCCGTACTGTTTCCCACGTAGAGCTACACCTGCTTGTTTCCTCACTATTTCTCTATCTTTGTGGTCAATAAATTTAGCAACTATTGATCTTGGTCGACCCATATAACTATCTTTAACCCTATGCACTCTATGAAATCCCATATCTTTCACTTTTCCACTCTCTATTTGCATTTCCTTTTCTAGAAAATCTTTAAGTACCTTTTCTGTCTCTTCGAATCTGTTTCCCCTTTCATCTGTACTTAATTGTTCTGGTATTCCGGAAAACACCAAGTTATCCCTCATAGACCTGGTTTGTAAGTCAATTATACGTTCTTTAAGTTTTTATTTTCATCTAGTATATCTTCATTGTCTTGTTCTATTTTACACACCCTTTCCTCTAATTCAGCATGATTAAACTCATTCCCATCAATTCTGTCCCTATTTTCCCTATTATCTGCCTTACATTTATTAATTTCTGTTTTTAGACCACTAATCTCATTTTGAAGGACAACAAATTTCTGATCAATCAAACCCAATCTTTCATGTATTCCGTCTAATAATTCTAGTTTTGATAATTTATTGTTCATCTCTGCAATGATGCTCGGCAGTGAATTAACAAATTGTACAGCTGCTGAGTTAGGTGCTAGTTCGGGTACATTTTGTGGTGATGCCCGTGTGTCGGTCTGTAGCCCGAAGGATTGGGGCTGCGGGTTAAACACTTGATGTACTTGGTGTAACTGAGGTGTTGGTGCTGACATCATTTGTGTTGGGGTTGGAGATCTTACTATATATTGTCTATTAATATCCATAAACTCTCCCCTCATATTTGGAGATACCCCGTTAGGGAAGCCATATGCGGGCGGGGGAGGTGGTGGTGTATTTGTTTTACAAACATGTAAAAGCCATACTGCCCACATATAGCACTGCGGTTGTTCAGTTGGTTCTTTTAAGTGCTCGTTCAGTATTTGGGGGTCGGTGGTTGAACCTCAGCTTGGTGTTACCATGAATTGAAAAACGAGTAGTTAATTTTTTTTGCAAAATACTCAGCATCTAGAAAGGAAAGTGACGGAATCATTTGAAAGAGACACGGGAACGAAGAACGCTAAATAAAACACCCAGCACATTGCTCTGAGCATGCTGCAAAAGTAAAAAAAATTCTCGCACTTCATTTATATCAGGTGAAGTTCCGATGGTAGTAGAATTTACTTAATTGGGACGTAAAAGCCCAATAAATCAATCAATCTTCATGTATATCGTGTGGTATAAGTTAAGATAGGATCGATATTCAGTTTAAATGGCTACGATAGTCAGACATGTATAATTTCAAGTAATCATTACCACAAGAAAAATCCACTGATTTTAATACAAAACTAGTAAAACTGTAAGCCACAAGCTCACAACAAATAACCCCCGCTCCCAAAAATCCATCGGATCAAATTTTTAAATAGGAGGTGCACATCTACATTATATCACAAAGATTGTGTGAAAGTTTCATGGAAATCCATTGAAGGGTTTAGGAGGAGTTGCGGATAAGAGATAAGTACCCTAAGGTGTAACGGAAGGACGGACGGACACACGGACGGACACCCCTATCACTATATACCCCCCCCCCCACTTTTTAAGCGGGGGGTAAAATCATATGGACAAGTCCCAAGCTATGTAGGCGTGGCACGATAAAGAACCCTGTTGTATAATGCCATAAGCGAAACGCACAGGCAAAATTCAAGCTGTAACTGTTCAGGACCCAGTTGTTCGAATCTTGATTAGTTTAATCAATGATTACCAAAAATTAAAACATCAATAAAATCAACATATCATTATGAAGTTGATAGTTTTATAACAATGTGCTTTAGTTTTGTGATATTTTATAATTCATTTCATTTTCGATAATTTGAAAATTTTATTTTTACAATATATCTGAAATTTTACAAAATTAAAATTTCGACCAATCAATCGATTAAGCTAATCCAGCTTCGAACAACTGACCCCTGTTGTCAACATGTAGCTTAGCAATGATTGTCTTGTTAGCTTACCTTAAGAATAAATTCCTAATTATCACCAGATGTTAAGCATTCCCCAATTAATGTTGTGTTTACATTGTAATTCAATATTGTGTTATCATAGTACCGTACCATGATTATAAACTTGTCAGAATCGATTTTAGAGTTGTGTAAATTGTTCTTGATTTAGGTAGAATATCGGACAAATTCGAAGTGCACGGTAAATGTCAAAACTACATCACAACAATACTAAAACCGAATAGACCTGCTACCGCTTACTACAATTTGTATTACAAGCGGTATTAATCCAAGCAATTTGTATCACAAGGGACATTAGTCCAATTTGGAATACTAGCGGTATTAATCCAAGTAAATATTAGTTTGTAAACAGTTTAAGTGGCTACTATGTCTGACAAAAAGAAGGTAGTTTTGGCGTACAGCGGAGGACTTGATACTTCATGTATATTGGCGTGGTTACTCGAACAAGGATTTGAAGTTGTAGCATTTCTGGTGAGTATACGTATAATTATTTTTCATTTCCCGGTTCTTTCTGAAAAACAATATTGTGTTTATGCTAAATGCCCCGTTTTATACAGCTGAAAGAAGTGTGTGTGTGGGTGTGGTGTGTGTGTGTGTGTGTGTGTCATTTTACTTGTCTAATATACAATTATTGCAGGAAGCATAAAAAGGGGTTCCCCAATTTGAGTTCGTGACATTTCTGCCGTCAACATTTTGACGACCACTTCGAAAACTATCTAACAGGTCTTTTTGAAAGAGTAGATGTGTCATTGGTCATTCATATATTAGGGATTTCTCGGTTGGGGTTAATTTGAAATGGCATACCATTTTATTTTTAACTTTTTTATACAAAAAAAAAAAAAAAAAAAAAAAAATAAGCAGGCGTTTTTTCTCCATTTCAACAATTGACTTTTGAAACTGACAGAAAGGGAAAGGAAGCATTAACTGCTAAACATATTATGACTATATCAAATTTGGGGAAGTATTGATAAAAAATAAACATTCCAAATACATGTACAAACCGAAATCCCAAAGTAAGTATAAAAGCAAGTTTAAACTATGAAGCTTGCAAATAAGATTAAACACATGAAGTGATATCGAGACCCCGGAAGAGTAATTACCTCCTGTTTAGCTAGCTACACCTGACACGTGTGTAATCAAAATTGTGTGAAAGGAACATGAAACTATGGGACGTCAAATATATCTAGGGCAATCCTGGACACAGAAACATCAAACTTATCAACAATATTGTGATGACGGTCATAAAACTTTCCGAGGGACTTGATAAACCTAGGCTTGCAATATCTTTGGGTATGAAATTTATTTGTAATCAAATAACTATATAGAAGGATTATAACTAAAGATTTACGATTGTACTAGACGAATTAGGATATTTGTTACTATAGTAATAATGGTAAATCTGGTCCTTCAGGAATTAAATATACAAAATATGATTTTTCAAATGGTCTTAACAGTGTAATGACGTACGTATTGTCATTTCCAATAACAGACGTTATGACAATGTCATTTCCTATATGACCTTAAGTCATTTATATCTTACGCGTGTGTCTAGACAGTTGTTTACAGTAATCATGGCAACACTCATTACTAAGAGTCTAAACAGAGTATATTTTGATGGCCACTTTTGATTTACGAAGTTCACACTCATTACGAAGTCTTTATTTTGCCAAAAGACACATGGTAATGATTTTTATGACTGGTGTTTTATTGGTTGGTTGAATGTTGCTTAACGTTGGACCAGCAATTTTTAACTATTCGCGACGAGATCTATTTTATTAATCTCGATAAATTAATCTATGAACAAGATCGTGTATATGTATGTGAAGTGTGAGTGTGTTTTATGATTTGCCTTGTTCTAGCGCGCACTCAGGCGACTTTAACGTACTAGCTCACAGAGTCAGTACGCTGCAGACAATTGTACCACACCCCCAGTCACATTATACTGATACCAGGTGAACCAGTAAAGGTCAACGGCAAAGAAAATTCACTTTCCCATATGTGGGGCTCGAACTCACAGCGGTTAGAGACCCTTGACTTGTAGACTGATACCAGGTGAACCAGTAAAGGTCAACGGCAAGGAAAATTCACTTTCCCACATGTGGTCTGGGTGGGACTCAAACTCACAGTGGTAAGAGACCCTTGATTTGTAGACTGACGTCTTATCTAATAGGCCACCGCGGTCTCCGTTGGCCTTTACTGGTTCACCTGGTATCAGTATAATGTGACTGGGATGTGGTACGAGGCGGTTAGCTCAGAAATGGTGGGGAAAACCGGAGTGTATGGAGAGAACCACCGACTTTTGGCAAGCTTACAAACTTTCCCACACTAGGATTCGAATCTAAACAGTTACAGGCCTTGTCATCCATTAGCGTGTGCTTTAGACCACTTGGCCACCGAGGGCCTACTTATAGTTTTTAGTCATGCATTATATAATGGACACTTTTAATAAGCCTTAGGCTTGTATGGGCTCATTCCAATCTTTTCAATGTAGTTCTAGCGTTAGACACATTAAGCTACCCGAAGTTAACCATGGCTGACAGTGTGTACATATATCTGTTTGTACTAGCGCATACTCGGGTCGAAATTTGAATGCTAGCTCAAAGAGCCAGTTATTACAGAGGCTGCAGCAACACCGGTTCATTGTCCCGACACCAGATAAATAAGTCTCATTGTGAAATGAAGCGAGTTGCTTAATTAAGGCCGCACACAACATGCCCTCGTGGGGATTCGAACTCACGACCTAAAGATCACGGGACACTTTACCGATTAACCTACATGCTTCAAACAAATGTTTGTAATTATACCCCCCGCTTAAAAAGTTGGGGGTATATAGTGATAGGGGTGTCCGTCCTTCCGTTACACCTTAGGGTATTTGTGAGCTTGTGGTTAACTGGCTTGGTTACACTTTTTTTTTATTGTAGGCTAACATAGGCCAAGATGAAGATTTTGAAGCGGCTAAAAAGAAGGCGGTAAAATTAGGGGCAACCAAGGTAAACAATAGAGTAGAAGTAAGAAAAGTGATTATTACGAAACTTATTTTAATTTTGCAGTACTAGACGACCAGAATAAACTTTCTGGCTTGCTTGCAGTGGCTGTTGCAAAGTACTTTTTTCGTTAACAATCCGCTCCATAATCAAAAGTAAAGTGAAATCTTTAAAAACTGACAAATTAAGTTTAACGCGAGAACTTGCACCAGTTAAGTGAAGCCGGGTGCTAGGGTGCTCCGGAAGGGCAATAACATTCTGTCTAGCTAATTACATCCGTCATGTGTGCACCTACAATTGAGGATAAAAGGTTAATGGAACTTTGTAACATATAATTAAGTCATTTATGTTTTTTTTTTTAAATTTGAGACATTAAATATTTTTCTTTTACTCTAAAGCATTTACAATTGAATTTACAACTAACTAAATATGATATCGGTGTTTTAAGTGATATTTATTCAGAATATAAAAAGAAGTCAAAGTGATTACAAAAGGCCTATGGTTGTGTTTGTCATTGATTGTGTTTATAGAATATAACCAGTTGCCCGTCCAAAATATTAATCTGATTTATAATTTTTAAATGCATGTATTTCTTACCAATTGGATGGAAGCTCCACAGTAGTCATATAACTACACCAATAGAAATTATTTTATTAACTTTATTGCAGCTTTAAGTTTTCTTAAACAGTCGACACAGTTTGTGCGGAAGGACTTTCATTTGAACCCTCCACTAAAATTTAATTTTGACTGAAAAAGCCTAAAATGACTGAATCAAACCATTTTGAACATTTCCGTGATAAAATATCTTTTTAATAATTTACATAGACTTTAATGGTTGGGGTACAAAGGGAAGTCCTACCGTTTGTGCCTGCCTTGCTATTCTGGTCTTTGTTTTGTTTGCTTTTTTCTTTTTTATATATAATGTTTACTTGTTTTTGTGTCATTGGTTATATTGCCTATTGCAAAATACATGTTTTTCGTTAAAAACCGAATATATTTTTCTATTAAACTACTGTACTTTACAAAACGAATAAGCGCATTTAAGTGCATCTACAGGTCCGCCCAGAAAGTTTTGCAACCCCCCCCCCCCCATAGTCCTTTGGGGAAATATAAGTTAACAAAACATCAAGTACTAAAACCGTCAAAACTGCTGTTTTACAAAGGTTAAACAAGGGGGGTGCAAAACTTTCTGGACGGACCTGTACTCTCTGTATGTCCAAAGACTCTTATACAAAATTTTAGAGCTAAGACCAGGCGATAAAACTCCCTCGAATACAATTGAGGCTAAATTGTTCTCAGAGAATATAGTACTTTATTATAACTTGCTTTTCATACCTTATGGATTTACAGATGATAATACCCGATGTACGTAAGGAGTTTGTAGAGGATTATATATGGCCAGCAGTACAAGCTAACGCTGTATACGAGGATAGGTATCTGATGGGAACAGCACTAGCAAGACCTTGTATTGCAAAGTAAGGATAGAAATATAATTGCACACACACACACACACACACACACACACACACACACACACACACACACGTTTATGCATACAAAACGGAGGTCAGAATGTTCATAGAACAGCGTATTAAGCAAAGAGTATAGGTAAAAAAACGTTGAACTGTCCGCTTGACCTTTTATTAAAATATTTATCCGGGAACAAGTGCATCTAAGTATAGGGAGCACAGGTGCTTATTCTGTATGTTCATCGTGATATATACCCACCTCATAGAGTACAACTGTGTACTGTGTATGTATTAACTTGGACCTTAACACAACCATGTATTGGGTGGACCCTTCTATATGAATATTTCTAATTAAAGGTCAAGCGGACAGGTCAAAGTTGTTTGCCTATAACACGAACATCCTTCTGATTATATTGACAACACAACACATCACTACCTTACACTAGTCAAAACGTACAGGCATTCCAAGCTACTGACCAAGTAATGATAGAAAAATGTTGAGTGTTGAGTTAGGGGTAATTTGATCCCAGACACCAAGAACGGAATCCTTGAAATAGAAGGAAACATTCCTGACGAAGAAATTTAAAATCCATTTATCAATTAAAACAAAACTAAGGATGTTTTTTTTGTGCTGGAGTCTATTTTTATATTGTATATTATACATTTATTGACTTTGAGTGAGGGAGATATGAACATTTGTTCACCCGCAACAAGTCATATGTGACTTGTTAAGGGCGAACAAATATTCATAGTCCCTCACCCAAAGGCAATAAGTTGTTTATTATACCGAAAGATAACCATTGTAATAGGAAAGACAGAAAGAAAGAAAAATACTTTTAAAAAGACAGCCTGAAAACATCATTCCTTCTCCGATTCATTGCTTTTTCTCCTATCGTAACTCATCGGAGGCAAACGCTAGAACGTCGTGTCCGATTTTTCAATCGATGACGTAATATCATTTCGACGTCATGGTGTGTTCCGAAGAGGTGGGATATGATGTTTTCAGAGGGATACACGATGTTTTCTCCACTCTGATCACATGATCCAACGATCGAATCAAATTGCAGATAGTATCGTATTTTTCTAATGAGGTTTAATAATACTATGTAGATGTAACGCAGCAGGTGAATACGAGAGCGGAAATTGAGTTTATGCGTTGCTTCACGACAGTGGCCTGTACACAAGTCAATAATTGCACAAGCTGATATTTGCGAATGCGTATTCAAGCAATTAAATCGTCCAACCTATAGAACACATCTATCCTCGGTTTTTGTAATTTAATTACTACTACTACTACTACTATTTTTTTTTATACTGTCACACAACAAGGTTAAAGAATTTGTACATATTTTAAAACACATTTAAAACCTAATTGTCTAGCCGCGTGGGCTTACGAGACAGTTAAAATATGAATGTGAAATTTAAAAACTTTAAAATTATATACACTATTTTAAAAGACAATATTGAATATTAAAAGTTATGTTAACCGATCTAGCTAAAATACTCTCTGCGCCTATACATATTAAAAAGAACTTTGCTGAGTGTAAGCTGTATAAAAGAGTTGCTCATTATAAAAAGAAATTTATCACTGTCATTAAAAGAATAAAAGTGTTCATCAAGTTCAACAGCTTTGTCAAATAAAACAAATCTTAAATCGGAGTAAAAATCGCAATTAATTAAAAAATGTTGTTCATCTTCAATATCCCCACTCCCACACATAAAACATTTCCGATCCTCCAGAATAGTCCCATTAAAACGACCTGTCTCTATATGTAAAGGTAACGAACCACATCTAAAATTTGCCAGTATACGTCTATGATCTCTAGATTTTACACAGTGAATATAGTCAGCAGTACTCAAGTTTGTATTAAAACGCCTATATGTTCTTAGTTTATTGCCGTTTATTTTACCGCGGTCGTTGAAAAGTTCTTGTTTCCATTTTTCCCCATCTATAGCAGAAACGATTGATTTAATACGTAGAATTTTCACTCGGTTACCAACATGTTCATTTATCACATCAGCTATATTCATTTTCTGGATCAACTGCTGAACTCTCGAATACCAAGAACGTTTTAAGTGGCCTACAGCGTTTACCGTCAATAATGAAAGTCTGTTATTACTCTGAGACTTTATCCTTAAAAACAGTCTAAAAACTTCAATATGTTGCTTAGCTAAACAAGAACTCCAGCCAAGATCACCTCTAACTGCAGTATTTGTTGTGTTTTTCTTACAACCAAGAAAGTATTTTGCTGCTTTATTTTGAACAGTGTTAACATCTTTATATTCAGAGATACCCCAAATTCCAGCTCCATAGAATAAAACTGGCTGAACGAAATCTCATATAATTTTGTGTATACTTTGAAAGTCATGCCACCCATTGCTTTAAACTTGGTATATAACACTGCAAGCGCTCTACTTGCCGACTTACATAATTCCTTTACTGTAAACTTAAAGTCCATCAACTCATTTAACCACAAACCTAGGTACCGGTAACACTTATCATATTCAATCATATTGTCACCACATTTGAATGCAAACAGGGATCTAGGTTAATTAGTTTGTAATCATATCTTTAATTTAGGGAACATATATGTTTTTTTATCTTTTATGTTGATTCACCCTTCATTCGTTTAAAAAAACGTACTTTCAGAGCCATGATTAAGGTTGCAGTTGACGAAGGAGCACAATATGTATCCCATGGTGCAACCGGAAAAGGGAATGATCAGATACGATTTGAACTTGGTGCATATGCCTTACATCCATCTATACAGGTAAATGCACATGAATTAGCTAGTATAAATCATATGATACGAAAGTAGAACACAATTATACTGTTACACGTTTAAAGCAAAATCCCAAAATAATTGGGTTAAAAACTATGAGAGCAGACAATTTAATTAGCAGGTAAACTTCCAGCAGGGTAATAAAGACGGATGTACCGGAAGCATCTCTTGATCCGCCACGTATGAAATCGTAATTGAGACTAATTAGGACATAGGCTATGGTACGTCATATATCTCCAGCGTAAAGGAAAACCATGCCAATCAATATATAGCAAGATTTTTTGTCTACTTCCCCTAGTTCATTGTCACCATATCCCTCCCATTTAAATTTCATATAAAATAATAGTTGATTACTTAAACTCTGGTCTAATATAATAAAGTATTTCTTTTAAGAAATTCTTCAATATAGATCATATATGGTTTTATAATACGTTTTTACATTTCATTGACAAAGTTCTACTCTCTCTCTCTCTCTCTCTCTCTCTCCTCTCTCTCTCTCTCTCTCTCTCTCTCTCTCTACAGAATTTATGCAGCAAATGAACAAGTGAGAAAACAAGCTAATTTAAATGTCAAAATCCATGTAAAAACGGTATCCACTGGTTAAGAATTTTTAGATTGAATTTCATTTCAGGTTATTTCCCCTTGGCGCCTACCAGAATTTTATAATAGATTTAAAGGGAGAAAAGATTTATTCGAGTATGCAGAAGTAAGATATATGTATTTAATATTGTTACTATTATTTGATATTATGCAATTTGGACTTTTAGTGCGTGTATGTTAAACTTGAATCGCCTTGGTCAATATTGATTTTTTGAGTCAATACCGGCGTGTATGTATGCATTACACCAACTTAAGAGTCAATAACGGTTTTATTATATAATTGATAAAGAAGAATCCCTCTAAAAGTTCATCAACATTATAATACATGTTGTACTACTAGTTTAATAGCGCTTTGGTTGATGTTTTTTTTATAATTACAAACTTCGCGTTGTAACACAATTTAGAGCATTTTCATTGGTTGTTGTCTTGCAAAAAAAAAAAACGGTGTAGATTGTACTCGTGACCCGTGTATCGATACTGACTGATGATTAGATTCCCGGAACACCAGGTCATATTCCAGTTAGGCAATTCGTGTAAGTTGCATGACACTTATGGGTTAAACATTAATAAACAATATATCCATCAGGTTTTTTACTTTATGGTGATGATTGGACATTGTGGGTATGTTGATGGAGAATGTTTTTACAGAGATGATTATTTAAAATTATTTTAAATAATTTACATATCGCATCACTATCCTTGCACTTGATAACCTAACCTTTTGCCTTTTTACATGTCATGGAGATTACTTATCTACCATGGAAACGTCAGTTGTTTAAGAAAAATAGAGGCTCGTACACATGGTGTTGTTTGTCCATGACGATGAACACTCGCCCGTACCATGACAAAATGTTCTTGTCCAATGTAAAGCTTCAGATTTATACTTGAGGCAACCCATTGTGTTTAGTATGCCAAAGAATTATGTTTTTCTCTTATTCTGTATGTCTATTCCGTATTTCAGAAAAATGGTATTCCTTTACCAGTCACACCCAAAGCACCATGGAGTATGGACGGTAATTTGATGCATATTAGGTAAGATGACATTTGTGTGTTGGTATGTGATTGTAAGCTTTCATGTTAAAACGCAATGCATGCGATAAGAAAATTAAGAAATAATTAACATTTACCCGTAGTATATCGTCGAATAATACACGGGCCGGAGTTAACATGCGGAAGAATATATCACCAGGTGGCAAAGATCATTTCAATTGTGACATGATTTAGATAAAAAGGAATGAAATAAACATTTGGGAACTCTTTCTTCGGATCTATTTGCAAAAAGGTCCATAGAAACCATTCGGCTGTTAAGATTACCTCCATTGAAATGATTTATTTTATGAATAAAAATTACGTCACAACCATTGTTTGCGACACATAGCATGACGTCATAAGATAGGCAATGGAGTACATCATTAAAATGGAACAGCGATGGGTATATCGTTTGTTATACCACAGCTGGCTTCTTCATGTTCCATATGAAGGAAAACGCAGGTCATGTTGGAATTGCTTTTATTATCCAGAGCTCTCATGAAAAGAATACAAAAGATTATGTCTGTTAAGTGAATTTAATCAACCAAAAAATACTTGCCATAGTCCAAATCAAATCTCAATTGAAAACTGGCAAAACATACGACTTTCCATCAAAAAGTAAGGACGAGTGGTTCATCAGGTTTACCACTTTCTGTCTAACCAGCTACATCTGTCGTATGAAATCAAAATTTTGAATAAAAAATGTCTTAGGGACGCCAAATAAATCAAAGATGATTGTTGATACAGAGACATCCTACTTATCCAGGGGCGGATCCAGGATTTTTTGAAATGGGGCCGCTTGAGAATTACTAGTATATTAATCCTAGGTGCGAGCTTCCAGAGACGTGGGGTCTAGTAAACGCGATCCGGAACAACACGTATACAGAAATGGGTTGGTACATTAACATATGGCGGTCACATCAGTCAATAGCTCTCTCTCTATCTCTCTCTCTCTCTCTTAAATTTTTTAAAGGAGGGGGGGGGGTTGCGGGAGTTGCAACCACCCCTTAAATCCGCCGCTGTTATTAACGATATTATTATGATGACTATAGCATGACAAATCTTTTTTTTAATCAATAAAGATTCAATAATTACAAACTTCACGTTGTTACACAATTTAGAGCATTTTCATTGGTTGTCGTCTTGCAAAAACACGGTGTTATTTTCCAATAACAACGTTTTCTACCGGAACTACTTTGGGCCTGTTTCGGGGATTACCCATCTCTGAACAGCCATTTTAAGATTGTAAACAAACGGGGAGGTCGGGAACGATTTCACACAGAAACATTAAAATACTTCGATTTTTATATAAATTCAAATTTTGAAAAATTAATTCAAACATGTTCTGATTAATTTTCACCGATATTTTTAATAATTCACATTTAACATTGTATATTTATGAAATATTTTTCAAAATCGACGTTTTATCGTCACCGAGCATTTTACGTGTCTATAGGCTACTAAGTATAAGCAATATGACACGCACCATGGTATTCTCGGATGCCACCTCTCAGTGCGGGGTGTTTTGTTTGAAATTCATCACATACGCATCCTTTTGAAAGCAAAGACATTTTATTTCCCCCAGACAATGTATAGCCGGGGATCAGGAATGCCAGTGTGCAGATAAGTCAGATGGTTGATTCTGAACTGGATCTTGATGATAATGACAGTGGTAGGTAGGCCTGTCAATAATAATTTAATAAAATTGATAACATACTATATTCCAGTCTAATGTTCACCCTTACCGCTTGTTTATCTTCTCAAAATGTCCCTGATCAGCCCATACAGCTACCAACGGTGACAGAATCCCTCATCTCACACCCATTCCATAGGTGGTAAAACATTGATTCATCCAAGAAAACATTAATTCCATGTCAATAGTTGGCTTCAGGGTTTGTTTAACACACTGTTCATTCAACCAATACAGGTTTTCTTATGTTATGGGTAAAATCAAAATGTAAACACGCCTGTCCTACAAACGTTTGGCCGTCACGTATGACGTTGTACAAAGTGTTGTTTGTTTTCATGATTGCGAGACATAATATAATCCCTTTTTGTCAATGAATTTAAATGTAACATGATTTATATGTTGACTGAAAATAAGTAGTAAATAAATAAAAAGATATAAATTCAAAAATATTTCAGCTTTTTTATCGGATATTTTATTGTTTCATGAAGATGTCATTTATTGTATTAATACGCAGTTCAACCTTGTAACGTCGATTTTCTGAAAACCAGCTGCTCAGTTCGGAAATGTAGGTCAGCTTAAAAACTTAAATTTGAAGGTTGGTTTGTAATTATAAGAATTGAATTGCACTTTTTACGTTGTTATCGGGGTGTAACAACGTGAAAATTATCACAAATTATGCGTAAAACCGCTGCGCTACGCTACGCGGTTTTACACAATTTGTGATAATTTTCACGTTGTTACACCCCGATAACAACGTAAAAAGTGCAATTCAATTCTTAATTAAAAACGTATTTGAGTCAACAACAAAAAATTGCAATTTGATCAATGACAAAACTACATACAAACCTTTTCAAAACAATAATGACTGTTTGTGTTTTAGTTATGAATCTGGAGTTTTAGAAGATCCTAAGAATGAAGCACCAGTTGATTTATATAATATGACAAAGAGTCCAGAATCTGCTCCGGATACAGCTGAACAACTACAGATTGAATTTAAAAGAGGTACGTCACTAACTTTGTTTACATTGAACAACAAAGATATATTTTTGTACAAAAAGTATAAAAATTCTGCACTAAGCTCTTAAGAATATCATGTTTTAGTGTCAAAATATATCCATAACAACCGATTCCTACACCACTGAAAGAAAAATCCTTACAGAGAACAGTGGCAGATGTATCATCTTTTCTCCCTCTACAAGATAACCCTCAAAGATTTATCAATGAAATAAAAGATTTACCGATAGTTGAAGACTTGCTCAAACGTTTTTATTTTAAATTCATTTTATGTATTTTGTTGTGCAAGAGATAGAATCAAATCCTACTTGTAGTGTTTGATTTGGTGAAAGCCTTTCTGGACCAAAATGTATTGGAGTTTAGGTTGGGATTCCATACCTGACTCCACATGAACTTGCAGGTTCTATTAATCGATACAACCAGTGTTACAAGTATCTACAAGTTTCTGCTGCAAGTGTTCATTTGTTCCAATACATATGTTTTATTTGTTGTAAACCAGTGGGAGTTAATATGCGTACATATGTTGCTCTTAGTCTTTAGCCTTTTTTTAATCAAACGTCTAGCTATGTGCTGGTGCTTAAAGCCATACATCTTATAAAATGAATTTATCACTTTGTCAAAGGAACTAGGTGAACTTCCAGACAATATGTCCTTCATTAAAGTTTTCATTCAATTACTATGTCCATCAATTTTTGAACTTTTCCTACTTGTAATAACATCAGGTTTTCAGTTTTAGATTGTTTTGAAATTACCTTCAGAATTTCGCTCAAGGTCATAGGTCAAGCTGACATTGACATTGTTTTGAAATTACCTTCAGAATTTGGCTCAAGGTCAAAGGTCAAGCTGACATTGACATTGTTTTGAAATTACCTTCAGAATTTGGCTCAAGGCCATAGGTCAAGCTGACATTGACATTGTTTTGAAATTATATCTTCAGAATTTGGCTCAAGGTCATAGGTCAAGATGACATTGACATTGTTTTGAAATTACCTTCAGAATTTGGCTCAAGGTCAAGCTGACATTGACATTGTTTTTAAATTACCTTCAGAATTTGGCTCAAGGTCATAGATCAAGTAGACACTATCTTCAAAAATTTTATAAGCATATTTATTAGGACATTTTTCAAATTGAAGTCAAAATAATTATTTATGTTTTACAGGTCTTCCTGTCAGAGTTAAGAATTTAAATGACGGAACAGAAAAAGAGAATCCGCTGGATTTATTTTTATATTTAAATGAAATCGGGTAAGAATATTATACAGAGAATGAACAATGAAGAATATCGTTAGTAGTATATAGCGCTGGAATAGAACCCCTGTTGTGGTGCGCTGGTGCGCTCTCATTAAATATGAATGACGTCAGAGTTCACAAGGTCACGAGAGGTAACGTCACGGAGAGAGGAGAATGTTCTGGAAGTGGGGATGACGGAAGGGAATACCCAAGTCAAATAATAGTTAGGAAATCTCGGTTTAAAGTAGGGTACCCCCTCGTAGAAGGGAATCCCCCGAAAGGGATACTACTATACTAGGCTATAAGGGAAATTTTGGTGTCATGAGATAAGATTTAATGTTTTTCTTTTTGAAGACACTAGGTAGACCAGAGCATTTTAGAAAAAAATGCCATGATTTCAAAGAGAGTAGGGCTACACTTACCTTATTGTAATCAAACAAAAACAAACATATAAATCCATGTCCAAATCACAATCTCATGGCAAAGTATATCCTTTGCAATGGCAATTAAAAGTTAAACCCACCGTGTGAAATCTTGCAATTAAACCATTTATTTATTTTATTACCAAATCCAAACCTGAAAATTATTACTGAACTTAATACAATTTTATATCACTTCATATGGGATAGTCCTACTGGTAGAGTCAAAAGAGATGTTTAATAAAAGAATACGAAGAGGGAGGGTTAAAAATGGTTCATTTGATTTCTTATATAAATGCTCTTAAAACTACTTGGATAAGGAGGCTGCTACATGAAGAAAGCAGTTGGAAAGAAATTCTGAATTCTCAAATAGATATCCACAAATTACTTAGTGTTGGGGAGGACTTTATAACTGAAAATATTGAAAAGATAAAAAAACAATTTTTGGATTGACGTCTTTAAAAGCATGGTTATTGTTAATTAAAACATGTCACACATTAAAAACTCACAAGCAACCTTCTGAAAACTTCCTTTGGTACAATAGTTACATAAAAAAGGGGAATAAATCCATGTTTTTCAGAAAATTATACGAGAAAGGTATTAAATTTGTTAACGACTTACTCGATATAGATGGAATTTTTTTAGACCTCAAAAGTTTTAACAATTGTTTTAATTGTAATATAAATTTTGTAGACTATAATGGTATAATTTCATCGGTGAAATATATGTTGAAAAAAATAATCAAGCGCCTGTTTCTAAAGTTGAAAATCCATTTATTCCGGTGAATCTAAAATATTTTTTATCAGTAAGAAAGGTTCAAAAGACATGTTTAAAATCTTGAAGCAAAATAATATGATACCAACCGCAAGGTTAAAATGGCAAGAAATCTTTGAAGATTTAAATACAAAAACGTGGAAAGAAATCTATAAATTAATTTTTTCAAGTACAAAACTGCAATGGTTTCAATACAAAATTGTTAATAATATTATTAGTACTAACGCCTTTTTGTTTAAGATTAATTTAAGAAATGATCCAAAATGTACTTTTTGTAAACAAGGTAATGAAACTGTTATCCATCTCTTCTGGGTATGTGAATATGTGCAATTTTTTTAGAAGAACTAGATACTTGGTTTTTACAAAACAGCATACTATTAGATTTTACAAAACTTCATTTTATATTAGGAGACTTAAGTTTAAATAACAGAATAAAAATTTGATTATAATCCATATAAAATATTATATTTATAAAACTAGATGTCTTGGCAAATCCCTGTCAATAGATTCATTTAAGTATATTTTGGCTGATGTGTACAAAATTGAAAAAAATATCGCTACAAGCAGAAATAATCTTGAAAAATTTATGAAAGAATGGCAACAATTCCACAATATTGTAATAACTTAAATTTATATCTATTTATTATGTCTGGACATCGATGTTACATTGTACTGAATGACTTTAAAACTATTCAACCACCAATTGTGATATTTATGTAAATACTCTCTCTCTCTCTTTCTCTCTCTCTCTCTCTCTCTCTCTCTCTCTCTCATAAAACACATTCATTATGTAAGTTTATATTATATTATATATGTATATATATGTTAGAATATTGTTAAAATATGATGATGTGAATAAAAAAAGAAATATAAAAAAAAAGAAATTGAGAATGAAATTAACATGAAGTATGAGACCTCAAATATATCCAGGGATGGGTCTGGATACAGGGACATCATACTTGTCAAGAACATCGTGATGACGGCCATAAATCTTTTTGAGGGTCGTGATAAGACTTGGCATGTTTAAAGAAAAATACGTTAAAATTTGAAAAAGTCTACGGCGAATATAATAACGGACGCCAGCTTTTAAACGGAACTACGGGGATATGTTGTGATGGTGGCCATTAAACGGAACTACATGGCAATGTTGTGATGATGGCCATTAAACGGAACTACGGGGATGATGATGATGGCCATTAAACGGACCTACGGGGAAATGTTGTGATGATGGTAATTAAACGGAACTACGGGTAAATGTTGTGATGATGGCCATTAAACGGACCTACGGGGAAATGTTGTGATGATGGCCATTAAACGAAACTACGGGTAAATGTTGTGATGATGGTAATTAAACGGAACTATGGGTAAATGTTGTGATGATGGTAATTAAACGGAACTACGGGTAAATGTTGTGATGATGGCCTTTAAACGGAACTACGGGGCAATGTTGTGATGATGGCCTTTAAACGGACCTACGGGGAAATGTTGTGATGATGGTAATTAAACGGAACTACGGGGAAATGTTGTGATGATGGCCATTAAACGGACCTACGGGGAAATGTTGTGATGATGGCCATTAAACGGAACTACGGGTAAATGTTGTGATGATGGCCTTTAAACGGACCTACGGGGAAATGTTGTGATGATGGTAATTAAACGGAACTACGGGGAAATGTTGTGATGATGGTAATTAAACGGACCTACGGGGAAATGTTGTGATGATGGCCTTTAAACGGAACTACGGGTAAATGTTGTGATGATGGTAATTAAACGGAACTACGGGTAAATGTTGTGATGATGGTAATTAAACGGACCTACGGGGAAATGTTGTGATGATGGCCTTTAAACGGAACTACGGGTAAATGTTGTGATGATGGTAATTAAACGGAACTACGGGTAAATGTTGTGATGATGGTAATTAAACGGAACTACGGGTAAATGTTGTGATGATGGTAATTAAACGGAACTACGGGTAAATGTTGTGATGATGGTAATTAAACGGAACTACGGGTAAATGTTGTGATGATGGTAATTAAACGGAACTACGGGTAAATGTTGTGATGATGGTAATTAAACGGAACTACGGGTAAATGTTGTGATGATGGTAATTAAACGGAACTACGGGTAAATGTTGTGATGATGGTAATTAAACGGAACTACGGGTAAATGTTGTGATGATGGTAATTAAACGGAACTACGGGTAAATGTTGTGATGATGGCCTTTAAACGGAACTACGGGTAAATGTTGTGATGATGGTAATTAAACGGAACTACGGGTAAATGTTGTGATGATGGCCTTTAAACGGAACTACGGGTAAATGTTGTGATGATGGTAATTAAACGGAACTACGGGTAAATGTTGTGATGATGGTAATTAAACGGAACTACGGGTAAATGTTGTGATGATGGTAATTAAACGGAACTACGGGTAAATGTTGTGATGATGGTAATTAAACGGAACTACGGGTAAATGTTGTGATGATGGCCTTTAAACGGAACTACGGGTAAATGTTGTGATGATGGCCTTTAAACGGAACTACGGGGCAATGTTGTGATGATGGTAATTAAACGAAACTACGGGTAAATGTTGTGATGATGGTAATTAAACGAAACTACGGGTAAATGTTGTGATGATGGTAATTAAACGGAACTACGGGTAAATGTTGTGATGATGGTAATTAAACGAAACTACGGGTAAATGTTGTGATGATGGTAATTAAACGGAACTACGGGTAAATGTTGTGATGATGGTAATTAAACGAAACTACGGGTAAATGTTGTGATGATGGTAATTAAACGAAACTACGGGTAAATGTTGTGATGATGGTAATTAAACGGAACTACGGGTAAATGTTGTGATGATGGTAATTAAACGGAACTACGGGTAAATGTTGTGATGATGGCCTTTAAACGGAACTACGGGGCAGTGTTGTGATGATGGCCATTAAACGAAACTACGGGTAAATGTTGTGATGATGGCCATTAAACGGACCTACGGGGAAATGTTGTGATGATGGCCATTAAACGAAACTACGGGTAAATGTTGTGATGATGGTAATTAAACGAAACTACGGGTAAATGTTGTGATGATGGTAATTAAACGGAACTACGGGTAAATGTTGTGATGATGGCCATTAAACGGACCTACGGGGAAATGTTGTGATGATGGCCTTTAAACGGAACTACGGGTAAATGTTGTGATGATGGTAATTAAACGAAACTACGGGTAAATGTTGTGATGATGGTAATTAAACGGAACTACGGGTAAATGTTGTGATGATGGTAATTAAACGGAACTACGGGTAAATGTTGTGATGATGGCCATTAAACGGAACTACGGGGCAATGTTGTGATGATGGCCATTAAACGAAACTACGGGTAAATGTTGTGATGATGGCCATTAAACGGACCTACGGGGAAATGTTGTGATGATGGCCATTAAACGGACCTACGGGGAAATGTTGTGATGATGGCCTTTAAACGGAACTACGGGTAAATGTTGTGATGATGGTAATTAAACGGACCTACGGGGAAATGTTGTGATGATGGCCATTAAACGGACCTACGGGGAAATGTTGTGATGATGGCCATTAAACGGAACTACGGGTAAATGTTGTGATGATGGTAATTAAACGAAACTACGGGTAAATGTTGTGATGATGGTAATTAAACGAAACTACGGGTAAATGTTGTGATGATGGCCATTAAACGGAACTACGGGTAAATGTTGTGATGATGGCCATTAAACGGAACTACGGGTAAATGTTGTGATGATGGTAATTAAACGAAACTACGGGTAAATGTTGTGATGATGGCCTTTAAACGGAACTACGGGTAAATGTTGTGATGATGGTAATTAAACGGAACTACGGGTAAATGTTGTGATGATGGTAATTAAACGGAACTACGGGTAAATGTTGTGATGATGGTAATTAAACGGAACTACGGGTAAATGTTGTGATGATGGCCTTTAAACGGAACTACGGGGAAATGTTGTGATGATGGCCATAAAACGGAACTACCGGGATGATGATGGCCATTAAACGGAACTACGGGGAAATGTTGTGATGAAGGCCATAAAACGGAACTACGGGGATGATGATTGCCATTAAACGGAACTACGGGGATGATGATGGCCATTAAACGGAACCACGGGGCAATGTTGTGATAATGGCCATTAATCTAAACTACGGGGCATTGTTGTGATGATGGCCATTAAACGGAACTACGGGGAAATCTTTTGATGATGGCCATAAAACTGTTCAAAGTCTTCATAATTAACGTAGGCAACGTTTTCATTATCAATATTGATATTTTGATGTTAAATATTGTCAATTGCCTGTAGAAGTATTTATTTTATTATTTCAGCGGTAAACATGGTGTAGGAAGAGTGGATATAGTGGAAAACAGATTTATAGGAATGAAATCTCGAGGTATGTCTACCCAAAGCAGGGAAAACAGGGAGAAAATTCTATTTTCATTTTAAAGACAGTTAAAGCGAATACTTTTTCGAAATATTTTACGGGTAACATAAAGTATAATATATGCCGTAGTGAATAACTGCTGATGATTTTTTTTTAAATTAATTTTGTTCAAGTGCATATTCAGTATCCACTGGTTGTTAAATAATAAAGATGGTTTATGACATTCTTGTGTCACAGGCATTGAGCTGAACATCATTTGGTCATTAAAGCCACTACCTTACGTTATAGAGAACGTTATTAATTACATTTATATATATGACATTGTTTTTGTCTTTTGCTTTTGCCATGCCAAACACATTTTTCAGCTGAAACATTTTATTGTTTATATCCGTGGATTTCAGGAGTATACGAGACACCGGGGGGAACGATCTTGATAGCTGCACACACTGACATTGAAGTATTTACCATGGATAGGGTAGGCAACGTTTTCAGTATGTTTGCTGTATATCACTACGGTGCTAGTACTTATTTCCGTACATACAAAGTGAAATGATGATAAATGTGTCTAAAGATAGAGGGGAATATTTGAAAAATATACCCTTAAGATAATATTTGACCTGTATTATTTCAAATTACATGTACATACCAGTTTTAGTTTTACAGCACTAGACTGCCATTTTGGAATACAATTCCTCATCAGTAGTGTTGGGACCAAAATTATGAAACCAACACTTTTTTCAAGATGTTGAAAAGAAACCCAAAGGACCAAAATACCTTAGTTTTTGAGAAATTTAAACTAGCAGCAAATTTTGACAATAGTATATTTCTGACAATAATATACCGTGAATTATTGCCTACTGAATTTGTGACAGCCTCAGGGAAACAGCTGAACCGCATTCTGATTCACTTTGTTGGATGTTTGTAACCAATGGTTTATTCATATGTTTAACTTGGATTTGATTTGTTAATTGTAATGAGTCAATTGTTGATTGTTGATATTCAGATAAAAAAATTCTGATAATTGTATTGTAGCTACCAAAACAAAAACCGAATCTATGCACAACCGGGCCTGGCATGGGGCGAATAACATGTACATTGTCATGTAATGCATTACATGTACATTACTAATACTTTGACATAGCTAGCATTTATTACAACAACATGCGTTTTGGAAAGTAAAGCATTATATCATACAATTATTGTCTTTTGATGGGGTGGATATGGGATTTTATTATACCTTTTGTAAATTTCTCAAAATTTGATTGGTTATAAGCGTTTGCGTAAATTTAATGTCACCCTCAGATTTCAGAAAATCTGACGTCACAGGGTGACATTACGTGGGCGGTTGACATTACGAAAAATGATACATGCGAAGAAAAACTGCGCATGCGGTTCGAACGCATTCGTCTTCTAAATCAGTAAAACGATTTTCTAAAGTAATGTTAAATATGATTAATGTTACAAGAGTCTTACAAATTGCTTATTGTTTATCATGATTTTCAATCCAGTATACTTTGGTTGCACAGTATAATAATCACGAACAATCGGTATAATAAAATAAATATTACATTTCTGATAGGGTGACAGTCCATATTGTCACCCCAAGAAAATTCATTGTCAAACGAGGCGAAGAAATGTAATATTTATATAATATGATTAAAGTAATATTCACCGAGGTGAAATTTGGTCATTACACATTACATGCATTACTTAGAGAAAATGTAATGCATTACAGGACATGACAATTACTAATTAGCATTACCCATGCCTGAAAGGGACTGATGTAAAATATGTATAGTTGAAGAACATTCGTAAAACCAAAAATACTAAAGCTGTAAATCTAGTTATACGATTCTTTATCTTGCCATTTCAGTTCTCGTGTTAAGTGTTTATTCTGTTCTTTATTTTTTATTTCTGTAGGAGGTCCGAAAGATTAAAAGAGAACTTGATGTTAAATTTTCTGAGCAAGTATACAGAGGTAATATTTATCAACAACTACGGTAGCTCAGTTGGTTGTTTTTTTATCTCATGTTGGCTGTCAGAGGTCGTGGATGTTCAAACACTAGGCGTAAATTAACATGTTATACTCAACAAAGGTGGTGATACGACCTGCAATAATTCCGAGGGTTGGGGTTAGTTCTAGTTATGGTTCATAACTAATTCAGGGGTCAGTTTTTCCGAAGCTACCCTTAGACTAAAATTTGTTCTAACCTGATTCTAAGTCTAATTTTTGTCCTAAGCCATTTTGACGAAGATGTCGCAATTTAAGACTAGTCCTGAATATAATCCTAAACTTGGGACAGGTATATAGCTGTCCTAAGACCAACTTGAGACAATCCTACTTTTAGGATATCCTAAATAAATCAAGATGACAAGCTAGATACGTTCGAGCTGATAGACCTTCGAAACACTGGCTAAGTTTAGTCTAACATTATCCTAGCCTAGTCTTAAAATTTATCCTAGGACATATCTTTAGACAAAATTTAGGATAGCTTCGTAAAACAGGTCCCTGATTCTGATTTGAGTGCAGTAATGGCGTTTCCGGAAGAAACCGGAGTAATTGGATAAAGCCACCAAATTTTCGGCAAGCAAGCTCACAAACATTTTGCATCGGTTGGATTTGAGCCTAAACGGCTGTTGCGTTGCGATCAGAAAGCTGGCGCGACCTTCAAATTCCCTGAAAATAATCCCGAGAACACATAGGAACATGGATTTACAATTAATATGACATTTAAATACTTATTATATGTTTATTTCTTCATATTGCTTAGATTTGAATTCATACAATTGATTGCCTTATACTGTTGGATAAAAGGCCTATTATATCCATGTTTATTTCGAGCATGTCGGAAGTGCTTTTGCAAATAAACAACAATTCATAATGACAACTTTGTTAATATTGTAGGTTTTTGGTTCAGTCCAGAGTGTGAATTTACCAGATTTTGTATAAGTAAAAGCCAGGAGTGTGTAGATGGAATTGTTACAGTTAAAATATATAAAGGTTCTGTGTTTGTCACTTCACGGTCGTCACCGTTATCACTGTATAATGAGGAACTTGTCAGGTAAGGATAAAATACTTTTTATAGTATTACTTTAAATGTATTTATTTTCGCGGTGTATTAATTTTCGCTTATTTCGTTTGTTTGGCGCGAAAATTAATACTGAGCGAAATTTGTATTACGTTTATTGTGTTCAAGTGCATATTTCAATAACGCGAAAATAAATTTACCTACGCCTATATGTTTAAATTTTCTGATCCGCGACAATAAATACACGCGAATTTTAATACGTTTACAGTATGTTATTCCTTGAAGTTGAAGTTTTCTGCAGGAATTGACGTATCGCGGCCACGCCCACAATGTTCTAACACTGGCCGCCACCAAAGCCGCGTCACGGCAACTAATGACGTACTAGTGTCAGTGACGTCATTAAACCGCACAAGTCAGGCCGAGTTTTCATTCTTTTTGTTAGTAATGGGGTTCGCCGCTGTACCACGTGATCACTACCTCTTAACGTTTGTTTTGAACGTTTTCGAAAACGTCAACGTCACAGATTCCCGGAATGACGTCGTTTTCGCGGGAAAATGTAATCTCATGCGATTCCATATCCATTGGAAATAAGTGTTCCGCACAAACGTTAGAGGGTATCACGTGGTACAGCGGCGAACCCCATTCAAGCATGTCGACCTTTTGTCGGAACATCGTGGGCGTGGCCGGCGATCCGTCAATTCTATTTCCATTGCCTCATTTGACTTCTTTGTAAACCAGCATTATTCCAAATGACATGGTTTTTGGTTTTAATGTCTAGTTAAAGATACGACGATAACGAATACTAGCTGCACTGCCAAAAAGTTTTGTATTCTCACATAAAATTACTTATTCACGGTTGTTAATCCTGTAGTATCTGAAATTCTTGATTTTGTTGTGTGGCGTAATCTGTATATATGTGCCAACTGTGTCTATAGTATGTGCGTGTGCTATTTCCTAGAGTAAACCTCTCAACCACCTTTTATACTTTTTGGTTATGCATTGAATACGGAGAGAGTGCCTTCACTTCATAATTGTTTCAGGTAAATAATATAAAGTACAAGGATGCAATGAAATGTTTGTATCGATTCTTGTCTTTGTGAATGAAGGTCCTATTTTTAATCTAGTCTCCGTTCAACGTTTTTAATGGGTGCTCTCAATATCTGTTTATTATACCCCACGCAATACAAGTTTAGGGGTTATATAGGAATCGCCCTGTTTGTTTGTCTGTCCGTTTGTCTTTCTGGTTGTCCGTCCAAATATCGTACCCGCTCCATATCTATCATGCCTATGGATGGATTGTGATCAAACTTGGCACTAATGTCAACCAACAGAAGACGACGTGTCGCATACCAAAGATATGTGTATAAGTCAAAGGTCAAGGCCAGGAGGTCAATGTTGGGCGCAGGATGCATTTGGCTCTCAAGAGACAGTTCTAGTTTTGTTTTTTCTCTCTTATTTGAACCGTTCGTTTAAGGCTTGTGTTTTCGTAGGCTATTGACAAGATTAGTTCATCTATAATGTCCATTCATTATTTAATAATAATACCATATTGTTAATTTAAAGTATGGATGTTCAAGGTGACTATGAACCAACAGATGCTGGTGGATTCATCAAAATAAACGCCTTGAGGTAAGATCTATAATATAACCTTCAAAGGAACATATTAAAAAAGTGCGAATAGCAGGCATAATGGGTTCGACTGTCAAATTTATAATCCGTACTAATTTAATTATTTAAATACCAATTGAAGTATCTGTTCTGTTCTAAATTTATTATAAATCTAAATTAGCTGAAATAGCAATGTATATATGTGTAGCTATCTACCCGGAGGTGCTACCCCCCCCCCCCCCGGTCTCACATCCTTAGTAGAAAGTTTACGCGTTTCAAATGTTTACCTAGTTGACGGGATTTAAACATACATGTATATTATAACTACGTTTCTGTATGAATTATCATTTGAAATTCCTTTTTAGTTATTCATAATAAAAACAACTACAATCCAACCCGACTTAAAGGCCACCTTTATATAAGGATCACTTGCTTATAAAGGCCAGTTGAATTTATCCCAATTGTTCTTTATTCATATTATTTGAGCTTGTATATAACAGTCATCTGTCCATAAAGGCCACTTTTGTTGGTTCCCTTAGGTAGCCTTAATAAACAGTTTTGACTGTAGGTAACTGTAAAAAGTTCATATGAAACAAATGTTTGGTAATTTTTTTTAATTTTCTATATTTTTCAGATTGAAAGAATATCAACGCTTAAGAAAATCAAACCAATCAAAATGAACAATAGATTGTCGGTTCATATCAGCGCCTAATAGACTGGCTGGTATCCAGTTTCAAAGAATTGTGACAGTCTGCGTTTTATAATAAATGTTAGACATTCCACTAAAAAAGAACAATATCAAAGGCTCCGATTTCACAATTCCTTATTTTAATTTTGATACTTTTTTATAATTTTCAGGAATTTAATGTGTCAATTTGAAGATCACTTTATTTTAACAAGATTGATATGTAGTTCTATACAGTTATTACCAAACTTTGCTATGTGTATCAAATTAAAATTTGCATTAGTTCAAATATGGAATATTTTATACTATCATCAGAACATTTATTTCAAAGTTGTAATTATAAAAAAATCTTTAAATTGCATGAGAGGAATGAGGCAGAAGCAAATAAAACCATGAATCATATATTTATCATACTAATTAACGCAAGATGTAATACTCTCTCTCTCTCTCTCTCTCTCTCTCTCTCTCTCTCTTGCATTATTTAATACAATTACGAGGTTGTGATATAGTATATCAACCGTAAATAAAATTCAGCGATCCATGCTACTGGATATCATGTCTTGTATTTTCGTTTTTTCATGAGGGTCTACATGTTTCGTCATTTGAAAAACGTGTAATTGTGTACACTCACCTTCTGTGGTTAAAACTTCAAACATTATATGGAACAATAAGTCTTGAAAAACTTTGTTTTAATCAAAATCAAACATACTGATCCATGTCCGAATCACAATGCAAAAGCAAATCAAAAACTGACAAGTAAAATAATCACGTGTTCCACCAGGGAAATGAGGCCGGGTGCTCCGGAAAGGTTACCACCTCCTGTTTTTTCTAGCTGATCCGTCAAGTGTGTAATTAAAATTGGGTGGAAGGAACATTGAACTATCGGACGTACAAGACTTATGATTCCATATAATGTTTTAAACAAACAGCGAAACTCAAAACCCCAAAATCAGACAGGATTAAAATCGTTGTTATGTTGTCATCTACACAATGATCCAATTCATAAACTACTAAAACTGTTTTATTTCAGGAAAGTGTAATCTTACAAAATACTCATTTTACCACTATATTACAAAAATCAGTAATAAAGTATACAATGTATTACTGATTTATGTCAAAAATGTATTACAGAAACTGTAATATAAAAAATATAAGAGTTTATCTATGTTAAAAAAAAACTGTAATATATATACATATTATATACACAGTGTGTATGTACAACCCTCAGTATCAGGTCGAGTCCTTTTTTCGTAGCCGTATCACTACGAGTCGCGCTTGCGATATTTTGATCTATGTTACTATATAACTTAAGTTTAGTGTATCACATTACAATGGATATAAATACTGGTGTCACTTCAATCATCACTTGCATCATGCAATAAGTATGACATTCTTGTGTCCAAATCATACTGGATATAGTTGATGTGACATAGTATCATGTTCTATCCATTTTAATTTGGATCTTATACGTTGCGCGTGTAGCTAGTTGGGCAGCGGGCGCTTACCCTTCCGCAGCTACCGGTCTCATTCCACTGGTAAAAGTCCACTTGCAAGTTTTCAGCGTTTTAACCTTTTGATAGTCCGACTAATCAGCCCACTAAACCCCCATTTTAATTTTTTGACTTTTTGGAGGTTTGTGGTCTGACAGCTTCCATTATTGAATTCTTGAAATTTCTGGCGAAAACGGCAGAAACGAAAACACGCGTCGATAATTTCCATTATTTCCTTACCTCGCTCTTGTTGACAACATGGAACACTTCCTAAAACATTATTCTACCGATCCATGTTTAATTTTTAATTAAAATCCATCGATATCGGTAGAAATACAAGGTTTTCTGATGTCTCTTCAGCTCTCTGTCACTTTCACATCGTGAAGACATTACTAATTTGCATTGACCAATCAGATCGCGCGTTGCATTTGGATGGTGAAACTCGCAGTTCTATCTTTAGAAAGCACATGGTGATGTTTATTCACATTGGTAATTCGCGTTATTAAGGATGTTTTACATGTACTTACAAACGGTAATATTGAAATGTATTCAAAATATTTAGAATTTATATGTAGACTTTCAAATAGAGTAGTCGCGATCTTCTCTATATATTTTTATATTCTTGACCCCTCTCATTTTTCTGAACTACAATGTATCCTAGAAATATATTCCAGTAATTTTGGAGAGAAAAAATTAAGCACCTCACTGTATATATGTATGTTCACGCAAAATACAGTTAAAATTGAACCTTATAACAAAATTTACAGTGTGGTCGGGATGAATATAAGAGAATTAATTTTAATGACCTTGCGGACAAGTACTCTTGTGTTGAACTTTATATATTACAATTGGTTTAAAAACTTATAATTCTACGATCTACAAAATATTGGACAAAACTTGACAGCATTTCAGTAGTTCAGGAGAACATGCAAGTCCCAGATATGATAGAATATTATCCAATTTGAAAGAAAAAATAATTTCGATCATAGGCGTAGGAGGGTTTTTATATTGGGGGGGGGGGGCAAACCGAAGCTATGTCTATGTCGTGCCGCAGGTACGACCTCGTGCCTATGGCACGAGGCGGGGAGAGTATGGGTGCTAAACCCTTCGCATAGGTGGGGGTCCAGGGGGCCTTCCCCGGAAAATTTTCAAAACTAACCCCTGTCTAGACGCATCTTCAATGTATTTTGCAGCGTTTTGATAGGTTAAAATACTGTGATATCAAGGCAAGATTAAAAACAATAACCGTATGACACAAGTTCCATAATCAACCCTCTCATTGGAGATGGATATGGGGGTACCCCAGAAAATTTTGCAGCATTCTGAGTGAGAGACTGAAAAGCAGTGAAATATTAAGACAAAATTGTACAAATAACTGGATGACATAATTAAGTCCAATGATTAATTTTCATACGTACGGTACTCAACTCACGACTTCTGACTACATGGAGATTAAGAAGGTTTGGTGTCATATAAATAAACTAATTTACCACACCAATCTACATTTACCTTTGATGTACATCATTAAGTTGGTCATGGGCCTAGCATTGATATAATTCTCAACCCCCCCCCCTTTAAAAAAATCCTGGATCCGCCCCTGCCATTGGAGATGCTTTGAGCCGTTTCTAAGGGTTAATTTCAAGACGCCCTTTAACAAGTATAATGATGAAATTGATAATTGATTGATTACCAGATGGACATTTCCTGTTAAAGCTTTGGTTTTTTTTAGCACTTACACTATAAACATAAACTATGATACAAAATTTAACACAATATATTGCGGGGGCCTGCACTCCCCCCCCCCCCGCTCCTACGCCTATGTAGATATAAACGAGAAAAAAAACATGAGAAATCTTCACTGCAATTAGTACACATGTCTTCACATGGTGTTGATAAAAATAAAAAAAACTAAAATAATATGTTATACGCGTGAAAACATCATTAATAATGCAAATCGTTAATGTAAATAAACATCGCCATATGCTTTCTAAAGATAGCTGAAGAGACATCAGAAAACCTTGTATTTCTACCGATATCGATGGATTTTAATTAAAAATTAAGCATGGATCGTAGTAGAATAATGTTTTAGGAAGTGTTCCATGTTGTCAACAAGAACGAGGTAAGGAAATAATGGAAATTATTGACGCGTGTTTTCGTTTCTGCCGTTTTCGCCAGAAATTTCAAGAATTCAATAATGGAAGCTGTCAGACCACAAACCTCCAAAAAGTCAAAAAATTAAAATGGGGTTTAGTGGGCTGATTAGTCGGACTAACCTTTTGATTGCGATTTGAAAATTAGTCGGTATGTTTGTGTTTTATTGATTATCTCGTATCGAAATGCGGTGACTATTTACCATCCAGTAACAAAATAACAGTACAATTAAAACTTGAGGCCATAATATTATTACACATGTCACCAGTTTTAACTTTACAGCAACAGACGGCCGTTTCGGAATGCAATTCCTCATCAGTAGTGCTTGGACCAAAATTATGAAACCAAAACTTTTTCAAGATGTTGAAAAGAAAACCGAAAGGACCAAAATATATTTTACCAAATTTAGCTAAGGAAATACTTTGCCTGAAGGAGCATGCCTTATATAATATATTAATATACCACATACTATGTGTTTCCAATGCTGCAAGTGACAGATGATCCCGCTCAAGAACTAACAAATTGATAACCGACATTCTTTATAAGTTTCTGATTCATGTAATAAAGGAATATCTTCAAATGTGTGTTCAAATGTTACTCAAACTGTAGACGCATTACTATTAGCAACAGCAAACACAATAAATAAACCCTTAGATCAGGTTGTGTTTAAATTGGAAAATAGTCGATTATCTCGCTGTCAATGGCTTTGATAAGGAAATGTTGCTGACATGTAAAATGAGGTGCAGACATTCATACCTGGTGGTCCCAAGGACAACCATGCTGCGAGAGAGAGAAAGAGAGAGAGAGAGAGATTTGCAAATTGTGCTCATAAAAATTGATGTCATGATTTGATTTTTTTATGAAATAAAGTAATCTAAAATTAGCATATGACAGTTACAACACACGTTAAAACTAGTACATGTGTAGTTCGTGCTCTTTTGCATGTTTTCTTTTAAGAACACCGTTAAGGTCATAACACCATTCTGTTAACCCGTTAGTTCGATGAACTTTGTGCATGTCAAGGTAAAATGTGCAACACATGGCGCTGTATCTCGTTAACCTTGACCAACATCCATAAGTCCTACTAAATTCCACAATTGCTGTGTAATAACTTCAAAGAAATACAGCCTTATGGCAAAACTGACATTTACATAATCGCATATATATCAAGTCAACTGAAAAACGTATCGGTAACCTCTAAAACTAAAAAGGGGATTATCATTGGTATAACATGGTGCAAACAGAACGGATTGGCATATATTGACATCCTTGATACCAATACAGCCATAGTTGTATGATATAAACCGAAAACAAGTTTAGACTGAACTCATCTGGAGACCGGTGTAGACTGAACACAGAGTCAGTGTTATTGGTATATAAACGTAGTATATCTTGCATCGAAGCTATGATGAAATACGGAATTATTGTGGGTTTTGTTTGCCTGTTTATCTTAACTGTTGAAGCAGGTAGGTTCTACCCATTCTCTTTTCTCAAGGGACTAGGAAAAACATCTTGAAAACTTAAACTTTTGATGTGTTTCCCATATTTTCAGATAATAAGTAGACAATAATAAAATATAGTTTTTTTCATTCTCAATTTGAATTTGAGCGTGACATGTGGAGCTTGCTACACAGGAGATGCTTACCCTTCTGGAGCACCCGGCCTCACTTACCGTGTGGAATTGAAGTTAACGTGTTGATCTTAATTCGCCAGTTCTCAAAGTTTTCATTTGCTTTTGGAATTGTGATTTTACCTTGAACCGGTACGTGTATTTTTTATTTAACACATTTAGAGAGGGGTTCGTTCTAATTTTATAAAAAAAAAGTCAGAACGCCATAAGTGAGGTTTCAGGGTGTGTTGGTTGTTTTTTTTTTTTAATTTGTCAAAATATATCTCTTTTTTCTAAAACATTTTGCTTTGTAATGATATCAAAAGGAACATTTACTCCGAAATGGCCATCTAGTAGTGCAAAATAAAAACGGGTTAAGCAATGACAAAGCATACACAACTTATAAATTTTACTAAGGCAATTCTATCACCGCGAATACCCGGTAGCTAGAAAGATGCTGATCTAAAGTAAAACACCATTTAACCAACAAGCCAACTAGCATGACCTTATTTTGTAGGACCTATGTGTAGGAACAAAGAACATGATCACCCGCCCGTTTACCCTGGGGAGGACTTGGGACAGGGAGCAATGTTTGATCGTAGATGGCAGTGGAGACCACCGTAAGTTTCTCAATAAATAGCCTACTCAAGGACAGAGTTTGTTCCCATTACGGGAACATTATACAACGAAGCCAGTTGCTTACAAATTAATTGTTGCCGCAGCGGTATTAAACCTACTATTGTTCCAGGTAACTTAGATAGTCGATTTATCTTTAATATAAAATCAAGTATTGTAATATTGGTACTTATTTTGATATTCCTGTAAATAAAATTATATCACCTATCAAACCTGCTTACCTGAGGTTTGCTGACTTGAACTTGAGTTACGAAACAGGTATATACCGAAACTTTTGTCGTTTTTCTTAACAGAGAAAACCTAATGTGTTGTATTTATACATAATGTACCTCAGGTAGGTGTACATCACACCTGGTTGACCTGCATACTCATTATTATCACACGGGTAAAAACAAGGTTGTCTTCCAGGTGTGCGGTTCGGGTTTTACTCATACTCGAGTATATGTATAATATTTACACGATAACTATTTTGTTTTCTTCGCGGTTCGGGATCACTAAACGCACGTGCCCAGGTGTTTCAAATTGATGAACCCCTCTGACTCGGTTAGTAACTATTACTTACCCTTCATGCAATGCTTTAAATTTGCATACGGGGCACGGATTACGAGAGGGCATGTACGCAGTGTTTGAAAAACAACTAATTTTCGGTATGTAGAGCAAAACCGGAGGGCTGCAGAACACTATTTTTACATTCAATTGGGCTTTTATATTTTAGATTCAATATATGTAACATTGAATACAAATCATTAAACATAAAAGCTTAATTGACAAAAAAGCCCTAAATTCCCTGGAACTATAGTAGAATTATCAAGGCCCTTATCATAGTTTAATGACTGTAATCACAATATTGTTTATAAGGATAGTGCTCGTATATCCACAGTTACCCATCCCATAGTTCCGTTTTCATTTTCTTCTCATTTTTATAACAAACACGATGGTTGTAGCTAGTTTAAAGGAGGTGCTTACCTTGCATAAAGCAATTTGTTTACAAATACAAGGAAGCGAGCTGCTATCAAATAAACTGTATAAGTTGTTGTCGCAAGATATTGGAAACCTAGAATTATCAAGGCTCCTAACATAGTTTTATGACTATTATCACAATATTGTTGATAAGGATAGTGTTCGTTTAACCAAAATTACCCTGGATATATTTGACATCCCATAGTTCCGTTTTCATTTTATTCTCATTTTTATAACAAACATGATCGTTGTAGCGAGCTTAAAGGAGGTGCTTACCTTGAATGAAGCAATTTGTTTGCAAATACAAGGAAGTGAGCTTCTATCAAATAAATTGTATAAATCGTTGCCGCAGGATATTGGAAGTCTGGGTTTATCAAGGCTCCTAACATATTTTTATGACTATTATCACAATATTGTTGATAAGGATAGTGTCCGTATATCCAAAATTACCCTGGATATACATATGACATCCCATAGTTCCTTTTTCATTTTATTCTCAATTTTGATAACACACGTGATGGTTGTAGCGAGCTAATAGGAGGCGCTTACCTTTTCAGAGCTCCCGATCTCACTTCACTGGTAGAAGTTAACGTTTTAACTAAATTTGAACGTTTTCAAGCTTTTTACATTGCCATGGGATTATGATTTGGACACTGATCGGTATACATGTTGTTGTATGCAATTTGTGTCAAGGCAAAATAAGGGTTTACAACCCAGCAAATTTATGCCATTAATATTCATAAGCAAAGTAGCAAATATCTTTGATGTTATACTGAAAAGGAGCTTTAAGAATAGTATGTCATTGATTTTTTGCGTCACAGGATTATTTTCCTTTTATATAGGCCGTAATATATGATATTCTAGCGTTCAACAGAAGTCCCTCGGAAAGCAACTTGATCACAGTTCAATTAGCGAGCTTTTAAATAGCATTATTACCTCGATATATACCATTTTTTACTAAATAATCAAAAACAAACATACTTAACCATGTCCGAATCACAATCCAGAAGCAAAGTAAAAACTTTGGAACTGACAAGTTAGGTTTAGACACGTGAACTTCCACCAGGGTAGTGAGGCCGGGTGCTCCGGATGGATAAGCACCTCCTGTTTAGCTAGCTACACCCGCCACGTATGTAATCAAAATTGTGTAAAAGGAACATGAAAATTATATGTTAAACTTGGCATATTATATATGTTATAGGTTTATTGTTATGAGGTTTGAAAAATAATTGTAATGATGAATTTCGATATGAAATGTTACAAATGTGCCCCGGCCTCACTTCCCTGGTGGAAGTTGTATGTGTTTATCTAACTTGTCAGTTTCAAATTTTTTACTTTGCTTTTGGATAGTGATGTGGACAGGGAAAGTATTTCTGTTTTTAATTTTATAACTCTATGTTTCAGTTGCTTAGGACTTGGAAGGGTATGTGGTAATACAGAGATGAGATGTTGTCCTGGGATAGCTTGTAGGAGAAATATCTTTGAATCTGTGTACACGTGTACCGTTACCATATAATACTTTGACAACAAAATGTAATAAAGAAAGAAAAATATTGTAAAACTATGTAACGACTATTAAATAAAAACACGATCTGTCATTTAAGTTGTTTTATTAGCAGTAACAGTTAGTTAAATACAGAGAACACCATGCATTTCATAAGTTGGAAGTTTGTAAAATAGGCCTAATTATATTCTAACTACGGAAACTTTATTTAGCGAAAACAAACTGCTTATAAATAAATAGTGAAGTTAGAGATATTACAAGACTAGGCTTATTAATGTCTTAAAAATGTTGTTCATAAGAATGTTTCTGTGTTTGAAATAGTTCCATTATTGTTTAATTCTCAATTTTGATTGCATACTTGAAATTTTTTGACGGATAAACAGGAGCTTGTGCATATGAAAAATCTTGTCTCCTTTTCTCTGGTAGAGTACTAGAGGTTGACGTGTTTATCTGAATTTGCCAGCCGCTAATTCATTTAAAGGCAGCATGCTCCGTTGCATTAAGTGTCGTAGTGGGAACAAGGTCTACCATAGCGTATTAGATGAAGTAAATATACTATAAGCAGGAGCATGTATAGTGATGCATAGAAAAGGAAAGTTGAAAATAGAAAAGACATCACGTTTTCATCATATTTTCAAATGTAGCTTCATAATTGGTATATGAGACCAAATGTGAAGCAGAAATTAAAGACTCAGTCGTTTCTTTTATTTCAAGCTCACTGGGATTCATATATTCCCCAACTTCAGGATTATTAACAGATACGATGTCATGTGTGTGTGTGTGTGTGTGTGTGTGTGTGTGTGAAGTTAATAATTTGCCCAGTCTTCTCTTCAGATTAAAAAAGGTTCTCCTTAAATATGAAATAAATAGTGTATATTTTCTGTTCATTGGTACACCGATTATTTATTGAAAAATAATATTGCAATAAGTCATATGGCAAAATCATGGTCAGTTTATTATTTGCATGGCGGCTATATGGTTGAAGTATAAGACTTTATATAGATCGCTCCTGTACGAGTTTTCACGACAAGTAGGATAAAATTTACTGATACATACTTTGACTATACACCGCCTGGCATTGTTACAACATAAAGGATGTCTTCGGAAAATATAAGGAAATGACCCAATAGAAAATGTCATGCATGTCAAAATTTACATTAATAAAATATTGGTTAAAAGTACTTCCTATCTGTAGAATAAAATATATTCTAAAGTGTCATGTCAAAAAAGATAGCCCTGGTAACGGATAAGTATTTCTATATGTACATGAAAACGGTGATTCAAAGCAAAAATTGTTGTTACATAGAAAACAAATATGTACTCGTTTTATTAGCTCACCTGAGCCAAAGGCTCAAGTGAGCTTTTCTGATCACAATTTGTCCGTTGTCTGTCGTCGTCGTCGTCGTTGTCGTCGTAAACTTTTCACATTTTCGACTTCTCCTCTGAAAGTACTTGGCAGATTTTAATGAGACTTGGTCAGAAGCATGTCTGGGTCGGTGCAATTCAGATTTGTTCGTGGCGTTGCCATGGCTACCATAACTAGGTCAAGGTGACCTAGGGGTGCAAAAATCTTAAAAAATCTTCTTCTCCGAAAGTATTGTTTGGAGAAAAAATCTGATGAGATATTTGGCTTCTCTAGGGTCTTAAGCCTATAGTTTGTTCATTTTGTGAAATTCGGTCGAAAAATGGGTTACGCGTTTTTGCGTTTAATTTTGAAAAAATCGTAAAATAGCTTCAAATTGTTATAACTTGACTTGACTACTTGACCAGATAATGACATGGGGTTTTCAGTTTTGACATCTTCTTGTTAGTATCTTCAAAATGAGGTCAAGGTCAATTGTGAAGGTCGTGACCTAATTTTTTTACCTCTGATTATAATTATTATCTCGAAAACTATAAACTTTTTGTATAGTCATGTATATTAGAATGTTGTAGGTATTGATACAACGATCATTTTGATGTATAGAAAAAGGTCATGGGTTCAAAGGTCAAGGTCACAGATGCGAAACAACACCGAAATGGTTAATTATCTCGAAAACTATAAACTTTTTGTATAGGCATGTATGTTAGAATGTTGTAGGTATTGATACGACGATCATTTTGATGTATAGAAAAAGGTCATGGGTTCAAAGGTCAAGGTCACAGATGCGAATCAATACTGAAATGGTTAATTATCTCGAAAACTATAAACTTTTTGTATAGGCATTTATATTGGAATGTTGTAGATATTGATACAACGATTATTTTGATGTATAGAAAAGGTCATGGGTTCAAAGGTCAAGGTCACAGATGCGAAACAATACCGAAATGGTTAATTATCTCGAAAACTATAAACTTTTTGTATAGGCATTTATATTAGAATGTTGTAGGTATTGATACAACAATCGTTTTGATGTATAGTAAACGGTCATGGGTTCAAAGGTAAAGGTCACAGATGCGAATCAATACTGAAATGGTTAATTATCTCGAAAACTATAAACTTTTTGTATAGGCATGTATATTAGAATGTTGTAGGTATTGATACAACGATCATTTTGATGTATAGAAAAAGGTCATGGGTTCAAAGGTCAAGGTCACAGATGCGAAACAACACCGAAATGGTTAATTATCTCGAAAACTATAAACTTTTTGTATAGGCATGTATGTTAGAATGTTGTAGGTATTGATACGACGATCATTTTGATGTATAGAAAAAGGTCATGGGTTCAAAGGTCAAGGTCACAGATGCGAATCAATACTGAAATGGTTAATTATCTCGAAAACTATAAACTTTTGTATAGGCATTTATATTGGAATGTTGTAGATATTGATACAACGATTATTTTGATGTATAGAAAAAGGTCATGGGTTCAAAGGTCAAGGTCACAGATGCGAAACAATACCGAAATGGTTAATTATCTCGAAAACTATAAACTTTTTGTATAGGCATTTATATTAGAATGTTGTAGGTATTGATACAACAATCGTTTTGATGTATAGTAAACGGTCATGGGTTCAAAGGTAAAGGTCACAGATGCGAATCAATACTGAAATGGTTAATTATCTCGAAAACTATAAACTTTTTGTATAGGCATGTATATTATAATGTTGTAGGTATTGATACAACGATCATTTTGATGTATAGAAAAAGGTCATAGGTTCAAAGGTCAAGGTCACAGATGCGAAACAACACCGAAATGGTTAATTATCTCGAAAACTATAAACTTTTTGTATAGGCATGTATATTAGAATGTTGTAGGTATTGATGCAACGATCATTTTGATGTATAGAAAAAGGTCATGGGTTCAAAGGTCAAGGTCACAGATGCAAAACAATATTGAAATGGTTAATTATCTTGAAAACTATAAACTTTTTGTATAGACATGTATATTAGAATGTTGTAGGTATTGATACAACGATCATTTTGATGTATAGAAAAAGGTCATGGGTTCAAAGGTCAAGGTCACAGATGTGAAAACAATACCGAAATGGTTAATTATCTCGAAAACTATAAACTTTTTGTATAGGCATGTATATTAGAATGTTGTAGGTATTGATACAATGATCATTTTGATGTAAAGAAAAAAGTCATTGGGGTTTAGTATTTACGTTTACTTTAAATCTATCAGCTAGCCATTAGTTATCAGGTGAGCGTATAAGGCCCATGGGCCTCTTGTGTTAATTTATGCTCTAATTTTGCTATATAAAAAGTACAATTTATTACCATTTAACATATGTAACAGGTGTCCCCTAATATATTCAGTGTACCATTATAAGCGGAACAGGCAAATAAGGTAATATATTCTGCCATTTCTTGAAAATCTTCTCCTCTACTAGGTTAGTTTGAACCAAATTTGGTGAGGAAGGGACATAGGTGGTGCATATTAATTATATTAACGTTTACAGAAATCAAATCCCTCTGGCATCCAAGACGACAGCCGTAACTATTAATAGCAAAAAGGGTGAAAAATAACCAAGGTACGTGTTTATCTATTTACCGATTTGGTAAATAGAGAGTAGAATTATATCCATTTAACATAACTAACGGGGTTTTCCTAAATCGTTTTAGGTTAGAAAACTAAAAACGAAATATTAAAATAAGATGCTGAAACGAAATTTGTGTTAATCTAACATTCTCTAGTGCAAATGCTTTTCCGAGCTATTGACAAAAAGAGTGTGTTTTACGCCATATCCCTTCACTTAAATCGATGCTGTCAAATACGATATTATGGAGGGAACTGGAGTACCCGGAGAAAAACCATTCACCATTGGCAAGCGAATTGACAAACTTCTTTACACTGTGATCTGTCCCGATCGGGAATTCGAGGTGCCAGAGACGTTTTCAACCGTAAGCGAGCTTTAGATCACTAAAACAGCTCCAAAGATGCTGAAACACCGCGTATTTTACATACAACTAATTATAAAAACTGAAAGAATACAGTGGTTTTCTACGTCACTGAAATGTATTAAGTCACCGGAGTTATTACACGTGCATGAAGAAATGTGTATTAGTTATTTACCCATTCACGCTACAAACTGCACGGAGTTTTCCGATATGCCTATGAAATTACACATTTGAATTACACATATGCACAGGATGGTACTGCAAAAAATTTCAAGGTAATTACCGCAAGGTAATATATTGATTTTCAAAAATGCACGAAATACTACAAGTTTAATACTGACATTTGTGTCGTTTCACTTACATTTTTACCAACAGTTTATTATGAGAACATGAGTGTCTTGGGAACTAAATGTCAAAATAACACTCATAACCCTCTAGTTCCAGTGGAAACTTTAATCTTTTCGTGATTCAATTACAATATACATCACATGTGCAGATACAAAACTTCTGTGACTTAATTCTAGAAATATCTGGCCTATCTGCATATGTCATAGAAATCACTATCCCTTCACTAGACAACTGGCGTCATTTGCAAGATCATTCTCAACCGCATCTCTCCAAATATTGATTTCAGAAATATCGTCTGCTGCCTGATTCAGTGTATGATCCAGGCTCATTATCTATGCCTTGTCGAGTTATCTCCCTGAAGACTCGCTGTAAGCAGACGTAATCTGGCATCTGGTTTTACTTCTAGCCAGACTAAATACGCGCAGGAAATCGGACTACAGGAAATCAGTCGAGAGGAAGCGAGTGTAAAAACTAGATCAGTTGTTGATTTCATTGACTTGTGTGTTTCTTTTGACAAGGTAAGTAAGAATGTCTATGCGGTTACTTACAATTTAAAAAATCTGCTATTGTTAAAAAACTAGAAGTTTGGAACGTAACTTGGTGAATTTTGCGTGTGTTAGTAACTAGCAAGCGACACATGTCTGCCCAACTCTCTTGTCGGCTGATAAAGTTGACCAAGTGGTTTTAATGTTTAAAATGCACTTTTTGATATAAATTTATGCAAAATGATTTTTATTTCTGAAATGACGGGGGAATTGGTCGATTTTGAACTGGAGTTTCTGAAATGTGTATTGATTATTCTGCTATCGCAACACAAGAGGATTTACATGCCGGCAAGACAGACATGTACATCTTTATATCGTTGCTATAAATAGGTTCTAACGTTTCCAGCTGTATACGATACACTGCTGCTGTACATTCAGTACAAGTTGCTGATAGACAGTACATGGTTCTTGACAAGGAAAGAGGCTCCGAAGGGGTAGGTTGTGTTGTTAATATCCATGTTGGATGTGTACTGAACGATAAAGCTTCGTGGTACAATATCGTATTCGTATATACTCTTAAGAAGAAAGAGTTGAGATGAGTTGGGTAATGGTGTTTAACGGCCCAGTCAAGATTATTGCACTTATATCGAGCTGGTAAGTTCAGGGATGGTGGAGGAAACCAGAGTCCACGGAAAAAACCATCGACTTTCGGCAAGCGAACAAACAAACCTGACACTAGAATCTGATCGAGTGGGATTCGAACCTTGGGGTGAGGCACTGTAATAAGCAAACGCCCGCATACCTCATATTAAAACCGGTGTAATGGTAGAGTAGTCGCTTTGCAAATGGACAGTTCGGATTCGATTCGTAGTGGTGGAAATTTTTCAGTGTGACTACACTGCTCAAAGGCAAGTAAGCAATTCCCTTTGGGTTTCGAAACGATGCAAATTTGTACTTTATATGGGTCTATTTTGAAACCATGTGTTTTGTTTTGTTTGTTTTTAATTAATGAATACGATTGATTTAAAGTTCACGTGGTGCTTTAAGTTCGTGTTATCTGGTGTAGAAAAAAATATAGTGTTGACATTTTAACAAAACACAACACGTGCATCATCATTCACAAGTCATTTATTACAGTAACACCCTGTTTTAAGGACCCCCGATAACGTTTTGGTGTGTATTACATGTATATTGAATGTACGCATCTTCCGTCCGATGAATTAAGACATGTATTTGTTTTAATTATACCTTAAAGGTAAAATTTAAAAAAAAAAAAGTTTTTTATGAAAGAACTGGCCTAGGCCCCAGTTTCACAATCGTTCCTTAGCTAAGATTCCCCGGGCCTGACTTAAATTTACCAAATGTTTGTGATCTCTTTTTGGGACTACTGATGAATATTTTGTCAAAACTAAATGCAAATGTTTAAATCTAGAAATAATCTTAAAATGACACCTTAAATTCTTGAATATCTTGATTATTAACAAATTTAAAGATTTTAAATTTTGCAAGATTTAAGTTAAGGAAAATCTTAGAATCTAAGGAATGATTGTGAAACCGGGCATTGGTCCTCAGTGACGTCATGACGTCGCGGACCTTTACAATATGACTGAAAATTAAATTTGTTGCTATATTGTTCATATAGACTTTTTGGAACAGTTTAAATCCATTTCCATCAAATATTTTAACTGCAAATATATAATTAATATATAATATCTTATGTTTTGTAAATTTTTTGTTGAGGTAGGATGCGCCAGTATTGAAATTTATTTACCCCATTATTCACCTCAAACGACTGATAATGCCCTACGGAAGTCCAAATATGTGGTCAAATTTCCTGTAAAAAATTTAAACCATGACACGTGTAACTGAAATGTAGGCGTTAAAGTACACAGCGTGGTAAACATTTTCACATTTAGCATAATTCACATAAAAATATGAACCACTGCGGTAGCTCAGTTGGTAGAGTGCTCGCTTCGTAAGTTGGAGGTCGTGGGTTCTAACCCCGACTAGGTCTGACCCAAGACTTGAAAGTGGGTAGTTACTAGTCCTGTCAACGTAAGTGGGAGGTCGTGGGTTCGATCCCCGGTTGGGTCCCAAGACTTGAAAGTGGGTAGTTACTGTTCTTTCGCCAAGCACTCGGCACTACGAAATGAAAGTCACGGTGCTGTTGAAACTTAAACGAGGTCCCGCGTCACGATGGACATGTATAATGCCATCAGCGCAACGCACGGGCAAAATTTCTGCACCTTCTTCTATAACTGACGACGTCGTGATATAAGTAAAATATTCTTGAATGGGACGTTAAACAACATTACACAACTCAACATAAATATATGAACACCTTTACTCCATGCTATGTCTTGTGTTTCGAGTTAAATATTATATAGGTGTTTTACGCCCGATCAGTTCGCTAATATCCATGCGGTCAGTTCAGTAATGTAAGAGTAGAGTTGATGTGAGTAATGATGTTTAACGTCCCAGCCAATAATATTTCACTTATATCGAGATGCCACCAGCTATCGGCGAAGGTGCAGAAATTTTGCTTATAGCACTATACAACAGGATTTTATCGTGTTACTGACGCCTACAGTGACATGGGACCTCGTTTATTTTAAGTTACCATCTGTATCAGCAGTATTCTTAATCATGAATAATAATACAAGCAAATAAACTTCCCTCTACGTGCTAATGTACTTAATAACTTCACCTGGATAGCGCCTTACACTCGTTATAGAAGGCACTGAGAGGACCTATATTAAAGTAATGGACCGGAAGTGGGCTGGAACGCGTAAAATCTTAACTACTACTGCGTTTGAATGTTTATATCGGCAATGCACATTCCCAGGGAACTATAACCCCATCCCATGCTCCCCGATGGATTACTCCGGTGGAATGCCTTTGTGATTGATTCAACTTTGATTTCTAGTTTTTCAACTTCACAACTAAAGTCTATCAGAAGTTTCCGTGTGTAAATCGAAAATTTTCACCACCGAATTTGACAGTTCATCTGACGTTATCGCTCATTATTCAATTTGTTGTGCAAAGGTTTGGTATTCATATTGACTATGAACGTCATTTCAAAACAGTTCAATTATTTAGGAAATCTTGATTTTTGTTTCAGGTATGTCGGCAAGAACGATAACCACGAACGTTGTAGAACTGGAGGAGATTATTGAAATGCCCGGCAACAATACAGAAGATGATGATGACGATACGAGCAGTCACATGATTGAAGATCACATGACTGAAAACATGACTGAATCCGGAAATGACACCATTGTAACGGAAGACCTGCCACCTAGTAATAACCCCCTGCAGTGTCGGTATTGTAATAAAATCTTCACCCGATCATTTTATCGTAAAGAACACGAGCGTATCCATACAGGAGAGAGGCCTTATTCTTGTAGCTTTTGTAGTAAGCGTTTTAACAGTCACGGAAGCTGCCGAAAACATGAACGCACGCATATGAATGCAATATCGAAAAAGCTCGACTGTGATCACTGCGGCAGAAAATTCAATGACGTCAACAGTTTGAAAATTCATTCACGAACACATTCAGGAGAGAAGCCATATTCTTGTCATATTTGCGGTCGTTCTTTCGGATTTGACACTGTGCTAAAGAAACACATGCTTTTTCACGCAGGCAATAAGCCATTTCAATGTACAATTTGTCAGAAATCCTATTTTACCGCTTACGATCTTCGGGTTCACATCCGGGGGCATACGGGTGAACGTCCATACAAATGCCGCCATTGTAATCTCTCGTTTGTAACCGGCCGTCGACGTAATATACATGAGAAAACCCATCAACGGAAAAATACGTTTGAATGTAAGAAATGTGGTCGAGTGTTTAGAACTTCAAACGCGTTGTCGCTTCATCATATCAAAAGCCAGATGATGGGTAATTGTGATGCAGGTGATCCGGAAGTCGTTTATGATAATAATGAGACAGTTGTGTATCAGAACGGAACCACCGATGCCACAATGCTCGATGGGAACATCCTGTACCATAACAACGCCCAGATTGGGTCCCCGGAGGAGAAAGAGTCGGATAATGCCGAAATAGACATCAGCGCATTGGCTCAGACTGTTGATGACAATTTGGCGAGAATGAGCACGAATCTAATATCACCGGATGTATTCCCAACCGCTCTTATACGAAGTACAGAGCACGGCATCAAACCGGAACCCATACAAACTTTCAACATTCAAAATAATCAAGCATCCCCATGTCCAAATGATATTCAAGAGTCTAATTTCAGTCAAAGAAATTCATTTCCGATGAATACAGAGTCGGGAAATCAGTACGACGCCTCCTACCGGTTAGATTCCAGGAATGAAATCCAACCGGAAACCGGAAGTAATGGTTGCGCACAGCTATCGGTTGTAACATGTGACAACAAATCATCACAAACAGACGCAATGAAAGATGTAGACTTAATGTTCTCAGAAATGGCGGCTGCAAGGACAATTCATGAGTGCAAATCTTGTGGTATAATATATCGAGACTACACCATGTTTCTGGTCCACAAAACATTGCACATTAATCCACACAAACCTTTCATGTGTCATCTCTGTGGCCAAGAATCTCATGATAGAGTAGAATTCCATTCACACATGATATGGCACATGAAATGACACCTGATGTCAAATTGTTGAAGACTTTGGCACATGAAATGACATCTGATGTCAAATTGTTGAAGACTTTGACACATGAAATGACACCTGATGTCAAATTGTTGAAGAATTTGGCACATGTAGTGGTATCTGATGTCATATTGTTGAAGACTTTGGCACATGAAATGAAATCTGATGTCATATTGTTGATAACTTTGGCACATGAAATGGCATCTGGTGTCATATTGTTGAAGACTTTGGCACATCAAATGACATCTGATGTCAAATTGTTGAAGACTTTGGCACGTGAAATGACATCTGATGTCAAATTGTTGAAGAATTTGGCACATGTAGTGGTATCTGATGTCATATTATTGAAGACTTTGGCACATGAAATGACATCTGATGTCATATGGTTGAAAACTTTGGCACATGAAATGGCATCTGATATCATATTGTTGAAGACTTTGGCACATCAAATGACATCTGATGTCAAATTGTTGAAGACTTTGGCACATGAAATTACATCTGATGTCAAATTGTTGACGACGTTGACACATGAAATTACACCTGATGTCAAATTGTTGAAGACTTTGGCACATCAAATGACATCTGATGTCAAATTGTTGACGACTTTGCACATGAAGTGGCATCTGATGTCATATTAGTGAAGAATTTGGAGTCTTCAAGTCTTCTTGAAGAAATTTACCTACTATGTTTAACGATCAAGAAACCAGACTCCAGTTTCACAATCATTCCTTAACTAGGATTCTCCTTATCTATATATCATTTAACAGATTTTGACAGTGTCTTTTGGAACCATGAAATTTTTGGTCTAAACTATAAGCTTGATTTTATCTTCAAAATGACACCTCAAATTCCTGAATATTTTGAGAAGTAACAGCATTATTAAGATTTCATAATTGCAGGTTTCAAGTCAAGAAATGATTGTGAAACTCGAACCAGTTACTAAAAAACTTACTCTGATTTTTTAAGATGAATAACAAATGTTAACTTCAGTTTTGTTGTAGAAACAGGTAGTTTATTTTCTTATTTAGTAAATAATCGTTTACGGTTTGGTATTAATTTGTTAAGTAAAATACTAGTATACACACAAATAAACCTATGTTAAGTTTTGTTTCAGAAACAAGCGGTTTATTTTATTAATTTATTAATGAAGTTTCTTATTTGGTATTAAAAAGTTATTTTAAATAAGAAATTACAATTATAAGTGGTATTTATCTAGATTTTTTTTTTAAATTTAAAAATTCTGCACGACACTAAGATCTAAAAATTACACTTCAAGGTTTTGTTGGTCCAACGTTTTAAGTAATTACACGTACAGTTGGTTGGTTTGATGAATGTTGCTTAACGTCGCATCAGCAATTTTTCAGCGACGAGAACTATTATTAAAATCTATGGATTTATCTATGAACTAGTTCTTGTATGCATGTGAAGTACGGGTGTGTTTTATGGTCCGCCTTTTACCAGCGCTCAGGGTGACTTTTAAGGTGCTAACTCACCAAGCCAGTTCGCCGCAGACAAGCGTACCACTCCCCCAGTCACATTATAATGACACCGTGTGAACCAGTAAAAGCCAACAGCAAGGAAAATTCACTTTTCCACGTGTGGTCTGATCGGGACTCGAACTCATAGCAGTGAGAGACCCTGGATCTGTAGGCTTTAGGCCACCGCGGCCTCATCACATGTACAGTACAGACCCGTTAAACACAAAGCTTGGTGCCGAATCAACAGATCACTTCGGTCCCTCGTTACTAATATTTCGACAACTTTCGGCGCTGCTATCTTAATCTCTTCAGCTTTTCTATCGCGCTCCATAAGTGGGAGGTCGTGGCTTGAGACTTGAAAGTGTGTAGTTTTTTCGCCAAGCACTCGGCATTACGAAATGAAAGTTACGTTTCTTTCGGAAAGGAACTTAAAATAAACGGGATCCCGTGTCACGGTAGGCTTGGCACGATAAACTATCCTGCTGTATACTGCTATCAGCGCAACACACAAGCAAAATTTATGAATACAAGTGAAATATTCTTGGCTTGGACGTTAAACACCGTTAGTTAACTCAGCTTTTCTATCGCTAGCGATCCATATCCCGGCCACTTGGCAGTCGAGTCTTAGGTCAGCGTAAAACTTTAAAAGGGTCGTACAGTGTAGGTGGCATTACGATTATGTGCACGGGTAATCTTCTCTTGGCTACAACATGTTTTCGATTTTTGTATTCTTTGTGGTTCTGTCAATTACCTCTTTAGTCAAAAACAAACATACTGGTGCATGTCCGAATCACAATCAAGAAGGAAAATGAAAGCTTTGAAACTGACAAGTCAGGTTAAGCACGTGAACTTCCACCAGGGAAGTAAGGCCGGTCGCTCCGGAAAGGTAAGCATCTCCTGTTTAGCTAGCTACACCCGCCACGTTGGTTATCAAGATTCTGTGAATGGAACATGGTAATATTTTAAAAAAATTATGCATTCAAAAAATGACATACGAACCCCCCCACACACACACACACACATTATTGGTGTCAAAAGAAAACATATTTCTTACACAGTTAGGTTAATTCATTAATAAAAAAAATCATTTGTTGGTACAATTTAATTATGCAGAATTTCAAGCCGTATAAAGCATAATTTTCAAAGTTGTAGGAGATATTTCATGAAAAACTGAGCTTCAATCCTTTTTGTCCGCATTGCAGTGCGTTTTATTTCTCTATGTGTTGCTTAGAAAGATATAAAAAATTATTATACAAAAATTAAGGTTACAAAAATTAAAACTTTCTAATTATACTGGCTGAAGAAACTTGACAAACTCTGTTCTCTTGACACTGGCTCATATCGCTGGAATTTATGTAAATTACATTCTAACCTGCCTTAAAGGACACCTCTATAAAAGGGCCATCTTCTTATAAAGGCCAGTAGAATTGTATCTCAATATTTATTTATTCATATTATTCGAACCTTTATATAAAGGTCGCCTGCCCATTAAGGACACTTTTACTGGTCCCCTTCGGTGGCCTTTATCGACAGGTTTACCTGTAAAGTTCTGCATACATTGGTCCTTACTATTTTCCCCGCTGTGTATATATTTGCTTCATTTTTAAAAGCAATGTCCCTGAACTAGTTCACTTGAAGTGTATTATATCGATGTCACCATATTGATATAGATATATGTATACTTTTTTCTATAATACAAATTCAGTCAGACCTGTCTATAAAGGCCATATATATATAAAGAGAGGGGGTGGTCTTTAAGGCAGGTTTGGCTGTATATTTTTAGAATTAACTTAAATACTTGACAATAGCAACTGTAACCGCCAAGTCGAAAATACAAACGGATGAAGCTAACAACATCTATTGAGACAACAAACAGATGAAACGAACAACACCTATTAAGACAACAAACAGATGAAACTAACAACATCTATTGAGACAACAAACAGATGAAACAAACAACATCTATTGAGACAACAAACAGATGAAACTAACAACACCTATTGAGACAACAAACGGATGAAACAAACAACATCTATTAAGACAACAAACAGATGAAACAAACAACATCTATTAAGACAACAAACAGATGAAACAAACAACATCTATTAAGACAACAAACAGATGAAACAAACAACATCTATTGAGACAACAAACAGATGAAACTAACAACACCTATTGAGACAACAAACGGATGAAACAAACAACATCTATTAAGACAACAAACAGATGAAACTAACAACATCTATTGCGACAACAAACGGATGAAACAACATCTATTGAGACCACAAACAGATGAAACAAACAACATCTATTGAGACCACAAACAGATGAAACGAACAACATCTATTGCGACAACAAACGGATGAAACAAACAACATCTATTGCGACAACAAACGGATGAAACAAACAACATCTATTAAGACAACAAACAGATGAAACAAACAACATCTATTAAGACAACAAACAGATGAAACAAACAACACCTATTAAGACAACAAACAGATGAAACAAACAACATCTATTAAGACAACAAACAGATGAAACAAACAACACCTATTAAGACAACAAACAGATGAAACAAACAACATCTATTGCGACAACAAACGGATGAAACAACATCTATTGAGACCACAAACAGATGAAACAAACAACATCTATTGCGACAACAAACGGATGAAACAAACAACATCTATTGAGACAACAAACAGATGAAACAAACAACATCTATTGCGACAACAAACGGATGAAACGAACAACATCTATTGAGACAACAAACAGATGAAACAAACAACATCTATTGCGACAACAAACGGATGAAACAAACAACATCTATTAAGACAACAAACAGATGAAACAAACAACATCTATTAAGACAACAAACAGATGAAACAAACAACATCTATTAAGACAACAAACAGATGAAACAAACAACATCTATTGAGACAACAAACAGATGAAACTAACAACACCTATTGAGACAACAAACGGATGAAACAAACAACATCTATTAAGACAACAAACAGATGAAACTAACAACATCTATTGCGACAACAAACGGATGAAACAACATCTATTGAGACCACAAACAGATGAAACAAACAACATCTATTGAGACCACAAACAGATGAAACGAACAACATCTATTGCGACAACAAACGGATGAAACAAACAACATCTATTGCGACAACAAACGGATGAAACAAACAACATCTATTAAGACAACAAACAGATGAAACAAACAACATCTATTAAGACAACAAACAGATGAAACAAACAACACCTATTAAGACAACAAACAGATGAAACAAACAACATCTATTAAGACAACAAACAGATGAAACAAACAGCATCTATTGCGACAACAAACGGATGAAATACTTGACAATAGCAACTGTAACCGCCAAGTCGAAAATACAAACGGATGAAGCTAACAACATCTATTGAGACAACAAACAGATGAAACGAACAACACCTATTAAGACAACAAACAGATGAAACTAACAACATCTATTGAGACAACAAACAGATGAAACAAACAACATCTATTGAGACAACAAACAGATGAAACTAACAACACCTATTGAGACAACAAACGGATGAAACAAACAACATCTATTAAGACAACAAACAGATGAAACAAACAACATCTATTAAGACAACAAACAGATGAAACAAACAACATCTATTAAGACAACAAACAGATGAAACAAACAACATCTATTGAGACAACAAACAGATGAAAACAACACCTATTGAGACAACAAACGGATGAAACAAACAACATCTATTAAGACAACAAACAGATGAAACTAACAACATCTATTGCGACAACAAACGGATGAAACAACATCTATTGAGACCACAAACAGATGATACAAACAACATCTATTGAGACCACAAACAGATGAAACGAACAACATCTATTGCGACAACAAACGGATGAAACAAACAACATCTATTGCGACAACAAACGGATGAAACAAACAACATCTATTAAGACAACAAACAGATGAAACAAACAACATCTATTAAGACAACAAACAGATGAAACAAACAACACCTATTAAGACAACAAACAGATGAAACAAACAACATCTATTAAGACAACAAACAGATGAAACAAACAACACCTATTAAGACAACAAACAGATGAAACAAACAACATCTATTGCGACAACAAACGGATGAAACAAACAACACCTATTGCGACAACAAACAGATGAAACAAACAACATCTATTAAGACAACAAACAGATGAAACAAACAACACCTATTAAGACAACAAACAGATGAAACAAACAACATCTATTGCGACAACAAACGGATGAAACAAACAACACCTATTGCGACAACAAACAGATGAAACAAACAACATCTATTGCGACAACAAACGGATGAAACAACATCTATTGAGACCACAAACAGATGAAACAAACAACATCTATTGAGACAACAAACGGATGAAACGAACAACATCTATTGCGACAACAAACGGATGAAACAAACAACATCTATTGCGACAACAAACGGATGAAACAAACAACATCTATTGAGACAACAAACGGATGAAACAAACAACATCTATTGAGACAACAAACAGATGAAACAAACAACATCTATTGAGACAACAAACAGATGAAACAAACAACATCTATTGAGACCACAAACAGATGAAACGAACAACATCTATTGCGACAACAAACGGATGAAACAAACAACATCTATTGAGACAACAAACGGATGAAACAAACAACATCTATTGCGACAACAAACGGATGAAACAAACAACATCTATTGCGACAACAAACGGATGAAACAAACAACATCTATTGAGACAACAAACAGATGAAACAAACAACATCTATTGCGACAACAAACGGATGAAACAACATCTATTGAGACCACAAACAGATGAAACAAACAACATCTATTGAGACCACAAACACATGAAACGAACAACATCTATTGCGACAACAAACGGATGAAACAAACAACATCTATTGAGACAACAAACAGATGAAACAAACAACATCTATTGCGACAACAAACGGATGAAACGAACAACACCTATTAAGACAACAAACAGATGAAACTAACAACATCTATTGCGACAACAAACGGATGAAACAAACAACATCTATTGAGACAACAAACAGATGAAACAAACAACATCTATTGCGACAACAAACGGATGAAACAAACAACATCTATTGAGACCACAAACAGATGAAACTAACAACACCTATTGAGACAACAAACAGATGAAACGAACAACACCTATTGAGACAACAAACAGATGAAACTAACAACATCTATTGCGACAACAAACGGATGAAACAAACAACATCTATTGAGACCACAAACAGATGAAACGAACAACACCTATTAAGACAACAAACAGATGAAACTAACAACATCTATTGCGACAACAAACGGATGAAACAAACAACATCTATTGCGACAACAAACGGATGAAACAAACAACATCTATTGAGACCACAAACAGATGAAACTAACAACACCTATTGAGACAACAAACAGATGAAACGAACAACACCTATTGAGACAACAAACAGATGAAACTAACAACATCTATTGCGACAACAAACGGATGAAACAAACAACATCTATTGCGACAACAAACAGATGAAACAAACAACATCTATTGCGACAACAAACGGATGAAACAAACAACATCTATTGCGACAAAAAACAGATAAAACGAACAACACCTATTGCGACAACAAACGGATGAAACGAACAACACCTATTGCGACAACAAACGGATGAAACAAACAACATCCATTGCGACAACAAACGGATGAAACAAACAACACCTATTGCGACAACAAACGGATGAAACGAACAACACCTATTGCGACAACAAACGGATGAAACAAACAACATCTATTGCGACAACAAACGGATGAAACAAACAACATCTATTGCGACAACAAACAGATGAAACAAACAACACCTATTGGGACCACAAACAGATGAAACGAACAACACCTATTGAGACCACAAACAGATGAAACGAACAACATCTATTGCGACAACAAACAGATGAAACAAACAACACCTATTGCGACAACAAACGGATGAAACAAACAACATCTTTTGCGACAACAAACGGATGAAACAAACAACATCTATTGCGACAACAAACGGATGAAACAAACCACATCTATTGCGACAACAAACGGATGAAACTAACAACGCCTGTTGAGACAACAAACGGATGAAACAAACAACATCTATTGCGACAACAAACGGATGAAACAAACAACATCTATTGCGGCAACAAACGGATGAAACAAACAACATCTATTGCGACAACAAACGGATGAAACAAACAACACCTATTCCGACAACAAACAGATGAAACAAACAACATCTATTGCGACAACAAACGGGTGAAACAAACAACATCTATTGAGACCACAAACAGATGAAACTAACAACACCTATTGAGTCAACAAACAGATGAAACGAACAACACCTATTGAGACAACAAACAGATAAAACTAACAACATCTATTGCGACAACAAAAGGATGAAACAAACAACATCTATTGCGACAACAAACAGATGAAACAAACAACATCTATTGCGACAACAAACGGATGAAACAAACAACATCTATTGCGACAACAAACGGATGAAACAAACAACATCTATTGCGACAACAAACGGATGAAACAAACAACACCTATTCCGACAACAAACAGATGAAACAAACAACATCTATTGCGACAACAAACGGGTGAAACAAACAACATCTATTCAGACCACAAACAGATGAAACTAACAACACCTATTGAGTCAACAAACAGATGAAACGAACAACACCTATTGAGACAACAAACAGATAAAACTAACAACATCTATTGCGACAACAAAAGGATGAAACAAACAACATCTATTGCGACAACAAACAGATGAAACAAACAACATCTATTGCGACAACAAACGGATGAAACAAACAACATCTATTGCGACAACAAACAGATAAAACGAACAACATCTATTGCGACAACAAACGGATGAAACGAACAACACCTATTGCGACAACAAACGGATGAAACAAACAACATCTATTGCGACAACAAACGGATGAAACAAACAACACCTATTGCGACAAAAAAAGGATGAAACGAACAACACCTATTGCGACAACTAACGGATGAAACAAACAACATCTATTGCGACAACAAACGGATGAAACAAACAACATCTATTGCGACAACAAACGGATGAAACAAACAACATCTATTGCGACAACAAACGGATGAAACAAACAACACCTATTGCGACAACAAACAGATGAAATAAACAACATCTATTGCGACAACAAACGGGTGAAACAAACAACATCTATTGAGACCACAAACAGATGAAACTAACAACACCTATTGAGACAACAAACAGATGAAACTAACAACATTTATTGCGACAACAAACGTATGAAACAAACAACATCTATTGCGACAACAAACAGATGAAACAAACAACATCTATTGCGACAACAAACGGATGAAACAAACAACATCTATTGCGACAACAAACACATGAAACGAACAACACCTATTGCGACAACAAACGGATGAAACGAACAACACCTATTGCGACAACAAACGGATTAAACAAACAACATCTATTGCGACAACAAACGGATGAAACAAACAACACCTATTGCGACAACAAACGGATGAAACAAACAACATCTATTGCGACAACAAACGGATGAAACAAACAACATCTATTGCGACAACAAACAGATGAAACAAACAACAACTATTGCGACAACAAACGGATGAAACAACATCTATTGCGACATCAAACGGATGAAACAAACAACACCTATTGCGACAACAAACAGATGAAACAAACAACATCTATTGCGACAACAAACGGGTGAAACGAACAACACCTATTGCGACCACAAACAGATGAAACGAACAACATCTATTGCGACAATAAACGGATGAAACAAACAACATCTATTGCGACAACAAACGGATGAAACTAACAACATCTATTGCGACAACAAACAGATGAAACGAACAACACCTATTGCGACAACAAACGAATGAAACGAACAACACCTATTGCGACAACAAACGGATGAAACAAACAACATCTATTGCGACAACAAACGGATGAAACAAACAACACCTATTGCGACAACAAACGGATGAAACGAACAACACCTATTGCGACAACAAACGGATGAAACAAACAACATCTATTGCGACAACAAACGGATGAAACAAACAACATCTATTGCGACAACAAACGGATGAAACGAACAACACCTATTGCGACAACAAACGGATGAAACAAACAACATCTATTGCGACAACAAACGGATGAAACAAACAACATCTATTGCGACAACAAACAGATGAAACAAACAACACCTATTGGGACCACAAACACATGAAACGAACAACACCTATTGAGACCACAAACAGATGAAACGAACAACATCTATTGCGACAACAAACAGATGAAACAAACAACACCTATTGCGACAACAAACGGATGAAACAAACAACATCTATTGCGACAACAAACGGATGAAACAAACAACATCTATTGCGACAACAAACGGATGAAACTAACAACGCCTATTGAGACAACAAACGGATGAAACAACATCTATTGCGACAACAAACGGATGAAACAAACAACATCTATTGCGACAACAAACGGATGAAACAAACAACATCTATTGCGACAACAAACGGATGAAACAAACAACACCTATTGCGACAACAAACAGATGAAACAAACAACATCTATTGCGACAACAAACGGGTGAAACGAACAACACCTATTGCGACAACAAACGGATGAAACAAACAACATCTATTGCGACAACAAACGGATGAAACAAACAACATCTATTGCGACAACAAACGGATGAAACAAACAACATCTATTGCGACAAAAACGGGAAACAAACAAAATCTATTGCGACAACAAACGGATGAAACAAACAACACCTACTGCGACAACAAACAGATGAAACAAACAACATCTATTGCGACAACAAACGGTGAAACGAACAACACCTATTGCGACAACAAACAGATGAAACAAACAACATCTATTGCGACAACAAACGGATGAAACGAACAACATCTATTGCGACAACAAACGGATGAAACGAACAACATTTATTGCGACAACAAACAGATGAAACAAACAACATCTATTGCGACAACAAACGGATGAAACGAACAACACCTATTGCGACAACAAACGGATGAAGCGAACAACACCTATTGCGACAACAAACAGATGAAACGAACAACACCTATTGCGACAACAAACAGATGAAACAAACAACATCTATTGCGACAACAAACGGATGAAACGAACAACATCTATTGCGACAACAAACAGATGAAAAAACAACATCTATTGCGACAACAAATGGATGAAACAAACAACACCTATTGCGACAACAAACGGATGAAACGAACAACACCTATTGAGACAACAAATATGTTAATGTAACCCATTCTGTATACGTGTTGTTTCGGATCGCGTTTACTAGACCCCACCTCTCTGGAAGCTCGCTCCTAGCATTAATATACTAATAATTCACAACCCCCCCCCCCCCCTCCTTTTCAAAAAATCCTGGATCCGCCCTTGTAAATTGTGTGGGTGTTTGGCTTTTTTTATGAAGGTGTTCATTCTAGATGGTTGCTATGGGGCCATTGATCATATATGTATATATTTTTGCTAAATATTTCGATTATTAAGGCCTTAGGGTTAGAGTGGCAGTTTAACATTACATGAATGCAAAAATATTGATGTTAATGAACCCCGTGAGTGTGAATCCGCACTTCGTGCTAATTGTCTTCACTTGAATTGTTAAAATTTGTAACTCAGGAGAACAAATTAAAAGTGACATCATGTACTGACGCAAGTTTTAGAATTATGGTGGGCCGAAATATTCACCTTTACGTTAGTAATTAACTTTTTGATATTACGATGGTAGCAGTATCAAAATTAAACTTACTATCGTTAAGACAGATAGATAGTTCGGTTATATAGACCTCGATCTCAGCTTGAAGTACTTTTGTCCATTGCGATTTAATACGAGAACGGGTGGTCGAGTTGTCTAAAACTTGTGGTCTCCAGATTACACCGTCTCTCGTCGCATAAGTGCAGATCCTAGCGTGATAGAGTTTATCAATTCGCTTGGCTAAAGTCGGAAGTTTACCCTGCTAGGCACTCCGATTCCCTCCGTCGTCCTAGAACCGATTGCCTCGATTATCAGTGAGGGTGTAAAATCCGTATTTCCACTCAACCATAATTTAACATACAATGATTTTTGCAAAGTATCTCTTTGTGCCGAACTATACGCTTTAAATAACGATCGATTTGATTGTAGCAACATCAAGTTGTGTTTTTGTCCCCAATTTTGTTATTTTCCAGTCAAGAAAATGATTGGTTGGTTGGTTGGTTGGTTTATTGATTGAATCAGCGTGCATGTTCCAGTCAAGTGTATTTCACTTATATCGAGACGGCACCGCCTATATGAAGTGCCAGAATTATTGATCCTTGCAATGCGCTCAAGGCAATGTGCTGGATGGTTCTTTAGCGTAACTACTTTGACACAGGGGATCTGTACTCTTCCTTAGGACCATGTGGTTTCAATTACTAAATAGCTAGTGCTTTGGGGAAAGAACAGTCACAACTTATTTTCACGTTTTGGTTTGAAGCCCCTACTCCCACATTCGGGACAATCACTTTACCAACTGACCTTCTGTATCGGTTAATGCTGAAAAGAAGGGGGTTTACTAAAAATGTCATTTGTACAATGTCCAGAAACATCAGGTATAGGCAAACAACACTGACCTGTCTGTTTGACCTTTCATAAGGAATATTCATATAGAAGGATCCACCAAATAAATGGGTAGTAGTAGGATCCACTGTTTATAAATATGTAATCAAGGAACATGATTAGTGTTCGCACTATGTAGACAAAATAAACCCACATGATTCCTTAACATAAATGCACTCGTCCACAATAAATATTTCAATCAAAGGTCAAGCAGACAGGTCAAAGTTGTTTACCTATATTATAACATTGTTTATCGGTTGTCATAGACAGGCTATGTACATAAATAACAACAAAACATTAAATTCGAATTTCAGTTTTATTCTGAACTTAACCAGACCATATAACAAATACAATTCTAAAACTCCTATATTTAACAGAGCTTCATTTTGAAATTTGGACTGTTCCATTTGCCTGTAGGAGCAACAGGTTAATAAACCTTGCTAAATAAGGAATAGCTTGCCATAGTTATGTTCAGATACATAACTCATATTGCCTTTTGTATTTTGTTTTAAACGCAGGTGGAATGTCATTCTGCATGCTGCATTCATTTTGCTGCAAATGCATACAATTTTGATCTTGTGGCTGATTTAAAAAAATGGGTGGGTGTTTTTTTTAAACATTTTTTATCAAACCTGTCAATAAAGTTAACCAAATGGAACAAGTAAAAGTTGCCTTTTTAAACAGGTGAACCGTACACACAGGTTCATATAATATGAATAAGGAGCAATTGCAATCAAACTTTACTGGCCTTTAAAAGCAGGTGACCCTTATATAAAGATGGCATTTAAGGCAGGTTGGACTGTACATGAATATTTAGAGATATCCAAACTGTAAATAACAGTCAAGCCTGCCTTTAAGGCCATCTCTATATAAGGGTCAACTGCTTATAAAGGCCAATAGAATTGCATCCCAAATGTTCTTTATTCATATTATTTGAGCCTGTATATAAAGACCACCTGCCCATAAAGGCCACTTTTACTGGTTTCCTTAGGTGGCCTTTATAGACAGGTTTGACTGTATTCAAAACAAGCCTCTAATTTGTTGCATTGTTGTATTTGTTTTTGTGTTTTGTTCTGGTCGATTGGTCCTCTTAAACATTGTGAAATATATAAATACATGTAGTATCAACCATATGGATACTTCCAGGGCCTAAGGCCAAGTGAGCTAAACAAAATTCTAGCTTCCACCAAATCTGGTTACATATACTTGTATATATAGATAAATAATAAATATATAATATGTAAAATAATAAAAATATAATAATAACTTATTAAAATCAATAATTACAGCCATAATTAATATAATTATTCATATAAATTCCATGCACACGTGTATATAATATGTATACAAAAAAATAAATTAACAAATGATTCAATGAAAATAATGAATCAATGTCTATTGCCTGTAACAAATTCTTGATTTTTTTCAAATCTTGGATATATACTTATATTTCCTTCAGAACAAATAAAAAATGCTCATAATTATTCATATGATTCCCAGTCAAACTAGAATATTGTGCAATTTATATACATATATATGTGATGCATCAAGCAAAAAACATACATATTTGTTTTTGTGACGTTCGTTTTGAGAACATAGTGTCTTACTTTGCTCAGTCTGTTTCAATCACTTGTAGTTGTAAGCATCCCCTGTAGTCGCCACAGGTGGCCTACTATTTTTCGAACTCTACAGAGATGTCTTTAGTATACACTGAGATATGGGACCTCGGTTTTGAGTGTCATCCGAATAGTATCAAGCTTTTTACAGCTCTAGTATGGACAGAAGATGAAAATCATATCAGAAAATTTCCAAGTCACAAGTGAGGTTCAAACCAGTTACCTACAACCCTTGAGTTGGAAAGCCAGTGACAGTACCACTCCCATGTGTCTGCCCATAAATCAGAAAGTTTCTGTAGAAAGTTGGGGACGTTCCTTCCATCAGTGAAAATGTCCAATGCCATATATATACGACTACAAGAATCTTTTCTTGGATTCTGAGAAGGACATTACCTATCTACAATGAAATATTAAATAAATTTAAAATATAATTGTAAATGTCATTAATGTTAAAATACAGCCTATTATTTTCTAAAATGCTGACCTGAGGTAGCATAATTTATGCACAACATCAACATCAGTTTTCAATCATTTGTGAACAGTGACTTTTATGTTGTGATTTTTCCCTTGATTTTAAGATCTTGTATACATTTCATACATGTATATAATCTTAATTAAATATTAATATAGACTTAGTAGGAACAAAAATCTTAGAAATGATTGTTGCTCATACATGTTACCATACAGAAAAAACTTTAACGAAGTATCACAAAAGCAGAACTGCATACCATGATGTCTATCGCGTAAGATATGGTTTTTGCCCGATGCATCACCTATGATAATTATAATACCTAACATGAAGATTTCCAGTGCAACAAAAATAAATGCAGTTCACTTGGTTCTATATCACTACAAGCATTTCAATTTTGTCTGTAGTTAATTACATGAAGTGTTGAGAAAATGGTATTTTTTGTAAAATGAAAAATGAAAAAAGTTTAAACTTTTGACAAAATGAAAATAAAACTGATGCAGTCAATTAATGAGAACAAATCATATAAAATGTATAATTCAATCACTTAGACTCTTGACTTATATCAGTCAAAACATAATTAATTACATCCAATCAGAACACTTTTATATCTAAGTTCAATACTTATGATGAAACTGATTTATAATGAAGACTAGAATTAACAAACATTTATGAGATCTAGACTAGAACTGGATAGATCATTACACAACTTCAAGTAGTCCGACTATAAAAATGGGGGTTTAGTGGGCTCATTAGTCAGACTACCTCTGACCCTCTGTTAATACAGTAAAACCTCGATTCATCACCACTATTTGTTCAGTCAAATTTTGGCGTTTTAAAGGGGTTTGGTGATAAATTGGGGGAGGCGACTAAAGAAAAACATAAACAAAATAGATTTTGGGACTTCAAAATAGTGTGTGAATAAGTAAAGTGGCAAAGTTATCAAGGGGGCATTATAACGAGGTTTTACTGTACATACTTTACAAATATAATATAAATGGTATATAACTTTTTTGTCACCCTTCAAAGAAATTTCTTAGACTGGTTAACTTGCCAAGGTACATGGAACAATGTTTGGAAATCTGCCTGGGTACATAAACACATGCTAGGTTTAGCAGTAAAAGGAATGTAAGTCACACACTGTGGAACTCTAGTTTTGATAAACAAGCATGGAGACCATGTACCTAGGTCACACAAAATATAAAACCAAAGTTAAAAAGCTGAACTAGTGCTGCTTTGAAGGGTGAAAAAAATGCCATGGCTAAGGTTACATAAATCTCTGACAGGGTACATGGGGTCATGTAACCTGCCAAACAACTGTATTATCCATGGTTACAGAATGGATTTACTACATATGTAGTTGTATTAAGTAGAAATGGGTCAAAATCTCCATACTAAACCACATCTTAACAACATGCCACAAACATTGTTGTTAAAGCACCAAGTTGATCGCTGTGGTCAACAACAACTTTTTCACACAGTACATATATAAGTGGCTCACAATCTGATGACAGAGTGTTTATAAACACAGACAAGTTTAAATACAGTACATGTATAGGTAAACAACTTTGACCTGTCTGCTTGACCTTTCATTTAAATATTTATCACGGACCAAGTACATCAATGTAGAGGGAACACAGGTGTTTATGTTTAATACTGTAAAATAGTGCATTGTGTGTGTATTAACTTGGATCTTAACACTACCCATTTATTTGGTGGACCCTCCTACTAGGTTTCCACAATTTAAAATAATTAGTTGCCAAATTTCCAAAATTTGTGAAAATATAGTCCTTTTTAAAGTATTTTTCCACAAATTTGCTAAAATAGGTTACTTTTTGAAAGAATTCCTCAGAAAGTAGTAGCCAATGGCGATTTTGGCTACCAGGAATGGAAACATAGCTCCTATATAAATATTCCTAATAAAAGGTCAAACGGACAGGTCAATGTTGTTTGCCTATATCGTATGTATTAGTAGCATATCACTGTATGTGTATAATCATGCCAACTCATGCTTTACTGGTTACAACTACCCTAATATTCAAACAGAGTTTCTGTATATTTTGCAAATCAGATCCTGAACTACTTATACTAGAGATCCTCTTGACATAACCACACGCAAACAGGACATCGAGGATTTTTTATGAGAATATCAAAATAGGAATTTTTTATTGATAACTACTTGATTCTGTCGCACATCATAAACATAAAGAACTAAATTAACAATTCTGTTGATTATTGTTAACTTTCTTGGTCTCCATGGTTACTGGAATTTGTTTCTTGATTTTTAGCATTTTCTTGTTGGATTTCAATTCGTGCTTGTCTATTGCTTTCTAAAAGATCTTGTAATTTAGAGTACAAAGAATCATTCTGGGCTTCTAGATTTGTCATCCATGTATCAAGCTGGTCAAGAGTGTTGTTCAAATCACTGTATTCTGTAAAAATACAACATTTTTAAAATTATCAAAGAAATCAGTATTATTGCTATTATTATGCAGGGATTTATCAATGCCTTATTTAGGGCAGAAATTTGGTCCCTTTCCCAATGGAAAAAACATTGATTTTTTCCCAAAATTGGCTGAGAAAATTCCCAATTAGAAAATTGTGTTGTTTTTAAATGAAAATGAAAGTAAATTAATCACTGATTAACACTTGGCGTCAGAATAAGATTGTTCTAATTCAACAAGTGATCACGAGAATTATGAATTCAGGGTGGCTGAAAGTAACAATTTCCGTTCTTTCCCAAAAGACCCTGATAAATCCCTGTTATGACTCTTTCCGACAGCTATACCTCTGTCCTACAAACTAAAGGTGGCACCATAGCTATTGAAACATGTTGACTAAATAAAGACATACTATAGCTCATATAGCTTTTCATTCTTGTGATGAGAACCAATTCTTTTAATTAATCAAGACTTCTATCTAGTGCACGTTTGCAATTTATATGACCCTCTCTACCATATATTAGATCGTGTGTTGCATTTGGATGAAATTTTAGAAAGCACATGGCTATGTTTATCTACGTTAAAGATAGAACTGTGAGTTTCACAATCCAAATGCAACGCACGATCTGATTGGTCAATGCAGACTAGTAACGTCTTCACATTTGTGAAAGTGACAGAGAGCTGGAGACATAAAAAAACATGTATTTCTACTGATATCGATGGATTTTAATTAAAAGTCAAGCATGGATTGATAGAAATAATGTTTTAGGAAGTGTACTGTGTTGCTAGCAAGAGCAAGATAAGGAAATACTGGAAGCTATCGACGCAGGTTTTCGTTTCTGCCGTTTTCACCAGAAATTTTAAGAATTCAATAACCACAAACCCCGGGTAACCCGAAATACCGGATCGGCCCTAATTTACCGGATCGACCATGCGATTTACCGGATCGGCGCCGGATCGACCCTTATATGTGGTTATATGGCCACATAGATTGAATTATAATGTTGATATCTTTAATAGAAGATGTAATCAATCTTATTTTGATTTTATTTATGGTGTATTGACACACAATCATTAAAAAAATCTTATTATAGTCAAGGGGAGATAAATCTTATGATGATTATTAATTGATTGGCACACTTTTAAGTGCGTATCAATAAATAAAATAACCTAAAATAGTATTAACGTTATACTATTTTGATTTATATTATATGTTGATAAATTATAATCAATACGTCACTTTTCTGACATGTACACTCTTTTCCAATAAGTATATTATTGACTGGGAATAAGTATAATCTTGACGAGGAAGTACCAATCATTCGTTAAATGCAAAGGAAATAGCACTTCAGGACTATAAAAAATAAAAGTAATAATTGAATACAAATTGACACATAAATTCATTTATTTAGACAACATTAATTAAAGTAGCAAGTATAAATATAAAATTATGGAAACAAACGTAACCGTGATTATGACATCGCCGGGAAACAAATAAAATACATAATTTAAAGATGAAATATAATCAGACACAAAAGATAATCAGACAAAATATAATTAACGACTCGACTTATTGATATAAGTTTAAGAAAAAACATTGACTGGGACATATATATCTACATTTAATAAAACGTTGAATATATACAAAACAACGTAAAACAATATCAAATTACCACACCCCAATAAAATCAATACATACAAAACGTAATTCAACAAACATAAAACTAGGTCGTATTTAGTAGTTTTTCCAGAGTTTTATAAACGCGCGCGTCTATGCAAAATGGAAACAGCGTGAAAACACTTCGTGAACGATAAAAAGTACCTAAATGGCAATCTTGCGCACTAAAAATGTACCGATCTGGACAAATAACTAAGCCTGCGATGCCTTCATACAAACTTTCGTTCATATGCGTGATATATTGGACGTATTTTCATCACATGTTGAGTCAATAATAATAGTCTCAATCAATCTGGTCTCAGAACGCAGTTTCATCAAGGGAACAAAGTGATTGGGTACGAACTCATCACTATATCTTTTTAAAGACCATTTGTGTCCACATACATGCATAACTGTGGGTATTGGTGGAGCTGACTTATTTACCTACAACTTTTCTGGGGTGGTGTTCGGAAAAAAACTCAACGGAAAGTTGTGGATATATGATCTGATAGGATGTTTAAGAGCAGCAGTCAAGGCATAATTTAAATCCATCATGATTGCAAATTTGTCAGTTTTCCTGGTTTCTTTTACTAGGTCGTCAAAAGGGATCTTAATTTGATTATATTGTAAATGTATCAGACCTTTATAATGTTAAACCAGTTAAAAGGATAACGGAGTGGTATAATGACAAAATTTCTTTGGAAACATGGTCCAACGGCTTGGCAAATCGGAATTTCTATGTTATATGTTGTCAAGAAATTTGATTCAAAAGAAAGGGTTTTTTTATTTCAGATTCCCATTGTTTCTTTCTCTGTTATTTCAGTCTGAAAAATAAATCATTAAAACAATGACAGAATCATGACTCAATATAAAATAGTTCCAATTAATAAAAATTAAATGAAAAACATTATTTATCTGTGTAATGTAATTAAATATAAATTACTCTATCTCTCTCATTTAATTTCAAATTAAAAATGAACAAAGTTTCACGCATTTTAAAAGAAAGAATTAAATCATTATAATAATTTTAAATAACCAAAATTTTTAAAAGTTACTTTTTGTGTCTAAATACTTTTATGACGTCGGGCCATTATTTTATCCGAGCAACATTATGTCAATAATAACTTTTTACGGACTTCATGGACAAAAGGCCGCCGCGTACCGTCAGTTAACTAATTAACGCCTCCTATTATTACCACTGATAGCGAAGCCCTGCTGAGTCAATTAAAGACATTAAATGGACTTACCTGTTGCGTCTCGTAACGGATCGACTTCAAGATTTGATTGGTCCAAAGTGTTAAAGGTAGGCGGTCCTTTTGCTTTGGCATGCCATTTATTATTACAACATGGCGATTTGCATAGTGTTAAACCTTAACTAAAAATAATAATGATATTTTCGAGCATCCAAGATTAAAACAAATAAAAATAATATATATTTTTCATCATTGATATCATATAAATATAATGTTGCCCTCATTTTGACTCTATGTGACAATATAAGGGTCGATCCGGCGCCGATCCGGTAAATCGGACGGTCGATCCGGTAAATCAGGGCCGATCCGGTATTTCGGGTAACCGCACAAAACCCCCCCCCCCCCCCCCCCCCCCCCCCCAAGTCAAAAATTGAAATGGGGGTTATTGGGGTTTAGTGGGCTGATTAGTCGGACTAATGATATGCAGTTTATGGTTTTACCCATGGCGTTCAAAAGACACTTTTTCAAAATTTGTGTAAAAAATTCTAACATGACTGAATGTTTTAGTAATCTTACTCCACTCCATATGCTGATACATGTCCATGTCGGCAAGTAACTACCAAATTATCTAACAGTCTTAGACTTTACCTTCGGTTGCTTGTTGTACCATGGAATCGAGATCAACATTTTCTCCGGAGATATTTGGATCGTTATGGTTGTTTTGGTTGTCATTTGCTCCAATATCCCCATTCATTCCGTTTTCTGATGTATTTTGCTCATCGGCGTACGCCATTTTCAATGTCATGTGATAAGAAAGTGGTTATCTAAGACGCGACATTTCATTGGATATTTTGTTGTGATTATAACCAATCAGATTACAGATTACGTACCTTCCTTTGATATCGCTCAGCTTTGCGTTGTAGTTGTGAAATTTCAGAGTTTTGGTAAGTTTGCATTTTAATCTAAAATCATCAGGCAAAGACTATAATTAATAACAAAATTTTTGTTATCAATCGATCATTAAGTGATTTGTCTAAATTTTGATATATATATTTCGCAGGCTTGTGGTAATTAATTTTGAGAAAAATGGCAGACAATGAAAATGAAGCTGAACTTTTAGATTATGAAGAGGAAGAACAAGAAACTACCGCCGATGGGGCCGGAGATGTTGCCCAAAAGAAGGATGTCAAGGGAACTTACGTCTCTATTCATAGTTCTGGGTTCAGAGACTTTCTCTTGAAACCAGAACTGCTAAGAGCTATCGTAGATTGTGGTTTTGAGCATCCTTCAGAAGGTAAGAAATCGATAAATAAACTACATGATGATCTTCTCACGGTGCATGGATCCCCCACCTTTCCATGATTTACAATGAAATCCTGAATTAGAATGAAGGGAAGACTTCCTTTTGCACCCATACATGAAATCCTATTTTAATTTTTTAAATTGATGATTTTCAAATGTGATTAATATCGGTTGAGATTCACTCAAAATTTATTCAGATCCAGGTGTGACTTTCGAAAATGTCAAGACTCTTTGCACCCCTTAGTTTTACATATTTTATCTATCCAATACCTTTGTAAGTGGGAGGTTGTGGGTTTGAACGGCGTACATAATTATCTATCCAATACCTCCGTAAGTGGGAGGTCGTGGGTTTGAATGCCGGCCGGGTCTGACTCAAGACTTAATAGTGGGTAGTGACTGTTCTTTCGCCAAGCACTCTGCATTATGAAATGAAAGTCACAGTTCTTTTGGATGGGTACTTAAAAATAACCGAGGTCCTGTGTCACAATGGGCTTGGCACGCTAAAGAACCCTGCTGTATAATGCCATCAGCGCAACGCACAGGCAAAATTTCTGCACCTTTGCCTATAGCTGACGACGTCTCTATATAAGTGAAATATTCTTGACTGGGACTATAAACACCATTACTCGCTCACTCTATCCAATATAATTATTCCTCTGATATATGTATCCAAACGGTCAGTAGACAAGAACCACCAACCTTTGACAAACTAACAGGAGGGAGGAAACGCTTGAAGAAACACTTCCTCACCAAGTGTCCTGACTTGAGGTTCGAACCTGAACCTCCCAGGTGAAAAGTTAGCATTCTACTAGAAGGCTCAAAGATCCAGACCAAAAAGTCTGGCAGTAAATCACTATCATACAACAAACACAACTAGCTCATTCCAGTCCTCCCCTGTTATCGTGAGATTTCCCACCTTTAAGTTGCACAAACCCTCTGCGAGTTATTTTGTTTGTCGCCAGTGTAACAGGAGGGAGGAAACGCCTGAAAAAATACTTCCTTCTTGTGTGCCCCGGCTGAAGATCGAACCCGGCCTTCTCAAGGAGAAGCCAGTGGAGTGTTTTACCACAAGGTTAAAAGATCCAGACCAGAAAGTTTGGCAGTAATTCTCTATAATATCTACTAAACACGCAACACTAAAACTAGCTAAGCCTGCTACACAAACCATTACCAATAATTTTCTTGTACTTGAACCTGACCTGATTTATATGTAGAGTGGCTTGATTTGATGCGGGGAGAAAACCAAGTTCATTTAAATCTATTTTTCTACTGTTTAAACCTTACCAGAAGTTTTAAATCTGAATACTGATTTTGATTTTATTTGCAGTTCAACACGAGTGTATTCCACAAGCTATACTGTCCATGGATGTATTGTGTCAAGCCAAGTCTGGTATGGGGAAAACAGCTGTATTTGTATTGGCAACTTTACAGCAACTTGAACCTGTAGATGGTCAGGTATGTTATTGTAAACATTTCGAAAATTTGTGAAAATATAGTACTTTTTAAAATATTTTTTCACAAATTTGTAAAACGGCTTAATAATCGGGTGGGAAAATATCCATCAATATTTCCACCATTTCTACAGAATGATGACGTCATTCAAGTCAACATGACGTGGGTTTGTGAAAATACATCGTGACGTCAAAGGATTTTGGGTTAAGAGACTAATTTTAAAATTCCTTTTATTTTGACAAAAATCAATAAGAAACATTCTCAAACAATTGGCACTTTAAGGCGCTTACAATTGACCTGAATCAGTCCAGCAGCCCTCTTGGACATACTGCATTGGCACAATGGCACTCAAAGGGTTAAAATGAAAGTTTAAAAAATGGTAATTAGAAAATACATATAATATTGCTAGAAAGAAAATAGAATTGCTGTTAACCTTCAAAAAGGGTTGGCATGCCTGTCACTCCCTTAAATGCTATGTTTCCATTCCTGGTAGCCAAAATCGCCATTGGCTACTTATTTTTGTGAAATTCTTTCAAAAAGTAACCTATTTTAACAAATTTGTGAAAAATTGCTTTAAAAAGTATTCTATTTTCACAAATCTTGGAAATTTGGCTACTAATAATTTCAAAATTGTGAAAACATAGAAATGACAACTCTTTTTAACTCTCTTTCTCTGATTTGCCATCTGTTTTACAAGTGATGTTTGTAGCACCAAACATGCATTATTCAGTTTGTTTATCTTGCAGGTTTCTGTGTTGGTTTCTGCACATACAAGAGAGCTGGCTTTTCAGATTAGCAAAGAGTATGAGCGATTCAGCAAATACATGAATAATGTGAAAATTGCTGTGTTCTTTGGCGGGATGTCCATCAAGAAAGATGAAGAAGTCCTGAAGAAGAATTGTCCTCATATTGTCGTGGGAACACCAGGTCGTCTGTTGGCACTCATCAGAAGCAAAGTTTTGTCACTCAAACATGTCAAACACTTCATTTTGGATGAATGTGATAAAGTTTTAGCTGAATTAGGTAATGTATATTGTTATACTATCTTTTTCATTAGATTCTTTTTAGGATTGTCCATTCCAGCTTATTATTCTTGAGGCCATACAGTGATTTTTTGGCTAAACTTACTACCAAATAAAGGTAGTTTGCCCAACAGTAAAATTACCAAAATTTCCCAATTTGACCATAAAAACAACCAAAACAAAAAACCAGTAATATGCTAGCAAATTAAATCAGTCGAACTTGGTCAAAAAATAAATTTCCAAGCACTGGGCATTACAAAATGAAATTCTTTTGGTACTTTCAGGTTGGAACTTAAAACAAACGAGGTCCTATGTCACGGTAGGCTTGGCACGATAAAGAACCCTTCTGTAATATGCCATCAGCACAACGCACAGGCAAAATTTCTGTACTTTCGCCTATAGCTGGCTGCATCTCGATATAAGTGAAATATTCTTGACTGGGATATTAAACACGAGTACTCACCTCAACTCAATAGAAATTTAAAAATGTATATATTCATGTGTTTCATGCTTTCTCATAGGGCTGTGACGGGTAGAGAATTCTGTACCCGGGTACCCGAAATCTTGTACCCGACCCGGTACCGAGTACCCGATGCTTTTCAACTTCTACACATTTCAATTAAGAATTTATTTCACAAACCGTGAATAAGTAACCAGAATAAATAAATATTATTAAATAAATGATTATTAATCTATATAGATGATTTTACCATAAACAAATGCAGTAAATTGCAGATAAATCCGATAAATCGGCATCTTGTATGTTTTTATAGACTAATATAGTAACCTATCGTGAATCCCAGCTCTCCATGATGAAACCTTAACTACGCATGCGCAATGCCTTTACGACTTACACTTCAAAGGTTTTGTCTTGCAAGCTAGGTTAAATAGAATTAATAACTGTGATTGTTTTGTTAATGTTATTAAATAAAGTAAATTCCAAATTTCCGATTTTCTTTCGGTCATGTTTAAAGTTGCTTATAGTGGTTCCCCGATAACCAATATCACCATTCGGAACCATATATCGTATTATTGGGTTGAATGTAGTTCCTAAAGGTGTTCCGATACTTACCTCGTGTGTCACAAACTGACAGAAGTATAAACAATGTTCACGATTACTGACATGTCGTGTCATTTTGAATGAAAGTCAAGAGTTTAATTGAACTTATATACATTTTATTTTAGGTTTACAACAATGATACATGTTTTAACGGGTAACGGGTAAACAATTTGTTACCCGGGTACAGTCATTACCCTAACCGTGAACGGGTACCCGGGTACTCGTCACAGCCCTACTTTCTCATCTATTTTAATCCCTGACATGGTCGTTACACAATATGTCTACCACAAGATTGTGTCTGTGACTGAATGAATTAAAGTGCCCACTCTTGAGTCGCAGTACCTCTGGTTGCCAAGGGCCCAATCCCTGAGGACTATGCGCCCTAGTGTGAGCAGTTTGTCAGTTCCCTTGCTCAGGGTCAGTGGTTTTCTCCAGACACTGGTTCCTTCTTAATCTACCATTTCGGAACTGTCCATCTCAATATAAATTAAAGAATCCTGACTTATTACTCTACTCCACCGTTGTACCTGTAGGTGTACTTTTAGTTGAATTTATATTTTTACAATTTGAATTTTAACACTTGTTAATCTATGTTTCCATTCCTGGTAGCCAAAATCGCCGTTAGCTACTCATTTTTGTGAAATTCTTTCAAAAACTAACCTATTTTAACAAATTTGTGAAAAATTACTTTAAAAAGTACTATATTTTCACAAATCTTGGAAATTTGGCTACTAATAATTTTAAAATTGTGAAAACATAGGTTAATGTTTTTCAGTTCTGAATTTAAGTTGGGCATACATTTTGAGAATCTGTTTTAAGAAAATGTTGTGTATAATTTCAGATATGAGAAGAGATATCCAAGACATCTTCAGACAGACTCCACATGAGAAACAAGTCATGATGTTCAGTGCTACACTCAGCAAGGAGATTAGAGCCGTCTGCAAGAAGTTTATGCAAGATGTAATTAAATTTCCGTCATTTAATAATAACCACCTTTGTTTTGCTACTTAAGTCTTCGGTCAGGTTTGCATCCGTTGCAGTATTCCGAAAAAATTAAATTGCTGTGAAGCAGATGGAGTAATAGGGTGTCCGGGAAAGTAATGCCTGGAAATTCAATTTGCGTCATTTTGTCTGTTAGGTTTGCATCATATGCAGTCTTTAGGGAAAAATCTAGATCTCGCAGATAATCAGATGGAGTAGTATTTCGGCTATCCATGAAATGTTGTTGGAAAATGCCTTTTTAGTCTGCTCATCATTTAGGTTAATGTCATTAGCAATATTGCAGGAAGATGTTTTTAAGATGAGCCAGTGGAGTAATAATAGGTAAATCGAGAGAAGTTGTAAGAAATTGCTCCCTTATCAGGAGAAAGTTTCAAGTTCCATGGAGAAGGAATCGCTGAAATATTCAGGAGATAATATTTTAAGAAAATATTCATTGCGCAAATTCAATTAATTTTTTATTCAAACCACAATATCAAATTTAATAGTTTTTTTTTTTAAAAAAAAATATGGTTAAAGTTAGAATTTATTTCTCAAAATAAAACCCAATAAAATAGAAAATGAAATAAAATGAAATTCAAATATTATGGGGAATTCAAAGCAATATAAGGATTTATCAACAATACTTATAGTTTACACGCCGCTATTCTATGATCCGAGAAAAGGAAATATGGGACAGTATAAATGATGGACATTGATCATGCTTTTAATGAGCATTCTTGTCAGTTGTGCATTTGTTGAATAAATGAGTAAAAATGAAGTCGTTTCCTATGAATTCCCCTGTTATTAAAAATCAAAATGTAGTGAAGAATTTTATATTATTGATATAGAAAATATTTTTTAAAGAATTTTACACTTGAGAATATAAGAAAAGGTTATTAATGTTTCATTGCCCAATTTCAAGTTTGAATTGAAAGTGCCAAAAGTAAAATAAGCAGTATTTTATATATTTTTCATCCATTTTTCTGATTATCAAAATTTTTAATAATTACTAGAGTAATGTTTGGTGTTCCCTCCGTTATTAATCAAAATCATTGGGATTACCCACATGATCATCTATCTGTTGAAAATTATTCACTAGAGGCATTGTTGATCGCGCCGTGTGTATTCTCTACTATCTGTTGGGGAAATTCTTCACAAGGAGCATTGTGATAATTCGCGTCGTGTGTAGGACAGTTGATATATGGACACTCCTCTAATGAGGAAATATTCAATTCCAACGAGGCACACAAAAGCTTCTGTGCCCTCAAGGCAGGGAGCTGGTTGTGTCTCTCAAAGAATCGCGAAGGAATCTGCATCAACGTTGGACACTATTGCTACAAGATGGACATTCACTGAAAAGTGTATATTTGGACTTGTACCGATGTGCACCAGTAGATATGAGATGTTCCATTGTCCATATAAGATGGCGATTTCCAATTTCATATTGCCAATTATTCATCTGCACTTGATGGTTTTCCATTGGATGTAAAGTTTGTGGCATTTGGAGATCTGTTTGGTTTTTTGATAGCCGGGCCTGGGTTATATAGGAGACCAACCACTTGGAGTAGGGTGGTTTTGTATTATGTATATTTAAAATGCTCTATAGATAGGAAAGACTTCCATTTGTATCCTTTACTAGAATTTTATTATTTATAAATGCCAAACATGACTGAATCTAGTGATTTTGGACATTTAATGAAAAATTTTATTTCGAAAATTTGACAAGAATTGTTGGAATACAAAAGGAAGTCTGGCCATCTCATTGTGAATATATGCAATCAAGGCTGTCTGTATAATTATTTAGATCTTTATAATGGTAAAAATTGCTGAAAATATTTAAATTCTGTGTGTTTTGAATTAACCTACTAAAGTGATTCAGATTATTGACTGTCTGGTTGAAATATAATGGATTACTGATCTAAGTGCAATAGATAGCCTTGAATATATCTTGTCATCATCAAATTAAGAAAATATGTCATGGCTTTATAGAGTACATGGATCTTAGAAAATGTTCCAAATTTTTTAACTTGGGAATGTTTGTTTTAAAATCTTTATTCTCTTACAAAAACAGTCCCAGCGATAATAAAGGAAAGACAGAATTCATTTACATTTAAGTTGCAATTTATTATTGAAAAAGTAAATGGTTTATGAACATGTACTTATTAAATAATAACATAGATCTGAAAGTTAATTCTTGTATTTTATATCATGTATGTTTGCAGTCTTTTAAATCTCTGTTTTTAGTTATATTTTCAACAATTTGCTTTCACAATCATTTATGTTCATTTGAAGGATTGGCGACAGTTTTTGTACAATATATTGGGCAGTTATTGTACACTGAAATTAAGCTAGCTTAGACATGCAGAGATGTTCTTAATTTTTGCATTCCAGGTTTAATCAACAGACAAGTTGCTTCTACAATGTAAACATATTGTCATTTTAATCGCAATTGTATTACCGCAAGAGTTGTCTTTCTTTTGTTATCAATTAAATTTGTCTTCACATAATATGGGAAGGATTACTTGGCAGTAATTGTTAATTCAACTGATTTGACAGTTTTAGTAGTTTTGACATTGATTCCATGGTCCACACTGGCTTAAAAATGTTTCCGCATATTTTAACAAAAGTAGAAATTTTAAGTCACTAAGAACATTTGTTTCTATTTAAAGATGATTTGTTTTGTCGCAATTTATAAAAAAAAAAGTCTCGCAAATTGCGACATTTGCGATTGACAGTGTGAGCCCTCGATCATTCTCATAGCTTGTTTTGATATAATCAAAACAATTCTTACAAATTTGACATTAAAAAGTCCATGTACTCTTTTCTTAGGTTAAGATAAAGGGTTAAGATAATTAATTAGTAACATTTAGAGACTTGTAGAGATGTTAGATGTACAGGAATACATAAATGTTGAACTTCACTGTCCCACAATGTAAAAACTAACTAGCCATTGTTTTGGCTATTGAGATGTGGTACATACATATTTTCAAAAACTCCTGAGAGACGGAAAGATTTTAGTGTAGAATCTTTTGTTTTAAAACAAGAGAAGAAATATTTATGTATATACCTGTGTATCTAGTCATAGTAGTACATTTGTATTGAAATGAATTAGTAGTTTTATCGCATTTGATTTTAGAGTACTTCTATGTTTTGGGTCTTTGTGTTTCTTTCCGTTGCAGGGGTAGAAATAACCAATAATTAACTACAGTATTAAATCATGGATGTCAATGGAAGCCGGTAGCCAGCAAAATCTAAACAGATGCCAGCTATTTTATATTCCAAATGGTTAAATTCAATGTCTAATTAGATTTTTGGGGTCAGTGGACATCCTTTTATTTTAAAAAATTAGCCTGTTAAAGTTAATGACATCCCTGTAAATATGCACATTTTACAAGGGTAGATATCATGATTTGCACCCTATCTAGAAAATATTGAGGCCCACCATCTGTTTCTAAAATTAAAAATATCCATGGGTGAGGTGCACATCTCTCCATGTTTTTAACACTGTTTATATTCCATATATAGAATTTAGATTGATCAGAGATAAATATGCTGAATTGTGAAATTCTAGTACCTCCACAGGTTTAACTTGTCATTTGAAAATCTTGTTTATAGGGTCTTGTAAAAAAGACGTAATCTAATTGTACCTCTTTCAGCAATGTTCCTATAACTATTCCTTTTAGATTCTAAAGGGAATAGTTATAGAAACATTGCTGAAAGGGGTACTAAACATGGAAGGGTCCACATTTAAAAAATTTTAGAGAGGGGGATATTAAATTCATGTTTTTGTCTGTCTGTCGTCCGTCTGAAATTTTTGAATGTTTTCAATAGTCAATGTTTGGTCATTACAGAAAATGTGTATCTAAGCCTATCAAATTATGGACTTCAAGACAGAAAACAATTATGTGACTATACTAACACTAGTACAGGGTCTTGGCTTGAGCAGTCTAGATTTGTTTTGTTTTCAGAACCAAGATTATTAATCTTACTGTAGACGTGTTGAATCTCTAAAGTTTCCAGACTTTGCTATCTTGTCTACTGGCATGACATAAGTTGTGGATGCTATTTTTCCAAACACAGCATCAGCATTGAGTTGGCAAAATGTGAAGGTTTTATGCTAAAGTAGAGCCACAAAGTCCAGGGACACATTTTGCAGCATAGAATATTGGTTTTGATTTATTTTCAGTTTATTAGCACAGAAACTTGGTATTTTCTGTTAGCCTATTTGCATTTCTGAATTTCTATTCCATTTTTACCATGAAACCCAACAGTCAATTTTGCAAGCAACTAATTTGGTAGTACAGTCAAACCTGTCTTTAAGGTCACCTATACACATGGGTCACCTGCTTCTTAAGCCCAGTTAACTTTATCCCAATTGTTATTTGCTAAGTTTCAACAACTTTTAAAATCATTCAAGAATTCAAAAAATTATTTGTGTTGTTGGAACATGTTTGGAGTGGTAATCTCTCATTAACAGGTCACTTATACTTGTCCAGTTAGGTGGCCTTTATAGACAGGTTTGACTGTATTGGTTTCATTTATTACAGGACATGCATGTTCTTGTGTGTTTTTAGTAGGTTATATTTACATCTTTCTGTTTGTCTCCAATCCCTTTTTTCTTGGGACGCCCAATCCCCTTATATCAGAAAGCATGCCACTATTGTTATTTACAGCCTATGGAAGTTTATGTAGACGACGACTCCAAACTTACACTTCACGGATTACAGCAACATTACGTAAAACTAAAGGACAATGAGAAAAACAGGAAATTATTTGAATTACTTGATGTGTTGGAATTTAATCAGGTAATGATACAATTTATATGAAATCAGTGGAAGATTGTCTCTAGTAAATGCATTGTAGCAGAAGTTCTGAATACCACATATATTGAAAAGATAGTTCAAAGTTCATTCATTAAGAATGTCAGAAGGCTACTGGAGTTGGTACTTGGGCAAGGCTGTGGTAGTTTGGTCTCTATACATGTGTAATCCAGGTTAAGTAATCGAGTGAAGATGTTCATGTGAAAAGTTTATTTTATTATTCTTGACATGATGGAGAATTCAATCTGTAATGTAACACGAAAAAGATAAGGTTGGTGGTTTTCTCTGGGTACTCTAGTTTCCTCTTTCATCTATATGTATGAGCTGGATACAAATGAATCTTGTTATCTAGCATATAAAACACCAGGACTCCATTGTATAAAGCAATTTCATGCATTTTATCACCACAGTAGAGTGCTTCACTTGTATGTTTGAGGTCAAGGTTGAAATCCTTGCTTGGTGTGACTTGGATTTGAAAATAGCTACGGTACCAGTCAGTGGCTGTTCTTTCACCAAGCACTCGACATGAAACCTCTTTCAATTAAAAAAAGCAATACCGAGAAGTTTTGGAAGGGTGGATAAAATGTGCATTATAGCTGACAGTACAAGTTCAACAAGTAATTGAAAGTCAATGGTGTGAATTACTCTTTAACATGACATTTTTGTTCATACTGTAGGTCATTATATTTGTGAAATCCGTACAGAGATGCATGGCTTTGGCACAACTGTTGGTTGAACAGAATTTTCCAGCCATTGCTATACACAGAGCAATGACACAAGAAGAGAGGTAGGATCATCTAACACATTGTCTTAACTGTATATATGTATGTCTTGGTATTTACTTACAAAATATTTTACACCTTATTCCCTGGATTATACTGGACAAATTGTTGGTTATCTACAACCAGAAAAGATTAAGAGTTACTTCCCTTGTGTCAACCACATTCAGTGAATGGATTGGATGTCCAGGCAATTTACATTATCCTGGCAGCTTTCAAAAAATCTGACAAATATTTTACTGCACACAAGTTAACCTTTTGAATATTTCTCATTGACTGAAAATTCAAATTATAATGGTTCATTTTCTAGATGTTTGAATTATTTTTGTTGTCTTTTTTTATTTATACTTTATCAGAAGCATGACATTATTGACACTATCTATTATGATGTTATTTATTTCAGATTGTCGAGGTACTCCCAGTTCAAAGATTTCCAAAAAAGAATACTGGTAGCCACAAATTTATTTGGCAGAGGAATGGATATTGAACGAGTCAACATTGTATTTAACTACGACATGCCTGAAGATTCAGATACATACCTACACAGAGTAAGTTATCAGTAACTAAATACCCAGAGTATATATTGCGGCCTCTATGTGTTAGTGGACCAAAGCACACAATTACAGATTACAGGTTTAAATCCCACTCGTGCTGATCCTAGTGCGAGGAAGTTTGTCAGCTTGCCAAAGGTCAGCAGTTTTCTCTAGGCACTCTTGTTTGCTCCACCATCCCTTTACTGACTGCCTTGATATAAGTGACAAACTCTTGACTGGAGCATAAAATATTATTAATTCATTCCACTCCAAAGGATAAAATTTATTAAAACATGTTTTATTGCAGTTGAACCTGTAAAAGCTAGTTAAAGGTCAGGAAATTTGATTTTGTTTATTCTTGAATTATGGCAATCTTTATGTAACCAGTGTTATTAGTAAATGAGGATTTATATGCTACAGACTCAAAAAGTCAAGAAAAAAAATTTTAATACCTTGACTATCTTTAAATCATAGTTTTATGATTAAAATGAATAAGCACACTGGAATATTTGAACTGTAAAACCAAAATGAACAAGATACTATCCAAAAATAATACCCATCAGAAATAGGTTTTTGAGTGAAAACTTTGAAATTGGCGAGGAATTTTTGTTTTATTTCTTGTAAATCATAAATAAATTGTCTTATTTTAGGTGGCCAGAGCTGGTCGATTTGGAACCAAAGGGTTGGCTATTACATTTGTATCTGATGAAAATGATGCTAAAGTTTTAAATGATGTACAAGAAAGATTTGAAGTGAACATTACAGAGTTGCCAGATGAAATTGATATATCTTCATACAGTAAGTATTGACAAGAAGACAAAACTGGATATATGCCAGCATTGCCAGGCGTAAATTCATATAAAAATAATAGTAAAAATAATTTGAATATATTACAATATTTGTATCTTTCACTTTATTGGTTCTTTGAACTGAACATAAGTAATTGTTATAGGCAAAATGAAAACCGTATATTTGGTTAAAGCCATTGTAGCCATTTGTGTAGCCAAGAACATGGAACACAGAGAAATGAATGAAATCAACAAAGTTTTAAAGTTTGTTATTTACAATAAGCCGCAATATACATAATCATTATTCATTGAGTTTGTATGGTCAGACACAGGATTGTTTAATTGTTTCTTTGTTATTCATAGGTGGGAGGTCATAACCCTGGTCAGGTCTTAACAAGACTTGAAAATGGGATAGCGACTTTCTCTTGCCAATCAAGCACTTGGTATTTAGAAATAAAGGTCACAGGTCCTTCAAAAACACTTTAAAACATACCACTTTCGTGGTACACTAATGAATCCTTCCTGCACACTGCTTTGAGCACCGTGTAAATCACATAACTGCTGTCACTTCTCCTTTAGTTTGTTAATGCCCTGGTATATGCGATATATTGTTGACAGGGAGCAAATTTCCTCTTTAATAAATCTTGGTTTATCATGCTTTTGTTTTATATTGCAGTTGAAGGAAGATAGACTTGGTAAAACAGTGGAACAGTGGAGATAGAATTGACTTAATAAATGTAATATAATGTTAAAAATGCAGTTTAACAATGACAGTGGATCTGTACAAATATTTCATTGTGATATTTTGTGACAGTTACTTGGAACAAAACAAAAATTATTTGCCATTGAATCATGTGACACATCATTATTTTCATTCATCGTTTTAGTTGTGTGTATATATTTGTAAAGAATTGATAATTTTATTTGTGACAGGAAAGCAAGTCTGCCTATTGTATCAGAAAGATCGTGACTTGACCAAAATAAATTTATTGTAGTATATGTAATATTGTAGAATTGTCTTGTGTAATATTTGTCAAGGTAAAGACAACAGAAAATATAGGAGTTGGAAAGAGATTAAACTGGGTTTGGGGTTGTTTTTAGCTCAAGTGAGCTATTGTGATCAGTCTTTTTCCATCAAGAGTCAAAGATGGCAGACTGGTTGGATAATTACATTGAGAACAGTCGATTGCCAAAGTGTTCTTAATTCAATCATAAATGTTGGGCAAACAAAATTGACCTGTCCACATTACATCTTTTGTCAACATCACAATTAGGGATGGGTATTATCAAAATTTTTGAATCGCGATATATTATGATAGGCAGATGCTGTATCGCGATACGTATCATAATATATTATTTTAAAACTGAGGAAGGTAAAGAGCCTTTTACAATGTTGAATTCGTCACTGTCGGCCATGTTGTTAATAACACGTTGTTATGGAACAAGTTTTGTTTCGGCTGTTTCGTATCTGGTTGATAGCTTTACCTATAGTATGACGTAATATTTATAGTTGAGTTATAAACAAATTGGACGGCTCTACGTTCATTTAAGCTATAAAAAGATAGGTTACTTGACTTTTCAAAAATACCGGTATTACCGGATCGGATCTGTCATATGGCGATACGTCTGTATTGTGATATACCGGTATACCGATAAAACCGCACACCACTAATTACAATGAAGCACTTATGTAAAATCGACCGTTAGTAACTTAGTAGTTAAGAAATTTAAGATGGTACTTTTAAGTCCTGTGCAAGTCAGTGTATCGTTTATTAACTTGGGATCCTAACATCCCCCTTTGGTAGATTTTCTTGTATGAATGTTCTAATGATTATGAAAGATCTAGTGGACAGGTCAATGCTGTTTGCCTTTATAATTTACTTGTACCTGTGTAACATGTTTGATTCATCATGATCTCTGATGAACAAAACTATTTATTGCGATTGCCAGAACTAGTAATTGATGATAAAACTTGACGGAGTTGTACCTGATTCAAGCACTTCAAATTTTTGAAGGAAGTTGGCCTTGACCAAGTCAGCGAACTTAAATTGTAAATTATTTAATCATCTATTTTTAAGAACTAAAATTCCTTGGAATTTTATATACATAGCATTGTGCACAGAGTTCTACCAATTTAGACAAAGATGGGTCTTCAAACACGACCAGTGATCGTAAACTTTAGGGGTTTAAACATATTGTCATGTCATAAAAACCTTAATGTTTGAAACCATATATTTTCCATCAGTACGTGGGATCTTTGACTGACCTTGACAAGGTCAAAATAGCCTTGCATATAAAACATTTTGTGAACCATGCGACCCAGAGGTTTGAAACTTGTATACAGCACCAACTTTTGGCTAGTTGGCGTTGACCTTCATTCAAGGTCAAACTCATCTTTTTTTAAATTACAACTACTTCTATGAACTGAAAGGTCTTGACTTTTAACAATAGCGCATGAGGCTTTAGCAACCTTGTTGAAGCCAGTTGACATTGACAACAATTGAAGTCATATTAATCTTATAAAATACAATCTAAACATCGTTAAAAATCCTGTAACAAATTAGAATACTCATAAATTGTTTCTTAAAAATGTTCATATAGCATAGGTTTATATAGCCCTACCATGTATAAGAACCCGGTTGACCCTGTTCTACATTCTAGGTCATAGGTCACATTGATCTTAAATAGCAAAAGCGATAAACAAAAACAAAGCATAGCCTTGAACTGTAATGCTTAGAAGCTTCAGAATCCTGAAGAGAGGCAGTGTTCAATTTGTACAAATCTTGGCCATTCCCATCAGCTCAACGCACAGTAAAGTATCTGCACCTTCATCTATACTTGGCGATGACTCGATATAAGTGAAATATTTTTGGGACGTTAAACACCATTACTCGCCTTAACAGGTGCAAAATTCAACAAACAATGTCACAAGGCCAACTCTTAGTTTTTCTGTTACAATATAGTCGCCGCTTCATATTTTGCATGTCTATGGATGGATTTTGATCAATCTTGTGTAGATTACTTCTTGAGTCTGAGATTAATAATGTTGTTGCGAATACATGTACATGGCATTGCTTATGTGAAGTAGCTTATATACTGTACATGATACAATTTCTAACATTCTCCATTCAAAATTACCACTGCGGTAGCTCAGTTAGTAGAATGCTGGCTCGGTAAGTGGGAGGTTGTGGGTCTGACCCAAAACTTGAAAGTGGGTAGTGACTATTCTTTCGCTAAGCACTCGGCATTTTGAATAAAAGTCACGGTTCTTTCGGGTGGGAACTGAAAATAAACGAGGTCCCGTGTCGTGTTGGCTTGGCACGATAAAGAACCCTGTTTTAAAATGCCATCAGCGCAACGCACGGGCAAAACTTCTGTAGCTGGCGACGTCTCGATATAAGTGAAATCTTTTTGACTGGGAAGTAAAACACCATTAATCACCGAAGCAGGTGCAAATTCAACACTAATGTCAATTAGTTTATTCTGTTCCAATAGTGTCGGCTTCATATTTTGCCTGTCTATGGATGGATTTTGATCAATCTTGATTAGATTACTTCTTGAGATTAATAATGTTGTTGCGAATACATGTACATAACATTGCTTATGTGACGTAGATCATCATTTAGCTTATCAACCTTATATATACTGTACATGATGTAATTTCTAACATTCTCCTTTCAAAATTATTTCTAACATTCTCCTTTCAAAATTACCACTGCGGTAGCTCAGTTGGTAGAGTGCTGGCTCCGTAAGTGGGAGGTCGTGGGTTCGAACCCCGTCTCTGACAAAAAATTGAAAGTAGGTAGTGATTGTTCTTTCGCTAAGCTCTCGGTATTACGATTAAAAGTCAGTTCTTTCGGATGGGAACTTTAAATAAACGAGGTCCTGTGTCATGGTGGGCTTGGCAGGATAAAGAACCCTGCTTTAAAAAGCCATCAGCGCAACACACGGGCAAAATTTCTGCACTTTTCGCATGTAGCTGGCGACATTGACTGGGACGTAAAAACCATTACTAAATCCATTCAAAATTATATTTTCTTTTCACGGCATAGACATGATAGTACTTGCACATATTCTTGGCTTAGAGCTGTCTACCTTGTAACTGCAACCTCCGGCCGGAATCTGTCCCCAAAAGTCACATCTTTGACTGTTGGTGGTAACTTAACATGAAAACAACAAAGCTTCACACTTTTTTAAAACCGAAGATTTTGCGTTATTCCAAAATTCCTATGACCAAGGCCAACAAATCTGCGTAAATGACGAGAGTTGCAAGATGAATATATATCTACCAAACTTACGTTTTACTCTGTCAACTTGTTAAGTAGTCAAAAGAAAAAAAGGTAAAAAAGAATACCAAGAAAGCTAACAGCATGAATGCTGGGTCTCCCTCTTGTAAGAGCGAGAAAATGCTTTAATTGACAAAGTGATCATTCGAATTAAGATAGGACTTGTAAGATGAATCTTAATCTAGCGTTTCATATTGGAACACTTGTATAGTCAAAGTTAAGGACAACATCAAAAACATTTACTTTTGTAGACCGTAAATCATATCATTTCATCTTCACACTTCTCATAATTTCATGAAGGACACATAAATTTACTTTATAGAATCATTTGAAACAAGAAAAGAATAAGAACCAGTTACATTTTCAGTTTTTGAATTTTTATTTCAAATTTCACAATGCTACCTAACTTTTTTTTGTTGAGTATAGTGGACAGAAAATTGTGAAGTCTTTGAAATGAGATGAACTACAGCCCCATTCGATTTAGTCCAGTCCCAGGGTCACTATAGACACGTTATTTTTATTTAATCTGAAATATATTGTAAATTTATAAATAATTGTACAACAATTGCTGGTGATGCCCAAATATAGTATAGTCAAACCTGTCTATAAAGGTCATATAAGGGAACAATTAAAAGTGACTTTTATGGACAGATGGCCCTTATATACAGGTTCAAGTATTTAGGATAAAATTTTGACTTATGTCCATCTCTCCTTGTTGAGAATTGGGCCAGAGGATAAAATTTTACCGGCCTTAAAAAGCAGGTGGCCCTGATATATAGGTGGCCTTTCATGCAGGCAGTGGCGTAGCTGCCTTTAGGCCAAAAGGCACTAATGTATCAAAACCTATTTCCTCCATTTTCATTTATTCAACCTTATGGGCCGTGAGATCGAATCCCGTCGAGGCATAATGTGACCTTTAGACAACTGCCAAGTGGGTCTTGAAATAGAGGCAAATTGTACCTATATGGATAATCGTAATTACCATAGATGGATGCTTGTACTAATTGGTACTTTTCTTCTGGTATTTAAATAATTCTTAAAACACTATTTTTTGTCAAAATTATGTGTAGGCACGTGCACGTGCCTTTTCGCCACTGCCTGTGCCTACATTATATCTCGGACCCAGCTACGCCCCTCACTGGTATGGTATGGTATTGTATGGTATGGTATCGAATGGTAAGGTATTATATAGTATGGTATGGTATGGTATGGTATGGTAAAGAATGGTATGATATAGTATGTAATGGTAAGGTATTATATAGTATGGTATGGCAAGGAATGGTATGGTATGGTATGGTAAAGAATGGTATGATATAGTATGTAATGGTATAGTATTATATGGTTTGGTTTGATATGGAATGGTATGGTATGATATGGAATGGTATTATATGGTTTGGTTTGATATAGTATGGAATGTTATGGTATTATATGGTATGGTATTTTATGGTATGGTATGGTATGATATAGTATGTAACGGTATTATATGGTATGGTATTTTATGGTATGGTATAGTATGTAATGGTATGGTATGGTATTTTATGGAATAGTATGGTATGGTATGGTATAGTATGGTATGGGGTATGGTATGAAATAGTATGTAATGGTATGGTCTGATATATTATGGAATTGTATGATATGGTGTTGTATGGTATGGTATAGTATGGTATGGTGTTGTATGGTATTGTATAGTATGGTATGGTATGGTATGGTGGGTATGGTATGGTATGTTTTAGTATGTAATGGTATGGTCTGATATAGTATGGTATGGTATGGTATGTAATGATATGGTATTGTATGGTATGTTCTGCTATAAAATGGAACGGTATTGTATGTTCTGATATAGTATGGTATGGTATGGTATTGTATTGTATGGTATGTTCTGATATTGTATGGAATGGTATATGATATGGTATGGTCTGATATAGTATGTTATGGTATGGTATGGGTATGATATGGTATTATATGGCATGTAATTTTTTGTTATGTTATGTCATGTTTTGATATGTTATTATATCTCATGTGATGTGATGTAATTATGTTACATGCCCTAAGAAAAAATATGGTTCTCGGTGGCCGAGTGGTCTAATGCGTGCGCGTACAGATCACCGCCTCTCACCGTCAGGGTTCGAATCCTACTCGGGACAGATCCTAGTGCTAGACATTTTGTCAGTTCGCTTGCCGATGGTCTGTGGTTTCTCAACTATCCCTGGTCTAACGGCCCCATTTAAATGGAAAAAATCGTGACTAGTCATTTAAGGAGATTCCCATCTAGTCCGTCACACCAAAGGCTTCAATATGACACAAAATGTCCTTCGTCATAAGTGATTAGACGCCCCTAGCACTGTAGCTAAAACAACATTGTAAAAGGTACAAATGGATATATAAAATGAAATTTATAGGTCTTAAATAACTTTTTAACACCACTATACGATCTTAACTGATGCTATGAAATAAAAGTACCGAAATATATGTCATATTCAACAGTGTTTTTGATTTATTTCAGGATTAAAAACGAAACAAATGTGAAATGTAAATATAACAATTGAACTACATTTTTTGTATGTAGAAATGGAAATTTATAGTGCTATAACTTCCGTTGTGGTGCAATGCAAACTGATCTTAACGCGCTAGCACAAATTATTCAGTTTGCTTTTCACGGCAATGGAATTGATAGTACTATAAACGCCATTTCCATAGTCCATCAGGTGTGATAAAACAAACTCGTATCATTAATTAAACGAATGTCTAAATTAAAGAAAAAGGCATACATCGTACGATTTTGGCAGCATGAAACATTTGTTTACGTTTTTCATAAGAGAGCAGTGTTATAATGAAACAATGACACGATTAGAGCTTTAACTAAGATAATGGCAGCATTAGTTGTCCACTGAGGCGACTGCAGGCGACAGTACAACACAGTTACACGGCGGCAGCACATTTACACAGCAATCATAGACACGTCAAACGAAAAAACAAACACAAACACATGGCGACCAGACAGACGCATGACGACAACAGTCACACGGCGACAAAACAGTCACAGGTGACAACATAGTCACGCGGCGAAAGCACAGTCACAACACAATCACACGGCGACAGCACAGTCACACAGAAACAGCATAGTCACAAATCAAAAACACAGACACAAAATGAAAACAGTCACTCGGATACAATATATAGTCACACGTTGACAACACAGTCATACGATGCAAACAGTTACATGGTGACAACACAGTCAAACGGCGACAACGCAATCACACGGCGACAGCACATTCACACAAAAACAACAGTCTAAAGGCGACGACACAATCACACGGCAATAATACAGTCATTCTGTAACAGCACCATTTCAGGGTGACAACACAGTCACACAGTGACGGCACAGTCACTGTGTCACAAAGCGTAAGCACAGTCACACAGTGTAGGCACAGTCATACAGAAACAGCAGTTACACGGCGGCAACAAAGTTACACGGCAACAACACAATCAGACGGCTACAACAGAGTCACACGTAGTAACAGAAAAACTGGCAACACAGTTACACAGAAATAACACATTCAAACGGTAACAACACAGTCTCAAGGTAGCAACATTTAAAGGCACTGTGGCAAAAGACCAGTCACATTGTGGTAACAATAAGCACCTTGGTAACCGAACAACCACATAGTGTTGGCATTTATAGGCACTACGGTGACAAATTTCAGTCATATGTTAATGATATTTACAGTCACTTTGTTCGGTGACAGACAAGTTACAGCCACTTGAAGACAAATCAGTTACATGGTGGTAACATTTAAGTACTACACACGGCGACAACACAGTCACATGAATGACACTGTGGCGACAAACCTGTCATATGTTAATGATATTTACAGTCACTTTGTTCGGTGACAGACAAGTTACAGCCACTTGAAGACAAATCAGTTACATGGTGGTAACATTTAAGTACTACACACGGCGACAACACAGTCACATGAATGACACTGTGGCGACAAACCTGTCATATGTTAATGATATTTACAGTCACTTTGTTCGGTGACAGACAAGTTACAGCCACCTGAAGACAAATCAGTTACATGGTGGTAACATTTAAGTACTACATACGGCGACAACACAGTCACATGAATGACACTGTGGCGACAAACCTGTCATATGTTAATGATATTTACAGTCACTTTGTTCGGTGACGGACAAGTTACAGCCTCTTGAAGACAAATCAGTTACATGGTGGTAACATTTAAGTACTACATACGGCGACAACACAGTCACATGAATGACACTGTGGCGACAAACCTGTCATATGTTAATGGTATTTACAGACACTGCGTTCGGTGACAGACAAGTTACAGCCACCTGAAGACAAATCAGTTACATGGTGGTAACATTTAAGTACTACACACGGCGACAACACAGTCACATGAATGACACTGTGGCGACAAACCTGTCATATGTTAATGATATTTACAGTCACTTTGTTCGGTGACAGACAAGTTACAGCCTCTTGAAGACAAATCAGTTACATGGTGGTAACATTTAAGTACTACATACGGCGACAACACAGTCACATGAATGACACTGTGGCGACAAACCTGTCATATAGTAGTGATATTTACAGTCACTTTGTTCGGTGACAGACAAGTTACAGCCTCTTGAAGACAAATCAGTTACATGGTGGTTACATTTAAGTACTACACACGGCGACAACACAGTCACATGAATGACACTGTGGCGACAAACTTGTCATATGTTAATGATATTTACAGTCACTTTGTTCGGCGACAGACAAGTTACAGCCACTTGAAGACAAATCAGTTACATGGTGGTAACATTTAAGTACTACACACGGCGACAACACAGTCACATGAATGACACTGTGGCGACAAACCTGTCATATGTTAATGATATTTACAGTCACTTTGTTCGGTGACAGACAAGTTACAGCCACCTGAAGACAAATCAGTTACATGGTGGTAACATTTAAGTACTACATACGGCGACAACACAGTCACATGAATGACACTGTGGCGACAAACCTGTCATATGTTAATGATATTTACAGTCACTTTGTTCGGTGACAGACAAGTTACAGCCTCTTGAAGACAAATCAGTTACATGGTGGTAACATTTAAGTACTACATACGGCGACAACACAGTCACATGAATGACACTGTGGCGACAAACCTGTCATATGTTAATGGTATTTACAGACACTGCGTTCGGTGACAGACAAGTTACAGCCACCTGAAGACAAATCAGTTACATGGTGGTAACATTTAAGTACTACACACGGCGACAACACAGTCACATGAATGACACTGTGGCGACAAACCTGTCATATGTTAATGATATTTACAGTCACTTTGTTCGGTGACAGACAAGTTACAGCCTCTTGAAGACAAATCAGTTACATGGTGGTAACATTTAAGTACTACATACGGCGACAACACAGTCACATGAATGACACTGTGGCGACAAACCTGTCATATGTTAATGGTATTTACAGACACTGCGTTCGGTGACAGACAAGTTACAGCCACCTGAAGACAAATCAGTTACATGGTGGTAACATTTAAGTACTACACACGGCGACAACACAGTCACATGAATGACACTGTGGCGACAAACCTGTCATATGTTAATGATATTTACAGTCACTTTGTTCGGTGACAGACAAGTTACAGCCTCTTGAAGACAAATCAGTTACATGGTGGTTACATTTAAGTACTACATACGGCGACAACACAGTCACATGAATGACACTGTGGCGACAAACTTGTCATATGTTAATGATATTTACAGTCACTGCGTTCGGTGACAGACAAGTTACAGCCACCTGAAGACAAATCAGTTACATGGTGGTAACATTTAAGTACTACACACGGCGACAACACAGTCACATGAATGACACTGTGGCGACAAACCTGTCATATGTTAATGGTATTTACAGACACTGCGTTCGGTGACAGACAAGTTACAGCCACCTGAAGACAAATCAGTTACATGGTGGTAACATTTAAGTACTACACACGGCGACAACACAGTCACATGAATGACACTGTGGCGACAAACCTGTCATATGTTAATGATATTTACAGTCACTTTGTTCGGCGACAGACAAGTTACAGCCACTTGAAGACAAATCAGTTGCATGGTGGTTACATTTAAGTACTACACACGGCGACAACACAGTCACATGAATGACACTGTGGCGACAAACCTGTCATATAGTAGTGATATTTACAGTCACTTTGTTCGGTGACAGACAAGTTACAGCCTCTTGAAGACAAATCAGTTACATGGTGGTTACATTTAAGTACTACACACGGCGACAACACAGTCACATGAATGACACTGTGGCGACAAACTTGTCATATGTTAATGATATTTACAGTCACTTTGTTCGGTGACAGACAAGTTACAGCCTCTTGAAGACAAATCAGTTACATGGTGGTTACATTTAAGTACTATGGCAACTGACAGCCAGACGGCGGCAACACAGTCACATGGACAAATCAGTTCCATTGTGGTTATATTTACGCACTATGGCTACTGACAGCCACACGGTGACAAAACAGTCACATTGACGACACTGTGGCGACCGACCAATTATATCGTTTAGTGATATTTACATTCACTGTGACGATGGGCTAGTAACATATATAATTGTCACGTAAGTACTGTGGAGACAACCAGTCACATGGTAGTAATATTTACAGTTATTGTACGGACGGGCTAGTCACATGATTGTCACGTGTACGCACTGTGGAGACAATCAGTCACATGGTAAGAATATTTACAGTTATTGTACCGACGGGCTAGTCACATGATTGTCACGTGTACGCACTGTGGAGACAATCAGTCACATGGTAAGAATATTTACAGTCATTGTGGCTACGAGTTTGACACATGATTGTCGAATGGCTGACACTTTAGAGACAATCAGTCATATGGCAGTTACATTATGACGACAGGCTAGTCACACGATTCTCACGTGTACGCACTGTGGAGACAACCAGTCACATGGTGGTAATATTTACAGTTATTGTGACGACGGCCTAGTCACATGATTGTCACATAACGCACTGTGGAGTCAACCAGTCACATGGTGGTAACTTTTACAGGAATCGTGGATATCGATGGCATTGGCTGAGGAGTCTTTTTTTCACAACAAAGGAGAAGCTTTTTGGCATCGTCTTTTAAATGTTTATTTAAAGCTGTATAAATTATACAACATACACAATAGTGTATGTAGGCAAACCAGAACAGGAAAAACTTCACATCTGTGTGGACTTTTGCTAAACCGAAGAACTCAATGATGTACATGGACGAAACTGGTATACAGGTTAGGTAATATACAAAAACGACAACGGACACGTTAAATCCGGCTTTTAAGACTCGTGCACGGCTTTGGTCTCCAAATTGAATTTTCTTGATCTTCTTTATCTGATAAGTAGCTGTAACAAATATGTAAATATTCAAAACAAGCATTATCAGAAAAGACGGTACATACAAAGTAAAAACGTAGAAATAGTTGTAAGCTTCGTTTTGATGCCACTGTGGCTCACATATCCACATGTCTACGTCAAAAACTGATTCCACAGCGGCATTTCCTACTATCGGCATGGCGTACGCTAGGAGAATAATTGACAAAGCTATGATGATCAAACGTGCTCCTCTCTTGGTCATTATTTGTGGGTACCGCATTGGAAATGACAGAAACATCCATTTATCCACTGTAATGGCCATCAACATCCACAATGACATGGAGAAAGTGTAGGTATCCACAAACGCTATCACTGAACATACTGAAAAATAAAGAATTTTTCTTATTACTGTAAACGTATTTAATTTCGCGTGTATTAATTTTCGCAGTAAATGATATTTAGACATATCCACGTAGTTGAATTTTCGCGTTTTTGAAATATGCACTATAACACAATAAGCATAATATAATTTTCGCTGGGTATTAATTTTTGCGCAAAACAAACGACCGCGATATAAGCGAAAATTAGTACATCGCGAAAATAAATACGTTTATGTAAACAGTATTAGTAGTAGTAGTCGTCGTGTCATATAACACTTTTTAATGTATTTTATGATTAAATTAAAAAAAAATGATATATGTCAGTAGCAGTAATTTCTCGTTAAATGTAAAAAATAATTCCACACAGCCTATGTGGTGTTACTAGACAAGCTTTTTAACCAAACAAAGCCACAGTGTTGCAATGGCTTCAATGGAAAACATTACGGAACTCCATGTCATACTGTATAGTTTGCTTTTATTCACTATGAACGGAACTGTACGCTACTGTTCGTCGAAGCGAGAAGAAGGTGTATCGGGAGGCACGAGGTTGTTGATTATCTATCTTTCTAGCTCAACTTTAATGAATTTAGTTTATCCCTTTTATTTAATCCATCTTCACTATATAAAGCTTTAGTGGTAGCCATATGCTCTCAGAAAAGTGTCAACTTATATATATATTATATATATATATATATAATATATATATATATATATATATATATATATATATGATGAACGTCATCAAACGTCGAGCCGTGGGCTTCTCACTTCTAGTTAAATGGTGTAAAATACGTATTATTTCACATTGTAAGTTCCATTATCAGTACCTATATGTAGAAAATTATTCTTAGATTCTCTAACTCATGTACAGAATGTTACAAAACTCGTACTAGTATTAACACTGAAAAAGCAAGTTTTCCTTCCGTGGTCGAAAGTTAGAACTGTACCGGTAGTTTTTAACATCTGTATTGTTTCTGTACCGGTAGCTACTTTTCTCTTCCACGCCATCCATGCGAGTTAGATGGAATTTTCAGTTTGATACTAGAATTTTTTGTAATTCAATTATAAATCATAAATCATGCTTTTCTATTTAAGCAAAATATGCTATGGACAATATTAAAGACCAATAGCCCCTTAATTATAGTACATTTTGCAATTGCATTAAAATATATCGTATACTGTAGCATGTTTTTTGCAATTTATTACTCAAATTTCCATATTGCAAGAACTGAGGAGGTGATAGCTATAATATAGAAACATTATTAAACGTAAGCTACTATTAACTACGAGAACAAGATTATTACCCTCTGAGAATTAATCTATGTGCGTGAGATTTGCTAGTGTGTTTATTATCAGTCATTAGCGAGGGATTTAGCTGTATGGTCATTGCAAGGATTAAGACAGGAATGGACAAGAGACTCAGGAAGGAACATGCAGGATTTAGACCAGGGAGAGTAACAACAGAGCATCCTGAGAAAAATACTGGAACAAGCTAATGAATTGAGAACTCCAATATACACATACTTTGTGGACTTTGAAAAGGCATTCGACTCGGTGCACAGGAAGAGCCTTTGGACGATAACGAAGAGATATGGAATTCCAACCAAAACCACTAATACTATAAGAGGGATGTATGAGTGATTCGAATGTGCTGTCATTGAAGAAAATGAAACATCAGAGTGGTTCGCTATTAAAAATGGTGTAAGACAAGGGTTTCTTTCTAATAGTTATAGATTGGATGATAAAGAAAACAACAAATGGAGTGAGAAGAGAAAAAAGAAGTGACTTTAAAACATTATTGTTAGGTCTTGGGTTTGCGGAAGATATAGCACTTTTATCCTCCAAATTCTAAGACATGAATGATAAGACTAGGAAAATGACTAAGGAGGCATCAAGGATAGGGCTTAAATTAAATTCAAAGAAATAGACTTAGAAGGATTTGGAACACCAAACATATTGGAAAAATACAAAAATGCACCTATTTAAGACCTTAGTAGGACCAGTATTGTTTTATGAAAGTAAAACGTGGAAAAGAACGAAGAAAGATGAACACCTCTTACAAACGTCTTCCAAACATATTGCCTCAGAAGGATACTAAAAATAAGATGGCAACAGAAAATATTTAATGAAAAAAATATTGAAAACAGCTAGACTTAACAACATAAGCTATGAGATCAGGAGAAGAAAGTGGAACTGATTCGGACACATACTAAGGAAAGAGGGAACAAATGACTGAAAGACAACACTAGGGTGGCAGCCAGAAGAAAAAAAGGGAAGACCTTAGTCCACATGGAGGAGAACAACGAAAAAGGAAAGAAACGCTGCTGGATGGAGTAGATGGCCAAAGCAACAACGATGGTAAGAAACCATCTGTGTAAATGAAAGTATTTTATTTTACGACAATCTCTTTTTGGCCAAAGCATTATCCCAAGTTTCAGAGAAGTTGAGTTGAGTTAATGTGTTCTACGTCCCAGTCATGAATATTTCACTTATATCAAGAAATCGCTAGCTATAGGCGAAGATGTATAAATTTTGTCTGTGCGTTGCACTGATGGCAATTTACAGCAGGGTTCTTTTTCTCGCCAAGCCTTCCATGACACGGGGCCTCGTTTATTTTAAGTTCCCATTCGAAAGAACCGTGACTTTCATTTCGTAATGCCGAGTGCTTGGCGAAAAAACAGTCACTTCCCACTTCCAAGTTTTGGGTCAGACCTGGTCGGGGTTCGAAGCAACGACCTCCAACTTACGGAGCGAGCACTCTACCAACTAAGCTACCACAGGGGTTATGTTTAAAAGGAAGTGGTGGCTGTATTACCATTGTGGTATTATAAGAAATTATAGTAAAAGAAATATTTTTAGACATTAATTAATAAGTTTGGACATTAGTAATGCTGATTTGTACAGGTATACACCTTAACAGCCCTGTAGGCATGTAGTCATGTAAACCTGTCAATATTATCCTTATATAATAGTCTGCTTGTATTACATATAACGTCTTTGTATGTCATACTCCAGACTACCAAAAGGAATGTAATTCATATGTATAAATAAGAGTCACTGGACCCACACAACATACAGATAGACCCACACACACAGGCACTACACGAGGAACAACGGGGATTGAAGCCAGTCCGGGACCCGCAGTCAAAAGGTAGTTGGAACACCTCGGCGAGACAGACACGCGTGTGGCAGGTGTAACTTTTATTATATTCTATTGTTTTTCTTTTAGGTATTAAATAATGTTTTAGTCTTGTGTTATATTGTAAGTCATTGTATTTCTATTGTCTTCTTTCATTTTGTTGTCTATTGGTCATTGTAATTGTTTATTGTAATTGTGTCATTGTAATATTGGATTGAGGTTATAATAAAGTTATGTAGAGTTACCTAACATGGTCATTTTCTTTGTTCTGTTGACCACTCGCTTCTGATTGGTCAGTTTATACTTACTTGTTTATTCTATTATATACCTGGAAGACATCTTGTATAGAGCTAACTTTGAATTTGTGAAAGACACTAAGACAGTTGCATATTTACCAGTCAGGGTTAATAATATTTCACACAAGCAGGTAAATATTCCATATACATGTCCTTATAACCTTATAGTCCATTTATGCCCAATTTCTCTATATTCCAGCTCTTAATAACTTCAGTCTTGTCTTGTCCTTTGTCTTTCATACTTTTTATTGCACTACTAATTATTTTAACATGAATGTGAGATAGGTGCGAGTGCTCGTGGTTTTCATTCAGTTCATTACAATATCGCGTATTTTACTCTTTATATTTACTATTCGCGAGGGATGTACATCGTGTGTATTTATTGAATTTATTCTGTGCCGGAAGTGTTCATTTCATATTTTATGAATAATAAAATATGTATTTATTGTATGTGCTGTGTGCTGCACGTACTAAGTAAAATCCTTGTACTCAGTGTTTGTATTTTGTTTCCTAGGAGTGGTACCCGAGACGACTATGTGTTTGGTGAGGGTCCGGAGAGTTCTGTGACCATATCACGGGTACGGTAGTTTATCTATCTATTTATATATTTATAATATTAATTGTTCATTAAATCTGTACTGTTGTTATATAGTACATTATTCCGATCGAGGCACGTGAAGTTCATGTAGGTCTCATTTTATAGTGCCTTATTAAACGTTGCCCTTAGCTCATAGCTTATGTTTTTATCAGCGTTTTGTAAATAAATGTTTATCATGTTCCGTAGAAATATAATTTATCCTTTTGATAAATTATATCTTTGTTTAATGTACTACAAAACGTAAGCATATTACCTTTTTGTTAATTGTTTTAAGTCACATGATTATCACGTGATTAGTCTGGTATGTGAAATGTATGACGATTCTATTATGTTATTGTATAGGTAGAACGGGTATTGTCACTCATATTGTTTATTTGTTTTATATGCAGGATGTTTTTGATGGAATAATAAAATAAAGAACCAGATAATAAAACCCAGTCTGATGTGTAATTAATCGTTATAACGGCGGATAAAACCCTGTACCAAAATGGCGCCCACGTAGGGACATTAAGAAAAGCAGAACCACGCCATACCACCCTGCTGGGAATGGAATGTGTGAACGCTTTAACCGGACTCTCTTGGATATGCTTGGTACACTCCAGCCACAACAGAAACAAGATTGGAAGTCTCATGTATCATCGTTGGTCCATGCTTACAACTGCACACGTCATGAGAGCACAGGACAGACTCCATACCTGTTGATGTTTGGAAGACACCCTCGTTTACCAGTTGACCTGATGTTTGGAGTGGATCAGAATGAACATCATCGATCTCTAACACAGTATACCAATGCATTGAAGGAGAAGCTGAAGATGTCATATGAGTTAGCCAGTAAAGCAGCTGAGGAGTCTCGGAAACGACAAAAAGGTGGCTACGATTTGAAATGTCGAGGAGCTGTCGTGGAACCAGGAGATAGAGTTCTTGTGAAGATTGTGGCGTTTGATGGCAAACACAAGATAGCGGATGGATGGGAGGATGATGTTTATCTTGTCCATCACCAACCCAATCCAGATATACCAGTGTTTGTTATCAGGAAAAAGGATGGAACTGGAAAGTCCAGAACTTTACATAGGAATCTTCTTCTTCCACTTAGCTCTGTCCCTTTACAACTTCAGGAAACTGTTCGTCCAAAACCAGCTCCTAGATCATCTAAGAATAAGACAAAGCCAGTGCTTGAGGAAAACGACATAGATAACATCAACTTAGACGACACCGACTCAGACGAAGAACAGACATTTGTTATAGTGCACCATGATACTTCCGTGAACACAAATGAAGTCATACCACATAATGACGAGGCCACATTTGTTGCAGTAGAGGATAATGGTGACGGTGAAATGGATTCTGGTTCAAGTGGTGACGACCATGCCTCACTTGACGAGGAAGGAACCAGTATTGATATTTTGGAAGGAACTCATGATGAAAATGAAGATTTGGATAGTGCACCATCAACGGATCATCCTGTTGTGCCCGACAACATTGATGAACAGAGACAAGATGGTGAAGAGGATAGCACCATAACAATGACGCCTGTGACAACCACACAGGAGTTACCCATAGCACCACCGAGAAGATCGACAAGAGAAAGAAAGAAACCGGGATGGCAATCTTCGGGAGAATTTATAATGGCTCAAACAACAACTACACCATCATTGCCAGAACCAGACTGGATGTGCAGAGCCAAGTATCTTCAAACCTTGATGCAGACAGATGTTTTGAAGTCATTGGATGACAGGACAGCGGATGTTTTATTTTCTATTGTTTCAGGCAAATGATGAGGACATCATTTTTTGTTGGAGGGGAAGTGTGTGGCAGGTGTAACTTTTATTATATTCTATTGTTTTTCTTTTAGGTATTAAATAATGTTTTAGTCTTGTGTTATATTGTAAGTCATTGTATTTCTTCTTTCATTTTGTTGTCTATTGGTCATTGTAATTGTTTATTGTAATTGTGCCATTGTAATATTGATAATTGTAATATTGGATTGAGGTTATAATAAAGTTATGTAGAGTTACCTAACATGGTCATTTTCTTTGTTCTGTTGACCACTCGCTTCTGATTGGTCAGTTTATACTTACTTGTTTATTCTATTATATACCTGGAAGACATCTTGTATAGAGCTAACTTTGAATTTGTGAAAGACACTAAGACAGTTGCATATTTACCAGTCAGGGTTAATAATATTTCACACAAGCAGGTAAATATTCCATATACATGTCCTTATAACCTTATAGTCCATTTATGCCCAATTTCTCTATATTCCAGCTCTTAATAACTTCAGTCTTGTCTTGTCCTTTGTCTTTCATACTTTTTATTGCACTACTAATTATTTTAACATGAATGTGAGATAGGTGTGAGTGCTCGTGGTTTTCATTCAGTTCATTACATATATCGCGTATTTTACTCTTTATATTTACTATTCGCGAGGGATGTACATCGTGTGTATTTATTGAATTTATTCTGTGCCGGAAGTGTTCATTCTTCATATTTTATGAATAACAAAATATGTATTTATTGTATGTGCTGTGTGCTGCACGTACTAAGTAAAATCCTTGTACTCAGTGTTTGTATTTTGTTTCCTAGGAGTGGTACCCGAGACGACTATGTGTTTGGTGAGGGTCCGGAGAGTTCTGTGACCATATCACGGGTACGGTAGTTTATCTATCTATTTATATATTTATAATATTAATTGTTCATTAAATCTGTACTGTTGTTATATAGTACATTATTCCGATCGAGGCACGTGAAGTTCATGTAGGTCTCATTTTATAGTGCCTTATTAAACGTTGCCCTTAGCTCATAGCTTATGTTTTTATCAGCGTTTTGTAAATAAATGTTTATCATGTTCCGTAGAAATATAATTTATCCTTTTGATAAATTATGTCTTTGTTTAATGTACTACGAAACGTAAGCATATTACCTTTTTGTTAATTGTTTCAAGTCACATGATTATCACGTGATTAGTCTGGTATGTGAAATGTATGTTATTGTATAGGTAGAACGGGTATTGTCACTCATATTGTTTATTTGTTTTATATGCAGGATGTTTTTGATGGAATAATAAAATAAAGAACCAGATAATAAAACCCAGTCTGATGTGTAATTAATCGTTATAACGGCGGATAAAACCCTGCTACACACGCCAAACAGACAACACCTGAATAAAGCACAAGTACCAGCATTTAGTCTTTTAGTTTATCTACAGCAGCTTTTATTATATATCATTATAATACTTATACCACTAATTAGATAAAATCATATGGTAGCATAATAAGCATAAAAGTACTAAAAATCTCTGACTGGAAAAAGAGAAATTTCCCCAGTATCCCAGAGAGACTGAAGTTAAAGTATCACAATAAAAACTACCGGTACAGTGTTTCTGTTACTAGAAACCCACTACCGGTACAGACAAAATATATACTACCGGTACAGTAAAAGCTTGTCAGTCATGTCGTTTGAATCAAAATTTTAAATGTATCAGGCCAAAGTAGATTTTATAACTATATAGACTGATTGAGAAAAGGTTTGTTTTCATCATGTATTTTAAAATTCTCGGATATTTTCGATTAAATGAGCATAAATCTACATTTTAGATAGGTCCAGCGTTGCTCAAATACGTGTTCATGACTGTTCTTAATGGAATATTTAATTTATTTTGAGATTCTAAAACATACAAATACGCCCAAGAAGAAGATTGAGAACAACTGCTTATTTATCGTATTTTATTTCGAGTTGCTATTTACGCAACAAGAAATTTGTCTCATTGTCTCTCGCTTCGCCGAACAGTAGCTACCTTTTTGCGTACAGTTCCGTTCATACACTGTGATTTAGACATAAGGCAATTCCATTTGTGTAGTGTGCAATCTGGTCAGAAATGAATTTGTCTGGCTCTTTGTCGCCGAATCTTGACGCCATCTTTGTTTACAAAATTGCGTTCTCGTTCCCAAGGTGCGTGTGCAAAAAGTATAGTACCCGTCTGGAAAAACAATAGTACCTTGCTGTCAACAGTACTATACCCGTTGCTAAGGACAGACGGAAACTATACAAAATATAGTGCATGTACATATCCAATCAATTTCTAACAATTTATCATGTACTAAAACACAATAACCGGTACGGTAGCAAAGTTGGTAGAGTGTTTGCTTCGTATGTGGGAGGTCGTGGGTTCGATCCATGGGGGTCTGACCAGGACTTGAAAATTGGTAGTAACTGTTCTTGCGTCAAGCACTCGGCATTTAGAAATAAGAGATAAATAGCAGCTACGGAAAAGCTGTCGCAATATAGCTAACGAGAGACCAAAGGAAAGTGTCAAATCGGCACCAATGTCTTAGCTAAGTGTTAATTGTTAAACTTTCGACGGGCTTGTATTGTAAGTGTGTTTATAGCAAGCTTCTGGACATCATTAGTTAAGCAAAATGTAAGCACAGATCTATAGTGAACGACATACGCGACTACTGTATTTCCACAAATTCAGTGCACATGGAAAATGCAAAAATTTTCCAACAAACTCACCAAAAAATTGTCAAATTTTAATACAAAATATACTGACCTAATAGGTAAAAATATTTTTTATTGATGAAAAAGTGAACTTAGTTCTGTACATAGAGCAGTTTTTGAACTTTTTAAGAAAACAACAAATTTGACTATGTCAAAATTATCCCTTCTGTACCTGTCATAATTGGAATATTCATGATGATCACATCTGGAAAAAACCCGAACAACAATGACCTAGCTACCAGACCCTTAATGCCCTGATGTAATTTTGAATGAGGCTCAATTGGTGCACTTTCAAAATTTTCGCAAAATTTCTCTATGTACAGGAGAACTGAACAATAATGTTTTTAATTAAAATATAATTTGGTTAGGTCAGTGCATTTTAAATTCATTTTATTGATAGTTTAATGGAAACATTTTTAATTAAGGGAAATAAATAATAAAAACCATATGCACTCAATTTATGGAAATACAGTAGTTGATTGATTGAATTTGGGTTAACGTACCAGTCAACACAATAACACTTAAAAATGTATATCGAAATGTCACCAACTATAGGTGAAGTGGCAGAAATTTTTACCTTTGCAGTGTGCTCAGATCAATGTGAAGGGAGTTTTCTCAGAAAACGTTAAATTAATGTACCCCGCCTGTCGTGACACGGAGTATAGGATTTTAAAGTTTTTAGCCGGGCTCAGATGAGCTATTGCTATCTATCACCGTCCGTCGTTCGTCGTCCGTCGTGCGCCGTGTGTCGTGCGTCGTGCGTAAACTTTACATTTTAATCTTCTCCTCCAAAACTACTGAGCCAAATTTGATGAAACTTGGTGATTATTATGCCTGGGTAACAGGCTTTCAAAATTGTGTTCGGGGTTTGACCACGCCCAACAATATGGCTGCCGTTACTATAAATAGCCAAAAGACAAAAAAAATCTTCTTCTCTGAAACCAAAAGGTGCAGGCAAATTCTGATTAGATTTTTGAATTCAGGATACCTAGATACATTAAAATTGTGTTTTTTCATAAAAATTGAACGAAAAATAGGTTACGCGTTTTTTGCGTAAAATAATGTAATTTTAAAAATGAGACATTTATTGTTATAACTTCATAATGGCTGAAGATAATTGTATGGAGTTTTCACTGTTAATCTTGTCTTGCGATTTTCTTCCGATTGTTGTCAAGGTCAAAGGTCAAGGTCATGTCCCAGTTTTTGGCCTTTGATAAAAATGCTATTTTTTTAAAACATTTCTGGTGATAATGACGTAGGATTTTTTGTTAATTGTAGGTATTGACATGACAATCATTTTGATTTATTGGTTAAGGTCATGGGTTTAAAGGTCAAGGTCACAGATGTACAAGTTTACCAAAATAGTTAATTATCTGCAAAACTATGAACTTTTTGTATAGGCATGTATATTAGAATATTGTAGGTAATGGCCCAATGGTCATTTGATATATGAATGAAGGTCATGAGTTCAAAGGTCAAGGTCACAGATGTAAAACAGTACTGAAATGATTATTTATCTCAAAAACTATAAACTTTTTGTATAGGCATGTATATAAGAATATTGTAGGTAATGGCCTAATGGTCATTTTGATATATGAATAAAGGTCATGAGTTCAAAGGTCAAGGTCACAGATGTAAACAAGTACTCAAATGATTATTTATCTAAAAAACTATAGACTTTTTGTATAGGCATGTATAATAGAATATTGTAGGTAATGGCCTAATGGTCATTTTGATATATGAATGAAGGTCATGAGTTCAAAGGTCAAGGTCACAGATGTAAAAAAGTACTGAAATGATTATTTATCTCAAAAACTATAAACTTTTTGTATAGGCATGTATATAAGAATATCTTAGGTATTATCCTAACGATAATTTTAATATATGAATGAAGGTCGTGGGTTCAAAGGTCAAGGTCACAGATGCAAATGAAAACCTTAATGGTTAATTATCTTGAAAACTATTAACTTCTTGTATATGCATGTATATTAGAATATTGTAGGTATTAGCCTAACAACCATTTTGATATATGAATGAAGGTTATGGGTTCAAAGGTCAAGGTCACAGATGTGAACCAGTTCTGAAATGATTATTTATTTCAAAAACTATAAACTTTTTATGTAGGCATGTATATTAGAATATTTAGGTATTATCCTAATGATCATTTTGATATATGAATGAAGGTCATGGGTTCAAAAGTCAAGGTCACAGATGCGAAAGAATACCTAAATGATTAATTATCTTGAAAACTATTAACTTTTTGTATAGGCATGTATGTTAGAATATTGACCTAATTATCATTTTGATATTTGAATGAAGCTCATGGGTTCAAAGGTCAAGGTCACAGGTGAGCATTAAGGCCCATGGGCCTCTTGTTTGTTTTGTTTTTTTAAAAGAAAGGCCCCGTAACTTTCATTTCTAAAGAACGAGTGCTTGGTGAAAGAAAAGTCACTACCTATTTTCAAGTCTGGGTTAGACCACGGTCGTGGATCGAACCCACGACCTTCCACATACCACAAAAAGAGGATTCTGACAACATCCTACTTACTGTAAACATGGTAATTTGGCGTGGTTTTACTTTTTCGAATTTAGCGAATTAACAAATATCGCGAATATATCGCCCACATGAGAAATAAAATCTTTTACCAAGAGAAGGTACACATGGAAAAAATCGTGAAAATACCCACCACGGCAAATTAACCCCAAACCCCTGAAAATTAAAACATTTTACTAACAGAGGGTTTAAAAGTAAAACATCCTGAAAATATCCATCACGTCGAATATTCGCACACACACACACACCCCTGAAAATTAAATCATTTTACCAGCAGAGGGTACACAAGGAATACATCTTGAAAATACCCACGACAGCAATTAAAGCAACGGCCACCCCCACCACAAAAATACAAAAAAATTACCAGCTGCAGAATGTACACAAGAAAAACATCATGAAAATATCCACCAAGGCGAATTAAAGCAACGGCCACCCTAACCCCACCCCCCACCCCACCATAAAAATTAAAACTTTTTTACCAGCTGCAGAATGTACACAAGAAAAAACATGATAAAAATACCCATCTCGGCGAATTTGCGCAAAAATACCCCACCGCATGGAAATTACCAGCAGAAGGTACACATGGATAAAACACGAAAATACACTAATACACACACGCTACATGATCACGACGGAAAAACCGCGAAAAAACACACAACATCAAAAATGAACATTTAGTATTAGGCTTTTTTTCATAAAAACCACTGATGTCCTGCTACCTACCGTGAGGTTGAATTTCCACCAAATCCCCATAAATCCAGCAACCTAAGGCAGTTAATGGCGCCAAAGAGCCACAAAACAGGTTCCATATACAAAGATGCATCATGAAGAGCCCAGATGGCGTCTGAAGCGTTTGTGATTCCCTGATCACTATAGCGCAAAATGAGTTGCTGATAGTACTAAATACTATCAGCATGACTAAGAAACATACTTTTAGTCCATCAAACACAGTATTAGTATTAGTATTAGTAGTTGAATTTGTGTAATTATCAAAAGTAAAATGATCAAAAACGGTTTGGTTTGAATCAAAGCCAGCTGATTCCATCTCTAAACTGATGCTATCAATGTGTGCTGTGATACATTACTTCGAAGCATTGATTACTTATCTGTACATGGTGGGCGTGTCTATTGGTTTATTTTTTTATAATGTCAACATTGCCAATAACAAATAAATGCACTCGTTATAGCAGAAAAAACGAGAAAATACTTAAGCAATGCTTGATTTTGCACCCATTTGGTGTATTAATTAAATGGAGTTGGGTGGAGTAATAAAGTTTTTACATCCCAGTCAAGATTCTTTCACCTATAGCGAGGATGTCAGTTCTGGGATGTGGAGAAAACCGGAGTAACCGAAAAATACTTTTAGCAAGGCAAGCTCACAACCTTTCAGACAATAAGGTCTACCAGAGTGGGATTCGAACTTAAGCGTTGAGAGACACTATGATCCATAACCGGTTGTTTTACACCACTTGGCCTCCGATGCTTTGAATTAATTAACTGTAAAATTATGTTGCAATGTTAATTTTCAGACAATTTAAGAGTAATTATGAGTTGTTGTAATTAGATAAATACGGGAATGTTGAATACGTGTTTTAATTGTCGGATCACGCCCACGATGTTCCTACAAAGGCCAGGTATGCTAGAAAAACACTCAAAAAGAATGAAAACTCGGTCCGAATTTTTACATTTAATGACGTCACTGACACTAGTACGTCATTAGTTGCCGTGTCGCTGTTTCAGGACCGTGATGGCGGCCAGTGTTGGAACATAAAAGGCATGTTCGGCGATACGTCAATTAATTGCTTGATTAGTCGAGTGTTGTTTTTCGTGAAATAAACATTTTTAGCTGTTTGCGACGAGACAATATCGCTATCGCGCATTATTCAGTCTGTGGGGCAAATGTTTGTCATTCATATTGACTCTGAACGCCATTTTAAAATAGTTCAATTATTAACTAGCAGTCAAATGTACGCATTCACACTTACTAAAGGAAAAAAAAAAACATTTCATCGATCGAGTAATTATATAAAAATATATAAATATATATTTTTTATATGGAAAAAATTAAGGAAAAACTAAAAAATATTATTTAATTATCTGAAGTTGTCCTATCAATTAAAGATTTTTTATTGGTTGGTTGGTTGAATGTTGCTTAGCGGCGCATCAGCAATTTTTCAGCTATTCGCGACGAGAACTATTTTATTTAATCATTGAACAATTTCTTGTATGCATGTGACGTGCGAGTGTGTTGTATGGATTGTCTTGTACTAGCGCGCACTCAGTGCGACTTTAACGTGCTAGCTCCCAGAGTCAGTACGCCGCAGACAAGCGTACCACTCTCCCAGTACTATATTAGTACATTACTAGTATACTGATAACAGGTGAACCAGTAAAAGCCAACGGCAAGGAAAATTGACTTTCGCACATGTGATGTGAGCGGGACTCGAACTCACAGCGGTTGACTATTTATTTGTGTACATTCATGCAGAAATCTTATCAGAGTAAATCGTGTTAAAATCACGATATTTTAATCAACGTAGGCTATAGATAGAGAGTCATGAAGAAAGGACTGTTGTTGTTGTTGTTGATTATAGTTGGTTGGTTGTTTTTTTGATTGGATGTAATATTGTGTAACGTTGCACCAGCAATTTTCAGCTTTTCGCGACGAGAGCATGTTTTTAGAGCTAAGAACAAGTTCATGTATGCTTGGGATGTGCGAGTGTATTTTATGGTCTGCCATGTACTTACTCAGGCCGGCTTTTAGTTGCTAGCTCACAGAATCAGTACGCTGTAGACAAGCAAACCATTCCCCAAGTTTCATTAATGACATTTTCCTGCCACTTGGTAAAACAGACAATAATCTGTCCCTTTAATACGGAGCACCAGGTATTACCCTATTTGTATCTATTTACCAGCTCGTATAGCTTTTGTAGAATTTTTCCCTTTTCAATAGATTTTCGTACACCCGTGTGAAACCCATACACCCCTTGTAAAATTAGGTGAATTAGTTTAAACATCTGGGTAATAAACCAGTCAGAATGCTGGTATTTTAAGAAATCGGGATGGTGCTTTTTTCAAGTGATGATAATTTTATAATGAATATATGCAAAAAGATTCCTTCTTATCTGATAAATATTCAAGGTCCCTTTGTTTCAAGTTTTTTATTGGTCAGAGCTTATGTGTTATTTTTGCATGAATGGATGGCTTTCAGGGACGTCATTTTATTATGGACGACGACAATTTGATTCCCTACCCATAGTGACATGTTACGGATGTATTTTTGTATTTATTTATTTTTTTTTTTTGATAAAAAACTATTAAATAAATTTTCATTTGTTAAAAGTGTTTCGATTGGTTAGATTTTCTTTGTTACGTTTGCATGAATGGATCCGATTGGCTCTCAGTGACATCATCTCATTATGGATGACGTACAGAGGCATTTGAATTCCTACGCCATAACGTTGCTATTATCTTTTTACTTGTTACAGCTATATTGTTGTTAAAATTGTTGATATGTTTTGGAAAAAATGAATTATACGAGATGAAATTAATTTTTCATTTTATTATGGAGGTGTGAATGAATTTGACAATTTGCACACGTAAAATAATTTGCTACGCAAATGTCCAATTCTTTCATACTTTAATAATAGAAAGAAAAATTAATTCCATTCATATGATACAAATTGAATGATAAGAAATGCAAACGATTTAATTTTTTGTTTTGGATAATTGATAGAATTGAACATTTTGCACACGAATTGGGCATCTCGCACAACTTAATTCGAGTATATGTGTTCGTTCATTTACAATACCAAAAAGGATAAGAATAACAATATAAGTCGCTCCCAAACTTCTTTACTTAAGGTAGATCCATACCTTACAAATCGCTTAAAACATTTATTGAAATTTTGATATGTTGTACATGGGCATAAACCATTTAACATGTCAAAGTTTCAGGGTTGGTATTCCAATTGCTTAAGAAGTTGTGAAGCGCCACCTGGTGGCCATTTTCACGACATACACTGGTATCTAGTCCTCTACAGCGCCACCTGTTTTCACGACATGAAATTGGTATCTAGTTTTCTACAGCGCCACCTAGTGGCCATTTTCACGACATAAATGACCAAAAGCACCACTGGTATCTAGTTTTCTACAGCGCCACCTGGTGGCCATTTTCACGACATAAATGACCAAAGCACCACTGGTATCTAGTTTTCTACAGCGCCACCTGGTGGCCATTTTCACGACATAAATGACCAAAGCACCACTGGTATCTAGTTTTCTACAGCGCCACCTGGTGGCCATTTTCACGACATAAATGACCAAAGCACCACTGGTATCTAGATTTCTACAGCGCCACCTGGTGGCCATTTTCACGACATAAATGACCAAAAGCACCACTGGTATCTAGATTTCTACAGCGCCACCTATCAAGAGAGAACATTAAAATTCTGGAATACTCAAAGTGTTTATGATATTTTTCGCCTCATTCACAAAGGTGGCTAGTATATATCAGAAATTAAAAACATACTTATGGTGCTTATTTATAAAGTTATAACTTTGAGATTTTTGATTATCTTCGTTTCTTTAATATTAATACTTAATTGTTAAGTTTCCTCCAAGATATGGTTAACTAAATGACGCCTAATGATTAATGTACAATACAGACCTGTCGAAAGTTTAACACTGTGGAAACGAAAAAGCTTGGCTGTGGAGTGATGGAAAAAAAGTTCGGGGCAGGAAAACTGCCAAAAGAGAGATTGCTGCTAGATAAGAGCTGACGAGATATAGAACCGAAATGAGCTGTCAATTTAAGACTTATTCGTAATCTTGAAGTTTAACTTTCGACAGGCCCGTACTGTATATTAGTAATGTGGGTGTATTCAAAGACGAAGTTACAATAAATCTACTTTTAATTAGTATAATTCTGCAGACATGTTCAATATCTTAATAAAACCTTTTTTTACTTTATTTTGATGCGTTGCTTAGTAACCTTGTCAATGAGTTGGCTATACCATTGTTACAGATATAACATGAAAATTAATTCATTATTATAGTCCTTGATGTAACTGGTTTTTTTTTCAAAAAACCAAATGCGCGTTCCGGATAACGTTATTCGTTTTGTATCCGATTCACTTATAATAAGCAACTCTTTCATAAAATGTGTATGACAGTGGGTTTATTATTCGGGATATTAGTTCCAACAAAACGTTTTTCGTTTTATAAAGAAACTCATCCATAGAAAATACATTTCTAGATTTTATTTTATTATTATGTTTATTATTTCATTTTTTATTGCCGAATCAGACCATCCGAAAAACATATTTATGATTTTGAAATATAAAAAGGTTGTTTAATAGGTTACAAAATCGCTGTATTATAAATGTTTTTCACAGGGACAAATAAAGTTCACACATAAATATTTGTTTCCGTTTTATAAAGAAACTCCTTTCGACCTTCGACCAATCTAGAGATCAACAGCCCTCTCAATAAAAAACAAGATCCGGATGTTCAACACCAATGTCAAGTCCATCCTACTATACGGTTCAGAAACCTAGAGAGTAACCAAGACCAACACCCATTTACTCCAGACATTATCAACAGATGCTTCAGGAACATCCTTAACATCAGATGGCCCGAAGTTGTCTCAAACAAACAACTATGGGACAGGACCAGACACATTCCAATCGAGTTTGAGATCAGGAAACGAAAGTGGGGATGGATTGGCCACACACTCCGCAAGCCTGCATCAAATGCCACAAGGCAGGCTCTTGGCTGGAAACCCCAAGGGAAGAGGAAGAGAGGCCGGCCGAAACAGACTTGGCGCAGGAGTATAGACACAGAGGCACAAATAGCTTGAAAGACCTGGGCTGAACTGAAGAAGTTAGCCCAAAACCGTGTCAGATGGAGAGGTATTGTTGCGGCCCTTTGTTCCCCAGGGAATCAAAAGGAATAAGTCAAGTGATCAAAGAAACTCACCCATAGAAAATACATCTCTGGATTTCAATTTTATTATCATTTTTTTTTGTTTCATCTTTTATTGCCGCATCAGACAATCCAAGAAACATATTTATGATTTTGAAATAAAAAAGGTTGATTAATATGTTACACACAATAACTATATTATATTTATTTTTCACAGGGACACATAAAGCACTATTTGTATATTGACTGCAAATCATGCCCATGTGACTGTTGTATAAATAATAAATAACTGGTAAATAAAAACGCGTATACCTTATTGGGTTTCGCCGCTGTACTACGTGATACCTTCTAACGTGTCTGCGAAACGCTTGTTTCCAATGGACATGGAATCGCACAATATGACGTTTCCCCGTACAAACGACGTTATTCCGGGAATTTGTGTCGTTGACGTTTTCCAAAATATTCCGCACAAACGTTAAGAGGTATTGACTACTTATATCGAGACGTCGCCAGCTATAGGATATATGTAGAAATTTTCCCTGTGCGTTGCGCTGATGGCATTATACAGCAGGGTTCTTATTCATGCAAAGACCACCGTGACACGGGACCTTGTTTATTTTAAGTTCCCATCTGAAAGAACAGTGACTTTCATTACGTAATGCCGAGTGCTTGGCGAAAGAACAGCCACTAACCACTTTCAAGTTTTGGGTAGACCCGGTCGGGTTCGAACCCACGACCTCCCACTTACAGAGCGACCACTCTATCAACTGAGCTACCGCAATGGTTGACTGCTAAATGGTCAAGATATGGATATCTAGACGCAGAAAAGCTACCGGGTGCCAACAATATAGAAATTACGAGGAACCAAAATAAAATGAGCTTTGACAGATTCGGCACTAATGCGACAGCTTCGTGTTAAACTTTTTAACAGGTCTGTACTGTGTGTTAAGTAATCAGATGCAGTATGTTACAGAAATATGTCGTCATAGCACATAAGCTCTCGCCTCAACTGTCTGTTTTTCTCTGCTTCCTTCCACACCATCCCCAACTCTTTCAGCTCTTTCTTTACTGTCCGCCTCCATGTTTTCTTTGGTCTTCCCCGCTTCCTCTTCCCATCTGGTGTCTATTTTAGTGAGACTCTGGTGGTACTGGTGTTGTCTTGTCTCATCACATGTCCAATCCACCGCCATCTACGTTGTTTTATTTCTGTTCTGATATCTTTCTGGGCACATATTTCATGTAGCCTCTTGTTACGTATTTTTCTTGGCCAGTAGATCTTACATATCTCACAAGTCTGCATACATGTATGTACTTTGTAATCTTATTGGACATACGTACGTGTTTACATTGATTATATCACATAACGTTATAACACTGTATAAAAAAGTAAACAACATTGACCTGTCCGCTTGACCTTTCATTTAAATATTTATCATGGATCAAGTACATCTATGTATAGGCAAACAACTTTGACCTGTCCGTTTGACCTTTCATTTAAATATTTATATCGTACCAAGTGCATTTGTGTATAGGGAACACAGGTGTTTATTCTGTATACATCATGAGATATACTCACCTCACAGAGTAGACCTGTGCGCTGTGTATGTATTAGCTTGGATCTTAACACTACCCATTTATTGGATGGACCGTCCCATATAAATATTCCTAATGAAAGGTCAAACGGACATGTCAATGTTGTTTACCAGGTGTTTTATTTTTATACATTATGAGATATACTTTTAGTACACCTGTGCACTGTGTATGTATTAACTTGGATATTAACATTACCCATGTATTGGGTGGATCGTCCTATATGAATAGTCCTAAATAAAACAGGTCTATACCTTTCGATCCCGCGTGGTTCAAGACGTGATTTGTTTCGATATATTTTTTCTATTTTATCATAGCCATTTCGAAATCGAATTTGCTACCTTTACATGTCGAATGGTTGGCCAAATTATCTGCCTTAACGATGGAAAATTACTTTCTAATATAGCTATATCAGACAATAACTTGCCATCAACAAGGCCGTGAGATAGTTCGGCCTAATGAAATGTCTGACATTTCGGCATTATCACTCGATTATCGCCCTTTGAAACATTGAAGTAAATTCACATTACTATCAATTTAACCCGAATTTGAGGCACACTTCATTGTACCCGTTAACCACCTACGTAAATTGTCGATTCATCCGTCACCATGACGTACGCGTCAACAAAAGGCACCGCTGTTTTGTCAACTGTTTAACCATTGTAAACACACAAATTTACAAAATATGTTGTAGTGTATTAAAGTACATGTAAATGAAAAAAATAATCTAAAACTAACATAAAAATTCATGCCCGAATAACAATCCAGAGGCAAAGTTAGGTTAAACACGTGAACTTCCACCAGGGAAGTGAGGCCAGGTGCTCCGGAAGTGTAGGCACCTCCCGCTTAGCCAAACCTGCCAAGCACTACCAAAATTGAGCGAAACGAACACGTAACCACGGGCCGCCAAACACATCCAGGGCAAACCTGTACACGAGACATCAAACCCATCAACAACACCGCGATGACGGCCATAAAACATCCTGAGGTCCCACGACAAGCCTAGGCATGCAATATCCCTTGGTTACTAATTGACATTAAATCATTAAGCAAGGACAAGGCTCATGTGAATCGTTTCCATATCATGGTATTGAAGTCGTTCTCGGCACATTAGTCGAAAAAAATCCTGAGGGTGTGCATTGTTGATTAAGTAAAAAAGAAACATGGTTTGTTTTATGTTTTAATTCATACTTCAACAAAAGACATTTGCTAATTTAATAAATATATTTTATTTAAAACATTCTTTCCTCGAAAGAAAATTTTAGCTGAAAAATTGCAGATACGAAGTTAAGTAACATTCAAAAACAACAACAACAACAACATCAATTTTGTTTATTTTGCACGACGACAATAAAAATTGTAAATTATTGTCAAGAATACATGCATGTAGTATAGATCTATATTTTATGAAGAGTACAAAACTCTTGCAAATGTTTTATCATTACCAGTCTGTTTGCAAAACAAAAACTATATTGTATATATAATTTCACAATTATAAATGTTGATTACACAAGGTTAATTTATAAATATTGTCATGTTGATTGCAGGTTAAAACTGCTAACCCAGTACTAAAGTGTTGGTTGATCGGTAATTGTATGCTGATTCCTCAAGTTCTACTTCATATTTAGACTTATACCTGAATTATGACGCACAGGAAAGGCTACATTTGAAACTTTATGACAAACGTGATGACTTCAATTTTTCTATTGTCAACTTTCCTTTTTTATGCAGCAATTACCTGCTTCTCCTGCTTATGGTGTATTTGTTTCCCAATTAATACGCTATGGTAGAGCTTGTTCCCACTACGGGGACTTGGTACAACGAAGTAGGCTGCTTGCAAATAAATTGTTGACTCAGGGATATTGCAAGCCTAGGCTTATCAAGGCCCTCAAAAAGTTTTATGGCCGTCATCACAGTATTGTTGATACGTTTGATGTCTCTGTGTCGAGGATTGCCTTGGATATATTTGACGTCTCATAGTTCCATGTTCCTTTCACACAATTTTGATCACACACGTGGCGGGTGTAGCTAGCTAAACAGGAGGTGCTTACCCTTCCGGAGCACCCGGCCTCACTTCCCTGGTGGAAGTTCACGTGTCTTACCTTACTTGTCAGTTCCAAAGTTTTTACTCTGGATTGTGATTCGGAAATGGATAAGTATGTTTGTTTTTGATTAACAGTTATTCACCTTAATACCGGGTTTGAATGTCCAGATTTGAAAAAAAAATCAAATCGACAGAGATTGATTAAACTAATGTGTACATTGGACTAATAATTGATTCTTCCATCACGAGATCAATTTCAAGTTGTGTTCCGATTTATTGATTTTTGACGAAATGCAATGAAATAAACGAGTTTCTTGCAGTGTGACGGGGTGAAGGATGAAAGTTCAGGCAAATTAAATTCTATTACACTGTATCCGTTGTACAAACTAGCTATTGCAAAGTTCACAATGTTTTAGTTTTTGATATGCTAGCCGGGGCAACACTTTTCAGAACGGTTGTTGTATACTGTTTTGATGTGTTTTCAATTTGCCAGTCTGAACAACACTTTCAGAACGGTTGTTGTATACTGTTTTGATGTGTTTTTGATTTGCCAGTCTGAGCAACACTTTCAGAACGGTTGTTGTATACTGTTTTGATGTGTTTTTGATTTGCCAGTCTGAGCAACACTTTCAGAACGGTTGTTGTATACTGTTTTGATGTGTTTTTGATTTGCCAGTCTGAGCAACACTTTCAGAACGGTTGTTGTATACTGTTTTGATGTGTTTTTGATTTGCCAGTCTGAGCAACACTTTCAGAAGGGTTGTTGTATACTGTTTTGATGTGTTTTTGATTTGCCAGTCTGGGCAACACTTTCAGAACGGTTGTTGTTTGCTGTTTTGACGTACTTTTGATGTGCTAGCCGGAGCAACATTTTCAGAACGGATGTTGCTTACCGTTTTGATGTGGTTTCGATGTGCCAGCCGGAGCAACACTTGCTTACCGTGCTATTGTATTTTCGATTTTCCAGCCTGATTAACACTTGTAGAATGGATGTTGTTTGCTGCTCTGATGGACGAGATGCAATCGTTTAATGTTCGTCTTATAAAGTTTGTAGTATATTTTAGATACCACCACACATATATGATAACGCTGATGATAAAGTGGTAACATTTCTGATGATCTCACTTTAGTATCGCCTCGAATAAATTAAAATACTTAAGAAGAGCCACTGCTACTGGGAATGAAAGAATTTTCTGGTTTTCTTTTGCAACAACAAATTTTCATCAGAAACATTTTGTAACCTTCTCTGAACTCTCTATTGGTGACACCGTAAATGAGGCCATTTAAAGAACTGTTGAAGTGATATACTTGAACAAGAGACGTGTAAACCCAGTTCGGCCATGTATAATGTAGATCTATGAATAGTGACAGGTTGTACGGAGTCAGGCATACGAAAAATGTTATGCAAACAATACAGCATGTCTTGGCAAGCGCGATGGTGGGGTCATCTTTTTTGTAGTGCTTTGTGTGCCCATGTTGTTGTGGTGGATCCGTTTGGTCATTTGCGGCTGCGTCACCATTGGCCGGCTTCATCTTGTATTTCAGAAGTTGTTTTCTCTTTTTCCTGACAAACAGGTATATCTTTACGTAGCAGACGACAATTACGATCATCGAGACATCTACAGAGAATATGGCCATGAAAATGAGATATGAAATATCCGAAAAACGATCGAACACGCAGTTTGATATCTTAAAGTCGTACGTGTGTCCACCCCAGCCTAAAACATTCGGAAGTTCCAGTAAAATGGCCAAAACCCAAACCACGAGGCAGTACAGTATGGTCTTCCTTGTAGTGAAGAATTTGTCGTAAATGTGGAATTTTGTGATATGTATAAACCTGTCAATGGAAAAAATATGATTTTATGCATTGACAATATCATTAGATAACGGCGCGGATATTTCATTGGTATAAAAGTGTTGTTATTTTCACCTTGTAAAAGTACAAAAGTTTACAATAGGCGCAGATCAATTTACATGTTGATAATGTTGTTATTTTCACCTTGTAAAAGTATAAAAGTTTACAATAGGCGCGAATCAGTTTATTGATATCAATGTACATGTTGATAATGTTGTTACTTTCACCTGGTAAAAGTATAAAAGTTATGTTTGACCCTACAAAATAGGCATAACATCTCAACATTACTGTAAACGTTTTTAATTTTGCGTGTATTTATTTTCGCGGTATAGAAAATTGAAAAATATCCGCACAGTTTTTGCGTTTTTAAAATATGCACTTTAACACAATAAGCATCATATAATTTTCGCTCGGTATTATTTTTCGCGCACAACAACCGACCGCAAAATAATCGAAAATTAGTACACCGCAAAAATTAATACGATTACAGTAATAACTTCCTTGGTTGAAGTTCACGTGTTTACCTTCATATGCATTTTCAGTTTTTACTTTGTATCTAGACCGTGGTTTGGACACTGATTGGTACGTTTGTTTTTTATTGTAAGCAGAAACATTATGTATTACAACCAGTGTATATTATGCCACAAACTGACGAAGTCATTTCTATATATGACGGATTGTGTACCGGTATACCGGATATTGATGAGAAAGGATAATTACGGATTAAAGATACTACATAAATATAACTCAAAAAACAAACATACCCCGGTATCAATCAATGTCCAAATCAGAAAATTCCAAAAAGAAAGTAAAAGCTTTTAAACTGACAAATTAGTTTAAACACTTGGATTTGAGATCTGTTACTCCGAAAGGGTAAGTACTTCCTGTTTAGCTAGCTTCAACCGTCAGGTGTTTAATCAAAATTGAGAATAAAAGGGACATGGAACTGTATAGGAAGTCAAATATTTTCAAGGTAACCCTGGACACAGAGACATCATACTTATCGACAAAATTATGATATGCCCAATTTTTTCGAATTTTCTAAAATAAAATATTATAACATGACAATTATAAAGTTAAAAAAATGCCTTTAGTATTTATAATATAACAATAACGCATACTGGCAAGAAATGGCCATGGGGGAAGTAACCACTTACTAAAAAAACCACGACATATTAATTACTATTTTGTTCTAAATGAACAATTGGGATTTTCAAATAAATAAAATGATATTTTAACTCTTGAAATACAATATATTTTGAATACCTGTTAATGGCTATCGCAGCAAGATTGAAGCAAGATGCAATACAGGCTACCAAACATATGGAAGCCACTGCATGACACAACCAAGGGTAAGCCATGTAAAACTGTGCACCTTTCAAAATCCCTAAAAATAAATTGAACACAACTAATACATTTGGCAGACTTATAGGGGCGCAAAAAATGAATACAAATGTTTAGTGAACATACGTGTACCGTCCAATAAATGTACATGGAATTTAATAAAACTAATTGATTTTTGTAAAATATATTTTTTAAAACCTTGAAAAAAATGGTTTCACAATTTTAATTCAAGTGCTACTGATGAGGAATCGTAATCCGAAACGGCCGTCTAGTGCTGTAAAATTAAAACTGGTATGATATGTAATTGGTCACTATGGTCAGTTTGTACCATTTTTAGAATAGGCGCCCAGAATCTTGGGAGTCACAGCAATTATTTTTTATTAAAACTTGAATTTAGCCGTCCTATAGCAACTTTAAATAAGTTTCAAATTGGCCTAAAATAAAAACTGGTATGATATGTAATGGTTTACTATGGTCAGTTTTTGCCATTTTTAGACTAGGTGCCCAGAATCTTGGGAGTCACAGCATTTTTTTTTATTAAAACTTGAATTTAGCCGTCCTATAGGAACTTTAAATAAGTTTCAAATTGGCCTAAAATAAAAACTCGTATTATATCTAATTGGTCACTATGGTAAGTTTTTACCATTTTTAGACTAGGCGCCCAGAATCTTGGGAGTCACAGCATTTTTTTTATTAAAACTTGAATTTAGCCGTCCTATAGGAACTTTAAATAAGTTTCAAATTGGCCTAAAATTAAAACTGGTATGATATGTAATTGGTCACTATGGACATTTTTTACCATTTATAGACTAGGCGCCCAGAATCTTGGAAGTCACAGCAATTTTATTTGTACAAACTTGATTCAGTCGTCCTATATGAACTTTAAATAAGTTTCAAATTGGCCAAACAAATTCAGAAGTGAACATTTTTTTTAAAAAAAGGTAAACGGTTCTGGAACTTTACCTACAGTTTGGGTGACAAGTTATAGATTAAAGAACCCTCGATTCAGATTCCCCTATACGCACTGCAAGGGTAAAAGTTTCTGACACTTTACCTACAACTGATGACGTCGTTATATAAGTGGTTATTCTTCTATGTATTCTTAATGGGACATGGAAACCCAAACAATCAATTAATCGTTTAAAGAGGCGAGAATTGAGTTGAGTTGAGTAATGATGTCCCAGTCAAGAATATTTCACTTATATCGAAACGTCACTAGCTATAGGAGAAGGTGCAGAAATTTTGCCTGTGCGTTGTGCTGATGACATTATATACAGCAGGGTTCTTTATCCGTTACCAAGTCCACCATGACATGAGACCTCGTTTATTTTAAGTTCCCATCCGAAAGAACCATAACTTTTATTTCGTAATGCCGAGTGCTTGGCGAAAGAAAAGTCACTACCCACTTTCAAGTCTTGGGTCAGTCCCGGTCGGGGTACGAATCCACGACTTCCCACTTACGGAGCGAGCACTTTGCCAACTGAGCTACCGCAGTGGTTTGTTGGGGAAGAGAGAGAGAGAGAGAGAGAGAGAGAGAGAGAGAGAGAGAGAGAGAGAGAGGGCTAAACACAATATTTACTAAAGTATTATTTTTGTTGTTATTATACATTTAAAATTTATTCTACTATATTTGTGAAGGTAAGGTAATCGAAACGATTTACCAGATAATTATTCTGTACTGACAAACACCCACATATTATATTATATTACATTATGTCATATATTTATATTATATTATATTATATTACAGTCCAACCTGCCTTAAAGGCTACCTCTATATAAGGTCCACCTGCTTATAAAGGCCAGTAGAATTGTCTCCCAATTCTTATTTATTCATATAATTTAAACCTGTATATAAAGGCCACCTGCCCATAAAGGCCACTTTTACTGATTCCCTTGGGTGGCCTTTATAGACAAGTTTGACTGTATATTATATTATATTATGTTATGTTATGTTATGTTATATTATATTATGTTATGTTATGTTATGTTATATTATATTATATTATATTATATTATATTTATATTATATTATATTATATTATATTATATTATATTATATTATATTATATTATATTATATTTTTGCTTGTCTTTGATGTTCTCCTAATCTACATTTATTTACTTATTTATTTAATTAATTCAATAATTAATTATATATCCATTAGTTTATTTATTTAATATTGTAACTTCATGTTGATGTATATATTGTAACATATTATATTGAAGGAGACTGGTTTATATAAGAGTTTAACTCTTGTTCCGGAATCCTCATTGTATCTATTCGTAATTATGTATCATGTATTTTATCAAAATAAAATATTGTTTAAACTAAGGTAAGGTAATACGCTGTAACAACCAACTTTGAAAAAATTACGCACTTTGATTTTTTTTTTCAAATTGCGTTAAATCCGGGACAAGCTCAACGCCATTTGATTTATTTTTATATAATTGCGTCAAAAATGGTTCAGCTCAACGCAGTTTGGAAAATACTTCAAAGTTCGTTAATGAGGTACATATAAAATTTAACTCACTATGAAAAAATTACGCTCTTTGAATTTTTTTCAAAGTGCGTATTTTTTTTCAAAATGGGTTGCTACAATGCGCATTAAATTAATAGTTGAAAATGTCAATATTGCCATTCTGTCTGGGTTTGTGACCTACTAGCAATTAAATGTTAAATTCATTTGATTTGATGGGTTTCTAAAGCCCCAGAGTGTGTCCAATTCCTACAGGTTTTAAAATATTGTGATTGAATTGTATCCAAATGGATCTGAACTATAGTGTAAAGTGTAATAATGGTCTTAATGAGCTATGGCGGACACGCAATCAAATATTCACTTTGATCATGCATATAACTATAATAAATATTTTAGTACAGGCAAACAACATTGACCTGTCCGCTTGACCTTTGATTTAAATATTAGTTATGGACATTTAAGTAATAGGGATCACGCGTGTATATTTGTCTATATGATGTGAACACTAATCATGATATAAACTCTGAATACTTTCGCTGTCAATATATTAGGTGGACCATCCTATATGAATATTCCTAATGAAAGGTCAAACGGACAGGTCAATGTTAGTTGACTATATATGTTCATGGTGTAGCAACATTAGAACAGGAATCGTAGAATACTAGTATCAAAATGTCTATTTTCAGAGGCTTCAAACGCCACAACAATATTGCTCAACAAATCCGAGATTTTTAATTTTTTTACTCAAATATTTTTCTAATATTTTATCTTACAAATTTGAAATATACAAGATATTCATAATTTTAAGATCTAAATTGGATGATGACTCTGTGTTCATTAAATTATATATTGGTATTTTGCTGATTTTTCTTTATTTGTAGTAAGGTAAAATATTGTCAACAGTTGCTGGATTAAAGTTAAGAAAAAATCTTGGTCCAGAAATGATTGTGACCTATGGGTCCCAGTGCTTTCAGTGTCATTACGTTGTTTTGAGTTTTATTTAGCTTATGACGTTTTAATTATTTCATCATTATAATCTTGTAACTGCAACGGTTTCCAAGCAAATACAATGAAACTATTCAGCGACGACTTTTTTTATTATTACATAATATTCTTTGTAATTGTAATATAAAAACCCAGCATACCAATCCATGTCAAAACCAACAAATCAAAAACATAAATACTAATCCATGTCCAAATCACAATTTAGAAGCAGATTAAAATCTTTGAAACTTACAAGTTACGTAGAACACTTCCACCAGGAAAGTGAGGCCGGGTGCTGCGGAAGGGTACGCACCTCCTGTTTAGCAAGTTACACCCGCCACGCGTGTAATCAAAGTTGTGTGAAAGAAACACAATTGAGTTTTAGTAATAAAACTATTAATTACCTATTATACCAGTGTTAATTTTACAGCACTAGGAACATGTTTTGGAATTCAATTCCTCATTACTGTATTTCCATAAAGTGCACATGGTTTTCATTACTAATATTTATTTCTTTTATTTGAAAATATCAATAAAATGTATTTAAAATGCACTGCCTAACAAAATTATATTTTTAAATAAAAACAATATTGTTCAGTCCTCCTGTACATAGAGAAATTTTGCGAAAATTTTGGAAATTTGATCAAGTTTATACACCAATTTGGGCCTCATTCAAATTTACATCAGGATATTTAGGGTCAGGTAGGTCATTGTTGTTCGGGTGTTTTCCAGGTGTGATCATCATGAATATTCTAATTATGACATAACGTTTATAGTTGTTCCAAGTAAGAAGGTTTAGTGGGGATAATTTTGACATAGTCATATTTGTTGTTTTGTTAAAAAGTTAAAAAATTGCTCTATGTACAGCATTAAGTTCACTTTTTCCTATTAGGTCAGTATATTTTGTATTAAGTTTTGACACATTTTTTGTGAGTTTGTTGGAAAATACGACTTTATTCTTGCATTTTCCATTGAATTTGTGGAAATACGGTAGTTGTCTTTTGTCGAATAGCAGACCAACCAATTAAACAACATTTATATAGTGTTAACTTTGTTTTTATATCTTATCGCTTTTTATACCACACTCTCTGATGCTTCTTTGTTTTCCAGCACCGAATACCCATTTACTACGAAAACTTATAATGGTCACAAGGAAAGTTTCAAACACATTATAACGCATTTCAAACACACAATTCATATTGTAAATGCGCTTAATTCTATTGGTTCAAATTTCGCGGTTTTTATAATTTTCGACCTTATAGCGAAGTGTAATACCTGCATATATGCATGAAACCGACTCTAAATTCGTGGATATATTGCTTGCAGTATTTCAAACAAGTTATAACGCATTTGCGCAAATCTTGGCGCGTAAAAATCGAGCGCGGAATAAGCGAAAATTAATACACCGCTTACAGTATTTCAAACACGTTATAACGCATTTGTACAAATTTTGGCGAAAAAAGTTCGAGACCGAAATAAGCGAAAATTAATACACCGCTTACAGTATTTCAAACACATTACAACGCATTTGTACACATTTTGGCAAAACAATAATAAATCGAGCGTAAAATAAGCAAAATAAGCCATATTAGTACACCGCTTACAGCATTTCAAACACGTTATAACGCATTTGCACAAATTTTGGCGAAATAAGCGAAAATTAGTACACCGCTTACAGCATTTCAAACACGTTAAAACGCATGTTCAGTTTATACGTACCTATTACATTTAGAGGTTCTACTACAGTAACAATTAGAGAATCGGCTATAGCTAGATTAACTATGAACATATTGCCAGATTTCCTCAGTTTATCCGATACAGATATAGCTCCAATTATCTAAATATAGAAAAAGGAGATGCGTTAATTAATTACATGCTGTTTTACGTGGCGTTAGAAAGGTTTTCGATATTTACAGCAAATTATTACGACAGCTTGTAGTACTAATGGCATGTGCTATAATTGATAATTGGTTTTAGTGCGAACTGAATGATGCAATAACGCATATTGAAGGGCGTTATAGAGCGCAAAATGAAAGTGCTTATGACGCATACTAAATGGCGGTCTAGTGCAAAATATAAGGCATCATAACGCAAACTGAATGGCGTTAAAGCGCAAAAATGAAAGGCGTTATAGCGGAAACTGAATGGCGTTAAAGCACAAAATGAACGGCGTTAAAGCGCAAATGAATGGCTTTATAGCGCAAAATGAAAGGCATTATAGCGGAAACTGAATGGCGTTAAAGCACAAAATGAACGGCGTTAAAGCGCAAATGAATGGCTTTATAGCGCAAAATGAAAGGCATTATAGCACAAAATAAAAGGCGTTTTAGCGCAAAATGAAAGGCGTTACAGCACAAACTGAATGGCGTTATAGCGCAAAATGAAAGGCGTAATAGCGCAAATTGAATGGTATTATAGCGCAAAATGAAAGGCGTTATAGCGTAAAATGAAAGGCATTATCACGCAAACTGAATGGCGTTATAGCGCAAACTGAATGCAGCGCTTAGAGTTGAATCACATCTCGGGCAGATCCCTGTACGAGAATGTTTGTCAGTTATATTGCCGAAGTTTGGTGTTTTTCCAAGGCACTCCTTTAGTGTCTTTACTCCACCTAATTATTAACGCTTTTAAATGTTTTCTCTAATTTTAGTGGATATGATTATTTTGCTTAGGACGTTACCCCCCCCCCCCCTTCCTCCCAAAATAATAATAATAAAAATTGGAAAACGTCGGGAATTTTATAGTCGGTCTATACAGTCTAAAGTCCGGAATTTGGAGTTATTAACCGTTAAACATGAAAAACTCCGAATAAATCCAATTTTCCAATGACAGATTAAATACGGTTACCGGAACAATTAGGAACGGGAAGCGGTTAATCGAAACGCAAACTAATTCACGTGAACTTCCGCCAGGAAGTCTGGTCCTTGAAGAAAGAGAAACACTTCCTATGTAGCTAGCTACATCCGGCACATGTAAAATCAAAACTGAAATTGGAATGGACACGGAATTATGGGACGTCAAATATATCCATGGTAATTTTATATACAGAGACACCAACTAAATAGATTTCTGGTTATTTATGGAAGTATGGGACGTCAAATATATCCATGGTAATTTTATAACAGGGACACCAACTAAATAGATTTCTGGTTATTTATGGAAGTATGGGACGTCAAATATATCCATGGTAATTTTATATACAGGGACACCAACTAAATAGATTTCTGGTTATTTATGGAAGTATGGGACGTCAAATATATCCATGGTAATTTTATATACAGAGACACCAACTAAATAGATTTCTGGTTATTTATGGAAGTATGGGACGTCAAATATATCCATGGTAATTTTATATACAGGGACACCAACAAAATAGATTTCTGGTTATTTATGCAAGTATGGGACGTCAAATATATCCATGGTAATTTTATATACAGGGACATCAACTAAATAGATTTCTGGTTATTTATGGAAGTATGGGTCGTCAAATATATCCATGGTAATTTTATATACAGGGACACCAACTAAATAGATTTCTGGTTATTTATGGAAGTATGGGACGTCAAATATATCCATGGTAATTTTATATACAGGGACACCAACTAAATAGATTTCTGGTTATTTATGGAAGTATGGGACGTCAAATATATCCATGGTAATTTTATATACAGGGACACCAACTAAATAGATTTCTGGTTATTTATGGAAGTATGGGACGTCAAATATATCCATGGTAATTTTATATACAGGGACACCAACTAAATAGATTTCTGGTTATTTATGGAAGTATGGGACGTCAAATATATCCATGGTAATTTTGGATACCGGGACACCAATGGAATAAATGTCTGGTCTATTATGGAAGTATGGGATGTCAAATATATCCATGGTAATTTTGGATACAAGGGACACCAACTAAATAGATTTCTGGTTTATTATTAAAGTATGGGACGTCAAATATATCCATGGTAATTTTGGATACCGGGACACCAATGGAATAAATGTCTGGTCTATTATGGAAGTATGGGACGTCAAATATATCCATGGTAATTTTGGATACAGAAACACCAACTAAATAAATTTCTGGTTTATTATGGAAGTATGGGACGTCAAATATATCCATGGTAATTTTGGATACAGGGACACCAACTAAATAAATTTCTGGTTTGTTATGGAAGTATGGAGCATCAAATATACCCATGGTAATTTTGGATACCGGAGCACCATCTAAATAAATTTCTGGTTAATTATGGAAGTATGGGACGTCAAATATATCCATGGTAATTTGGATATCGGAACACCAATTAAATAAATTTCTGATTTATTATGGAAGTAAGGGACGTCAAATATATCCATTTTAATTTTGGATACAGGGACACCAACTAAATTAATTTCTGGTTATCCTGGCAATTCCTAAAACCATTGTATATTGAAGGTGCCTACTTCATCACTGTACCATATCTCAAAAAATTTCTGGCATCCTGGCAATTCGAATAGCTTTTATATTAATTTGGCGCAACATTAATCAGTGTACCACAGTTTAAAAAATGTAGCCATTATTAAAGTAAATGATCTTACCACAGTGTTTCCGACGATGCCTCCGATAATTGATATTGTCAAGGATACCAGGAAAGTTATTGATAATTTCGGATTCTTCTCTATAGGAACATCCAGCATCGACTCTAAGGAGAAATTTAAATCTCTACCTCTCTCTCGGTTAATTATTTCCTGGAAAATTGGATCTAGATCCACCATGTTCATTTTCTTTACTCTATTCACCAGTGTTCGTCTCACACTTTCTTGTCACGGAGGTTTAATTCCAATTTGTATGACAAACAGCTAAATATTTATATAGTCACGCCCGCGGATATTCGAACCCGCGAAAGTTCAAAGTAACAATCTCAGTGTAACCATATTTTATTAGCAATCCAATAGTTTGAAAATTCTCTCGGGATTTTATTTCGAATATTAAAATTTATTATATCATTATTGACGTTTTCCCGAACAATTATTCCAAGGTAAAGGGAATATACAATATTTAATGACCATATGACTTCATTTATTAATTAATGTGTCTTTAACTGGCAGATACGCTTAACTACTCTCATTCTAGGATTCCAATATGAATTTTTAAGACTCCAAAATTGCCCATTTTTCTATTCTTAAGCTTGAGCTATCGGGTATTGCATGACGTAATATATTAAGGTATTGGAACAAGGTATCGACACTTACAGCTACGAAAATGGAGAGTTAAGTTGAGTAATGGGGTTTTAATGTCCCAGTCAATAATATTTCACTTATATCGAGACGTCGCAAGCTATAGCCGAAGGTAAGAAATTTTGCCTGTGCGTTGCGCTGATGGCATTATACAGCGGGTCCTTTATCGTGCAAAGCTACATTTAAATTAGGAAAAATCTTAGTTAAGACATGAATGTGAAACCGGACCCAGTTTTTTTTTTTTTTTTTTTTTTTTTTTTTTTTTTTTTTTTGCATTCCTTCACAATATCAGAAAAATATAAAATGTAAAATATTTGCATTCTTGCTTTCTCTGAAATAGGGTAAGCAAACAATAGGTTTATTGATCCATATCACTGCAATGTTCAAGGCATATTATACATACATGTACACACCTATATCTTTTTGTGCCCGCTGCCGCATAAGGCCACAGTACACCTTTTCCGCGATGCTCTGTCTTTGGAAGCTGCCCTTGTTGACGCCCAGTTGTGTTCTACATACATACATGCAAGTATGATGTTTCTGTATCCAAACCTACCCTGGGTATATTTGATAATCCGTAGTTTCATGTTTCTTTCCATTCTCAATTTAGATTTTACACCTGACAGGTGTTTCTAGGTAAACAGGAGTTTCTTACCCTACATCATTTCATTGGTTGAATTTCACGTATTGGTTTTCATAACTTTTATTTTGCTTTTGGGATTGAGACAATTAAATTTAGGTGAAATGTTAATGTTTAATGCGGATATACAAAATTTGAGCCCTTGTAGCACTTTTGACTTAACTAAACATATCAAGTAAAATATTTATAATAAATTTGTTAACACAATTTTCTTATGTTTACAAGATACACAATTTTTTCTGATATACATTATCCTGAATCTAAATGACCTTTTTCGCGACAGGTTTAAATATTATGCATTCCGTTACATTAGACTATGGTTTGGCAATTGTATCATTCTTGAGTATAGAGGGCGTTACTCTCTTTAAAACGTTTAAACATTTTTTTTACAAAAATGAAGAGAAATTTGACTGAAATATATTCATCCGACACTGATGAATTTCACACTGACGAATAGCGAATGTCAAACATAACTTTGTGAAAAATTAATTATCAGTGACGGGCTCTGAAATAAAGATGCCGGATTAACTAGAACATTAACAAAATATACGCATGTTAAATGCAATGTCTATAAGTTGGGTTGTTTTCCTTTGAGTTAGATATACCAACCAGGCATGGGGCAAATTACATTACAATGTAATGCATTACATTACAATTACTTTGACAAAAGTAGCATTATATTACAATTAAAATTACATGTATTTTGGAAAGTAATGCATTACATTACAGTTACTTTACCAAAGTAATGCATTATATTACACATTACATTTCATAAGTTTTATATGAAAAAGAATTCAAACATATAAATGTGAGATGTTTCCGATTCAGAATTTTAAATTGAAATTTTGGGTTCTTTTTTTTTTATAAAGTTCTTAATATGTTTTGATTTTAAACTGTTGAAAACAGGAGTATACATTTGTATATAGTCAATAAGTGCATGTATAGATTCCTTTTACTTTGGGTCATTCAACTGATATTTCTGTTGTTTACCAGTAGATTTTACAAAATTTATCAAAGTTGATTGTTCATCTATGTCAGGCTTTTTATTATCCAAATATACATTTCTGTTTTTACTCTTAAAAATTAGGAAAAAAAACAGAGATGCTGTAAGGAATCTTTCATATTGTTTTTATTTATTTTATTCACTGAATGTTTCCTAATTACCATTAAATCAAAACAATAAAAGGAGTTGATAGGTGTACAAACTAATTAGTGGTATTGTCAGGTGTTAATTATAAACCATACTTAACAAATAACTTCTTTAATCAGTAAAGATCTGTTACCTTAATAGCATATCAAAAGGATTACAAAAAAAAAAATTATGGTAAAAATAAGATTGTTTTAATCACAGGTTATCAGTTAAAGCAAAATTACAAATTATTGTTTTTACTGAAACTTATTTTTAGATAGGTTGCAAATTTTGATGTGATCTTTTGACTTCCCGATTTTACTAAAAACAGCATTTGCATTTTGCTTTAAAATGTATTTTTATCCTTTACATTTGTTGGAAATTCAAAATGATCTAACTTTTTAGCATTTTATATAGTTTTAGTATTAAGGTTGAATGAAATAAATCATTTGTTTTACAACAGTTCAAAGTTAAATTTTTCTAGACATCGATTTTCATATTTTATATTAGGGAAAAAAGTAGCCTGTAGGTACTTACTAGCCCTGAATTGTAATGGTAATTATAAATAATATCTTAACATTTAATACAGAGAAGTAATGTTATGTAATGCGATGTAATGCTTAAATTACATGCATTTTTGTCTATGTAATGCATTACATTACAATTACATGTAATGCAAAAATTAGGGCATTACACATTACATGCATTACTTATGAAAATTGTAATGCATTACAGAGCATTACAATTACAAATTAGCATTACCACATGCCTGATACCAACGTTCTAGCTTGGACTTTGTATGACTGAGGGTTCTGAAACATATCAAATAAATTAAATTAATTAACCAATTAGATATCGCTTCACGGTCACTGTCGCATAACGAGTGGTTTCGAAGTTAACATAAATGGAAGGTGTCAATTATGATTTAAACAAGCCCCTGTCCGGCTAGAGTTAAGTAATTGTGTTAAACGTCGCAGTCAAAAATATTTTGCTCTGATATAGATGTTGCCAGCTATAGGCGAAAGTGCAGAATTTAAAAGTATATAGAATTTTATAAATTTTTTGTTTTAATTTTGATTGCGTTAAAGTTTACACATTTTTATTTAGTTTATGTTTTATCTGGATTTTTAGTTAGATCGAAAAACTTTCGTCAGGAACGGTAATCATAATTTGTCTGAAAATAATTAAGTAATTCCAATTTTAGCTGGCAATTGTTTTCACTGTTGTTGCTGTAATGTAAAAGTAAAGTAGCTTCTATTATGTTTAACAAGCTATCATTAACAACGATTAAATGTCAGGTTTGCTTTGATGATTGTGGCACGTCTTGTTGTATGGTTGTGATCTGATATTTGTGATGTGTTGAGATCACTGTGGTACAGGCGTTTTTGATCGCTTGTCATGATGTCATGTTTCTGATAACTTTAGTGTGTTTTGTTGCTTATGGTGTGATCTGACGATTGTGGTGCAAGCGTGTTTGACGGTTGTGATGTTTTCGGATGATGGATTATTGTTGTGCAGGCGTGTTTAACGGTTGCGATGTTTTCTGATTACCTTGGTGTGTTTTGTTGCTTGTTGTGTGATCTGACGATTGTGGTGCAAGCGTGTTTGATGGTTGTGATGTTTTCGGATGATGGATGATTGTTGTGCAGGCGTGTTTGACGGTTGTGATGTTGTCGGATGATTGTGACATGATTTTTTGTTTTTGTTGCGGTATGTTCTAACGATTGTGTTGCAGGTGTGTTAGATCTTGTTGATGTTTACGGATGATGGATGATTGTGACGTGTTTTGTTGGTTATGATGTGTTGTGACGATTGCGGTGCAGGTGTGTTTGACGGTTGTGATGTTTTCGGATGACGGGTTTTTTGTGACGTAAGGTGTGGTCAGACGATTGTAATGTAGATGTGTTTGATGGTTTTGATGTTTTTTGATAACTTTGGTGTGTTTTGTTGCTTGTGTTGTGTTGTGACGATTATGGTGCAGGCGTTTGATGGTTGTAACGCCTTCGGATGATGGGTGATTGTGACGTGCATTGTTTTGTGAAGATTGTGGTTTAGGCATGTTTAATGGTTGTGATGTTTCCGGGTGACGGGTGATTGTGACGTGTAGTGTGTGTGGTCTTACGATTGTGGTGTAGCCATGTTTAATGGTTGTGATGTTTCCGGATGACGGGTGATTGTGACGTGTAGTGTGGTCTAACGATTGTGTGGTGTAGGCATGTTTGATGGCTGTGATGCCTTCTAATAACCTTGATGTTTTTCGTTGCCTGTGGTGGGTTGTGACGATTGTGATACAGGCGTGCTTGATGGTTGTGATGTTTTCGGATGACGGATGATTGTGACGTGTTTTGTTGGTTGTTGTGTGTTCTGACGACTGTGGCATTTCCTGGTGATTATGGTCTGTTTATGGTGTGTTTTATCATAGTTCATAAAATATTTTTAAAATCTTGTATTTTATAACTTTTGACGTTTATACAATATATATATAGGTTAAAAGCTTTGACCTGTCCGTTTGGCCTTTAAATAGGAATATTTATATAAGAGAGTCCACCTAATACATAGGTAGTGTTAGGATCCTAGTTAATACATCCACTGTGCACAGGTGTACTCTTTAAAGTGAGTATATCTCATAATATATATAAACTAAACACCTGTGCTCCCTATCCATAGACGTACTTGGTGCGTGATTAATATTTAATTCAAAGGTCAAGCGGACAGGTCAAAATTGTTAACCTATACCTGGATTGTCTAGACTTTATTACACACCTGATATAGACATACAACATTGACTTGTCCGCTTGACCTTTGATTTAAATAATCATTACGGACCAGTAAGTTTAAGTAATAGGGATCATGCGTGTATATGTGCACACTAACCGTGGACAGGGAGGCCGCGGTGGCCTAATGGATAAAACGTCAGTCTTCAAATCTATGGTCTCTCGCCGCTGTGAGTTCGAGCCCCGCTCAGACCACATGTGGGAAAGTAAATTTTTCTTGACGTTGGCTTTTACTGATTCACCTGGTATCAGTATAATGGACTGGGGGAGTAGTACGCTTGTCTGCGGCGTACTGACTCTGTTAACTAGCACGTTAAAGTTGCCTTCAGTGCGCGGTAGTACAAAGCAGACCATACAACACACTCGCACTTCACATGCATACACAAAAATGTTCATAGATTAATCCATAGAGATTATTTAAATACTAGTAGTTCTCGTCGCGAATAGCTGAAAAAATGCTGATGCGACGTTAAGCTAAATGAATATTCAAAAGACAGGTCAAACGGACAGGTCAATGTTGTTTGTCTATACACATACTCATATTATATAGCATATTACATTTATTAAAATTATAACAATTATATAAATCAAAAAACAATTATAATATATTTAAGTTGACGTGTTTGTCTATATGAGACGGAAGTAATATTGATTTTATGTAGGTATTGTTAAAGTTTTATTTTATAAGTTGAGCTATGTAATGATGTTTAACATCTCGGTCAAGAATATTTCACTTATAAATATGGAGACGATGGTACAGATATTTTGCCTGTGCGTTGTGCTGATAGCAATATACAGCAGTGTTCTGTATTGTGACACGGGACCCCCACCCCATTTAAGTTTAAGGTCCCACCCGAAAGAACCGTGACTTTCATTTCGTAATGCCGAGTGCTTGGTGAAAGAACAGGCCCCGGTTTCACAATCATTCCTTAGCTAAGATTTTCCTTAACTTAAATTTAGCAATTTTTTATAATCCCTTTTTGGAACTACTGGTGAATATTTTTGTCAAAACTAAATGCAAATGTTTTAATCTAGAAGTGATCTTAAAAATAACACCTTAAATTCCTCCATATCTTCAAAGTTAACAAAATTATAAAGATTTGAAATTTTGCAAGGTTTAAGTTAAGGAAAATCTTAGCTAAGGAATGATTGTGAAACCGGGGCCAGTTACTACTCACTTTCAAGTCTTGGATCAGACCCGGTCGGGGATCAAACCCACGACCTCACACTTACGGAGTTAGCACTCTAGCAACTGAGCTACCGTAGTGATTCAAACATGTGAAATAGATTCATTTTATTATTTAATTTAAAGGCCTTTAATAATTTATTTTCAAATTTAACTTTATTTCTATTATTTTAATCATAACAGTTAGTCAAAATTTTCAAAAAATAATCTTGATGTATAAAATTAGGACATTATTATACCATTTTTGCCAGACTAATACTTGTTTATCACATACAATGTAAACAAATAGATTAACTCAGCTTGATGGGTTCATTAGATAACTTTATTTTTGCTTTTTATGAACTCGCAAGTAGTAATATATATTGTCATATACACATGATACTGTTAAACCTGTCTATAAAGGCCACCCAAGGGAACCAGTTTGTGTGGCCTTTATGTACAGTTGGTCTTTATATACAGATACAAATCATATGAATAAAGAACAATTTGGATACAGCAGGTGACACTTATATAGAGATGGCCTTTAAGGCAGGTTGGGCTGTACTTGTTTTACTTTTTCACACTAAAAATGGTGACCTTAGCCTGCCTCATAATTAAATTGATACAAATTTTGGAGCAAAAATATCAGCAAAATAATATCTATTTTTGTATACTTTACTGAATGCAGCAAGACTGACAATAAAAACTCGGCGTTGGACATTTGAGCGAATGCGAAAAAATCGGACATCTGAGCGACGAAGTACATGTAATGGACATTTGAGCGAAAGCATAGGACGAAAGAGCGAAAAAAAATTGAACGTTTGAGCGACGAAATAATGGACATTTGAGCGACAGAATTTCAACCCATTTGAGCGAAATTCCAAATATATGATAGACATTTGAACGACAATTTCTTCTTATATAAATGTAATTCCTTCCTGATATCAGTCAGTTGTTGCAGATTTCATCTTGCTCGAGTGGTGTCGGAAAACCGTGCGAAGTACCGAATGTAAGAATCCGGAGTCTGGTAGGACAAGGACACTGGCTAAAGTCATTATTTGGTTCTTTCTGATTCAAGATGAGGTTGAAGCAAAGCCATCACATAAAATACTCTTTCGACCTTTGTTTGTTTGTTTAAAACAATTCTATATCCATCTTGGTTACTCATATAATACTAACCAGGCAAGTAAACAGGTGAGTAGATTAAAACTGTCGCTCAAATGTCCACTAAAGTCGTCTCTCAAATGTCCACTATAAGATTTTTAATTTTCGCTCTACTGTTCTGCGCCCTAACAGATGTTTAACGGCCAGATCCAAAATGTAGCCAAAAGATAGAAAATGGTGGAAATGAAATGATGCAATTTGAGAAATAAAAACATGACAATGCAGGTTCAAATCACAATCCAAAAGAAAAGATAAAACTTTGAAACTGGCAAATTAATTAAATACGTGAAATTAAAACAAATGGATTTAAATTTTCAGTTCAATATTACTAACTGGTAAGTTTTCAAGAATCTGGAGCATTTACATCATTTTTAGACATAATATGTTGAAATGTTTAACCGTTTCGTGCTCTGTAACAACTCCTAATGAATCCGACGCCTAATGAAGTCCGGACTTCATTAGGAGTTTTTACAGTGCTCCCTCTTTACTAAAGAAAATATTTTGAACTTCGAGTGTACTTGAGATTAACTTTACGATGACAAACAACATGTCTAAAACGGTTGAAAACATCAACAAAAATAACACTAAAGTCCATTTTTGTGTTTAATCAATGCATACATGTATGCTTGTAATGTTTGAGCACGAGTCCACTATTTTTGTAAAATTTTGACCAATTGAATTCATTTTATTAAGTTTTAATTTTTGGGGCAAAGGGGTAAGGCGGGTTTGATATGAGATTTTTACATTGCCCCCTGCTTAAACAGATAGATGACGTAACGATATATTTTTAAACACCCGATGATTTCAAATTCTATAATTAGAATAGGTCTATGAGAAACAAGAGCTTCGTTTTCGTACAATTGCGTTTCCTTGGAGAGCACAGAACCACTGCGGAAGCTCAGTTGGTAGAGTGCTCGCTCCGTAGGTGGGAGATCGATCGTGGGTTCGAACCCCGACCAGGTCTGACTCAAGACTTGAAAGTGGGTAGTGGCTGTTCTTTCGCCAAGCACTCGGCATTATGAAATGAAAGTCACGGTTCTTTCGGATGGGGAATTAAAATAAACGAGGTCCCGTGTCACGGTGGGCTTTACACGCTAAAGAACCCTGTTGTATAATGTCATCAGCGCAACGCACAGGCAAAATTCCTGCACTTTCGCTTACAGCTGGCGACGTCTTGATTCTTGTTTCTTAGTTCTTGACTGGGACGTTAAACACCATTACTCACCCATTGGAGAGCAGAGGATATGGAAAAAACCTTAATATCTATAATCCTTATTTTTTCATACAGTATATAAAATTTTCTTAGAATGGAGGGGGGATGCATAACTAAAGAAGCATTAAGATGGACATCCCAAGGGAAAAGACCTCGCGGAAGGCCAAAAAACAACATGGTGATGGACTGTGGAAGATGAACTGAAAGATCTGCAGCTGACTTGGGGAGAGGCTGAGACGAAGGCAAAGAACAGATCTTAATGGCGAAATCTTGTATTGACCTTATGTTCCACTAGGAGAAGAAGAGGATAGGTAGGTATATAAAAATATTAAGTTTTCATATTTCTATAATACTGTCAGTTTTTAATTTACGTGCAAGAATATTTACACATTTATTTTTCAAAACGGTACATTTAGGATAAATTCGCATCAGACCTGCCATACCTCTTCACAGTTCTATGTAATACATGTAAGTTTTTATATTCCTAATATCAGTTTTTAATTTACGTGCAAGAATATTTACACATTTATTTTTCAAAACGGTACATTTAGGATAAATTCGCATCAGACCTGCCATACCTCTTCACAGTTCTATGTAATACATGTAAGTTTTTATATTCCTATAATACTGTCAGTTTTGAATTTTCGTGCAACAATATTTACACATTTATTTTTCAAAACGGTACATTTAGAATAAATTCGCATCAGACCTGCCATGCCTCTTTACAGTTCTATGTAATACATGTAAGTTTTCATATTCCTATAATACTGTCAGTTTTGAATTTTCGAGCAAGAATATTTACACATTTATTTTTCAAAACGGTAAATCTAAGATAAATTCGCATCAGACCTGCCATACCTCTTTACAGTTCTATGTAATACATGTAAGTTTTTATATTCCTATAATACTGTCACTTTTTGAAATTTCGTGCAACAATATTTACACATTTATTTTTCAAAACGGTACATTTAGGATAAATTCGCATCAGACCTGCCATACCTCTTCACAGTTCTATGTAGTTCATGTGTATAACTATATATTATGTATAACTGTTATATAACATCGAGTCGGGATTTTTTTGCATTTCTCTGTCTCTAGACAAAATTTCAACTCATATATTCTCAGTCTTTACTTCTACAATACAGACCTGTCCAACGTTTAACACCAAGGTAACGAACAAATGGCGATTACACTAGAAGGGGTTTTACCGGAATAATTTGGCAAGACTTTTACCGTAATATTAATCAGTTAGATTTTTAGATTCCGGAAAATTAACCGCAACATTTTTTAATTATTCCAGATTTTGGCTGATAATTCCTGATTTGGGCTTATTATTCCGGATTTTGGTAGGTTATTCCGGATTTTCCCTTGAAGAAAGTGTCTAACTACTTGAATTTCGGAATTATTTCGGGAAAAAAAACCCTTCTAGTGTTAGGTAGGTCATTCCAGTCCCTTTTTAGTCATATTTCCTCAGGATTTCACCAGCTCCTTTCTATCTCTAGGCAGCTTTTCTGCCACTAGTTATCCATATAATGACCAGTCGGCAGCCTCCCCTTTTCATTAACCGAGTATTAAACTTTCGACAGGTATGCAATGTACCTAAACTACAGTACGCATTTCAACATGTCGGCGTCTAACGACGTTTTTATGACAGTTGTACTTTGTTTCTCATCACTGTCCATATATCAGTTTATGGTACCAGTGCTAAGTATTTCCTAGTCCAAATATATAAACAGACCTGTCGAAAGTTTTAACACTATGCTAACTAATACGTTCCGAAACCGCAGCTCATTTCAGTCCATCGTTAACTATATGTTGATAGCTTTTCGGCAGCTCATCCCATGGTCAATCCCTCGTTAGTTATAGCATTTTGGCAGCTTCTATATATCTCTAGACAGCTTTTCGGTCATTAGCTATCCAAAAACTCAACAGCTAATCTTCGACTCCGTTTCGTTATCTCAGTGTTTAACTTTCGACAGGTCTGTACTGTATATGTTTAGGAAGCAACTACATCATTCTTGAAAAGTCCCATAAGGGATGAAACCGCTAGGGAAAATGTAAAAGTTATTAATATGTTTATCCTGGTCAAAGTTTTATAATAATGTGTACGTCTTCACAAACAATTTGGAAATATTTAGAATGATATACTACTAGTACACATTTTCAATAGAATAGAGATGCTACGGTGATGCTTTGGTCAAAAGTGTGAGAAAACGTGTTTGATCACAGGAGTAAATTCTCACAAAGGCACAAAAGGTATGTAGATTAAAGTAGATTTAGATTAAGTTAATCCGTCATATACATGTATATATAGTGCCAACGAAATTTAAAAAAAATAAGAATATATTCATAAATCGAGTAGAGTTGAGTTACGGAGTTTTACGTCTCAGTCAAGAATCTTTCGCTTATACCAAGGCAGTCAGTCGGTGGATTATGGGTGAATAGATAGATGGTGGATGGATCGACAGAAAGAACTGGAGCTGAAATAATAATAAAAAGAACCGGATAAAACTACCGATCCAACTTTCTCGCACTAGAATAGGTCCCAAGTAGGATTTGAACTTAGGCGGTGACGGAGGCGTTATGATCCGTAAGCGAGTGCTTTAGACCACTCGGCCACCAAGTCTCTCGTAAAAAGAGGACCAAAGTGCAATGGTCAAAATATTGTCCCTAAAGCTTTCAACGTTATGGGAACCTTGATAAAAATTGCAAGATTGGGAAATCGTCGATTCGAACCCCGACCGGGTCAATCTGAATACTTAAAAGTGGGCGGTGACTGTTCTTTCGCCTGTTCATTACCAGATGAAAGTCGCGATTCTTTTGGATGGGAACTTGAAATAAACGAGGTCCCATGTCACGGTGGGCTTGACACGATAAAAACCCTGCTGTATAATGCACTGCAAAGCACAGGCAAAATTTCTGCACCTTTGCCTATAGCTGGCGACTTCTCGATATAAATCAAATATTCTTGGAATGGGCACCAACTCAACTCCTAGGTTTGGATGACTGGACAACTGGGATGGACCTTGCAAAGTGAATGACCTTGGTTTTCAGAACGGGAACTATAACCAACAACCATTTCCCCGTCGCAACACCAGAAAAGCCACATTAATTATTTCACAAAATTTTAAGTTTTTAAAATGATTTCAAACATATGTAACAAGAAAATAAATTTATAAATCTGTTAATACTGTTAATACTACTATAACTATAGATTCAAAACATTTTTAGTTTGCTTCCTTATTCATTTTATAATAAAATATAAATTATGAATTTTCATATCACGTTTTACAAATGAATATGGTTCTTTGTATAGATAAATAAAAATAACAATTGAAAATAAATCACTTCACAGACAGGGAGACAGAAACGGGACGGATAAACAATAACGGATCTGGTGAGTAGTAAACGTACATTTATACATTTATTTTAAATTTTAAAATAATATATGGTTACAGTTTTTAAATTTTCGTGTGGCCAATTACGCAGAATATATCTCAAATGATTTTTTTTGTGAGTATAAATAAAAATAAATCGTTAGCATGGCGTCGCCAGCTGTTTACGTAGGCATTGTTTTAAAAGTTTAAGATTCGTACATTAGTTCTTCTGGGTAAAGTTATATAATCATACATTGTAGTAATGATTATAATACATGTTATAATAATAACGTCTCGAAATAAGGGAATATTTTTGACTGGGACGTTAAATACCATTATTCATTCACTCTATAAGGCAATATTATACATGTATTGTTGTGTTCGGTTGTGTTTATATTTGATTTCTATTGATTGTGTCGTTTTCTTTGCTACATTTGTACATTGGCTGAAATTTGCAAACTTCAATTTAAAGAGAGGCATTTATATATATAAATTAGTAATGGTGTTTTACGCGACATTTAAGATTCTTTCATTTATATCAAGATGACCGAGTCATGGATTTAGACGGGACCTGAGCCCCTGGAGCAAACACTGACCTTGCTTGACCAAGCAAACTGACAAACTCTATCACACTAGGATCTGTTTCGAGAGGGATTTAAGCCTAGGCGATGAGAAGCGCATGACCGGTAGGGGTAAGATTTAGACTTCCCGGTCACCGAGGTCGAATTTCAGACAAGAAAAATCTTATAGATTAGGAAATTAGACCTGATTATACATATTTGAGTTGAGTTGTGTAATAGTGTTTAACGTCCCAGTCAAGAATATTTCACTTATGTCGAGACGTCGCCAGCTATAGACGAAGTTGCAGAAATGCCTGTGCGTTGCGCTGATAGCATTATACAGCAAGGTTCTTTATCGCGCCACGCCAACCGTGACAAGGGACCTCATTTATTCTTAAGTTCCCATCCGAAAGATCCGCGACTACGTATACCCACTTTCAAGTCTTTGGTCAGACCCGGTCGGGACTCGTGCCTATGATCTCTCACTTACGAAGCGAACACTCTACTAACTGAGCAGAGCTACTGCGGTGGTCTCATACTTGAAACGAGTTTATTGAATGTCTTTATAGGGACAATACACTTCATCATATTAACAGGTTTTTCTGCACTAGTAACAGTACACGTTCATGTATAAAACCGCGTTTCTTGGCATTTTTGTGACAGTTTATGTGTTATAAAAACATATTTATCAACAAAAAAACCTTTTGAAAAATTTGTTCTGATGTATTTGTTAGGTAACAAAACAAAATGCATTTGTTACACAAAAGTAAAACTCGAGTAATCCTTTTATTTTAGGATTAATGCTTACATTGTAGTTTTTAAATAAGTACATTATATACTTGAAAACACAAAACAAAATTTTGACTTTCTTCTTCTAATCTCAATTATTATTATTATTATTATTATTATTATTATTATTATTATTATTATTATTATATTCCCCGTCTTTCGATAAAAGAGGAGGATATTAAATTCGAGTTTCCGTCCGTACGAAATTCTTGTCTGCGCAAATTCTCCAAAACTATGAAGCACTATTTCATGAAACTTGTGCAAAGCATATTGAGAGGAGATGCATATATCGTTAACACGAGTTGGTTTGCTCATTTTCCTTGGAGTTTTGCCCTTCAAACATTAGTATCTCAAGGTAGGTGCGGTTAATAAAACAATCCTCTCTGCATATAGTCTCCTGAGCGAACGTCAAAATTTCTGCCATTTCGCCTATAGCTGGTGCGGTCTCAATATAAGTTAAATATATTTTAAACGGTACGTAAAACTCCATTCAATTAAATGTTTATCCACAAAACACAGCTTCATTGGAATTTTTCCATCCTTTATATGAAAAACATGAATTGGATGCCCATTGTAGGAAACTGTTGGATTGGTTTCGATTGATCCAGTCCTTCAATTAATTGACGGATCGCCGGCCATGTCTACATAGTTCCGATGAAGGTCCGGCATGCTTGAAGTACACGCAAATTTAACCAAAAAAAAAAAAAAAAAAAAAAAAAAATGAAAACTCGGCCTAAATTGTGCCGTTTATTGACATAACTGACACTAGTACGTCCGATTCGTTGCCGTGTAGCGGCCAGTGCCGGAAAATAATAGGCATGGCCGGTGATACGTAAATGGAAGCTGAGCTGTCGGTTTATTAAAATACGTGTTGTAACTGATTTATATATAAATACATTACAAATACAGTCAAACCTGCCTTAAAGGTCACCTCTATATAAAGACCACTTTTTATAAAGGCCAGTAAAATTGTATCCCAATTGTTCTTTATTTATATTATTTGAACTTGTATATAAAGACCACCTGCCCATAAAGGTCACTTTTGATGGTTCCCTTTGGTGGCCTTTATAGATAGGTTTGACTGTACATCTGTACATTATAAAATTATATTGTTCATGATATTTTTTTGCAGTTTTTTTCCATTACATATGAATTAAAATGCATTTCATTTTAAGCTTTCCTTAAAATTAGATTAAAAAATTAAAAGTTAATATTAGAAAAAATGAGTTCCGTCGGCTTGTTCATTCGTTCGTCCAGCGGAAGTGCAATGTATAGTTTTTACGTAATTTTTTTTTCAAAATATCTGAGAATTTTCCAATATATTTTTAAAAACAACTTATCTATACCATCTTATGTTATTTTTTAAAATGCTGAAACCTCTTACTGCCAAAATAATATTCAGCGCAAAGTTGGTAGTGCCAAATTGAAATTCACAATGCGTAGCGATATGACGTGAACAATAAAATATGACGTCAGATGCGTTTGTAGTCACATGACACCATTAGTAAATTGTAGATTATTATCTCAAGGATTAACATTTTGCATTTTTGTTTACTTTACAAAAAGACTATAAGTACCTCTTATTCTTTTAACCAAGAGTTGACAATTTCATTTAAAGGACATATGTGTCTGTTTGGCAGGCTGTCGGTAGAGGACACATGTGTACATTTGGCAGCAAGAGGCTTGAAGAATAGAAAGTTAATAATGCTTTCTGTCCAAACAGAAATAGTGTTATCACTTCGAAAGTGAACCCCGACCGGGTCTGACCCAAGACTTGAAAGTGGGTAGTGACTGTTCTTTAGCCAAGCACTCGGCATTACGAAAAAATGAAAGCCACTGTTCTTTCGGATGGGAACTTAAAATAAACGAGGTTTAACGTCCCAGTCAAGAATATTTTACTTATATCGAGACGTCGCCAGCTATAGGCGAAGGTGCATATATTTTGCCTGTGCGTTGCGCTGATGGCATTATACAGCAGGGTTCTTTAGCGTGCCAAGCCCACCATGACACGGGACCTCGTTTATTTTAAGTTTCCATCCGAAAGAACCATGACTGTCATTTCGGAATGCCGAGTGCTTGGCGAAAGAACAGTCACTACCCACTTTCAAGTCCTGGATCAGACCCGGTCGGGGTTCGAACCCACGACCTTCCACTTACGGAGCGAGCACTCTTCTACCAACCGACCTGCTGCAGTGGTTTCCAAAATAAGGTGGAAGTGGTGGTGGTGAGTGGTACTCCATGATATTGTTGAAAATTAGATAAAAATGAAATGTCATAGTTTCGCTGTGATTATTCACAAAATAGACATATAATTTTGAATAATTATTTTTTTAACAATATACAAACTTTAAGATTTCAAGTGTTGTAATTAAGTGAAAATATGACAAATATAGCGTTTTGTTACATTACCTTATTCTAACGCTGATGTTTGACATAATGATTGTTTTTAACACCGTGATTAAATTTTCTATGATTATAATATAGTTAATAAAATCCAAGCGGCTTTTATTCATTACACACCTTTTAATAAAGAAAACGGGGAATTGAAGTTATAGCTAGTTCCGTCTCGATATAAGCCAATTTTTGTTGACTGGGACGTAAAACCCAAATTCAATCAATCAATTTTTGATTGCAAACCAACCACAGTACAGACCGAAAAGCTTGGATAACACCTTCTGCGTCACCTCCGGTTTTGTGCCCTTTTACCACCAAAGGGAGATAACACAGTGTTTCAACAGTTTTAGGACTTTATTTTACGTTGTTAAAAAAAGACAAAAATGATAAAAAACTATTATTTGTGTTTAAATCGACTTTTTACAATGTAATCTTTTGGAAAATAGTACTAAAATCGATTTTTGGTGACCGGTGACCTTTATTTAACACCAAGCTATCTAAAAAAGTCGAAGTTAGGCTGCCGAGTGGCCGAGGTATAGATGTGACGTCACACTGTCCACTTCACAGGTAAAGTAGTGGCCATTTTGTAGGCATTTAGAAATTGAATCTTATTAATTCTTTCTAAAATAGGGTGTATAAAATTTATTGTCACATCGTTGTTATGGGGATAAAATATACCAAATCAAAGTAAAAACATTGGCAATTTCATAAATTTTAAAACTTTATTGATATCCCGATTACTTTTTGAAAAACAATAATTTAAAAATTAACAAATTAAGTTAAAATAAATAGATAAATGATATAGATTGCCCAACAAAATGGCGACCACTCTACTGAAAAACTCGTCTGCTAGAGGTCCATGGGAATTATCTATATGGTGAGTAGCAAGTGACCAGAATACTGGAGAGATGTAGATAACAGCTGCCGAGAAATACTAGGTAACGAGGGACAGATATTAACTGTCCATTCGACAATACAGTCAAACCTGTCTATAAAGGCCATCCAAGGGAACCAATAAAAGTGGCCTTTATGGGCAGCTGGCCTTTATATACAGGTTAAATCATATGAATAAAGAACAATTGGGATGCAATTCAACAAACCTGTCTATAAAGACCATCCAAGGGAACCAATAGAAGTGGCCTTTATGGACAGCTGGCCTTTATATACAGGTTAAATCATATGAATAAAGAACAATTGGGATACAATTCTACAATTCGATTGGCCTTTATAAGCAGATGGCTCTTATGTAGAGGTGGCCTTAAAGCTTTAAGACATGTTGGGCTGTATTCCGTTGGCTGAGTGTTAAACTTTCGACAGGTCTGTACTGTATCTATTGAATTTTTTATAATATATCGTTTTAGTGGTAATTAAATTATTTCCTTTTCCTTTTCAGATACACATACCAATGACAGATGGCTTGGTTTCACTATATGTTATACTCTCTATTATTAACAATACCAGTTTATGGACAAACACCTTCGAGTCGGCCAGATGACACAAAACGAGATTTAGAAATTTGTAATTTTTTCATGTCACCAGAAAGCGCACTTAAAGCTAACCGGACTATTAATGGTCTGAATGTCAAGCCGACAGCCTTAATTGACATAGACATTGGCGTGGAAGGAGTAAGCCTTTTCGATATCGATATATTCGACTTACAGAAAAATGGTCTGTTTAATTGGATTTGGACCTCTAAACGGGAAGGCACTTTGCTGTTATCCTACCCAGTCGATCTACACGTTATAACTTTCGGATTTTTGCGCTTTTATGGTAAAGATGCAACTTTTAATTTAAATGTAACCAACTGGCCATGTCGGATAGATTACATGAAAAATACAGCGGAAATTCTTGATATACTGACCAATGCAGTTATTGGAAATAAATCAGGTGGTTATATATGTCATCGATACTTTGAGCATCAGGACTGGAAATCCGTCATGTATTATATGACCAACGTATGGATTGGATATGATTATAAATGTTTTCTACTTACGGATAATTCCCAGGAAAAAATTGTGAAGAAAACACATATAACCGTTGTCATAGCAATTATGTCATGCATTTTAGCTCTCATGCACCCGCTTCTTTATTATTTCATAGAACGTACGTCAAAAATAAAAGCAGAAAAAATGCACAAATATGACCGTGATGACTCTCCGTACGGATTTCATAGAAGTATGATGTGGTTTTTCTTCCGAAGTTACAGCGGGAAAGAACCCATAACAGATCTGGACACTGACTTAAACTCTGACAAAAAATCTGATCCAATTTATAGAGGGATTAAGAATTGGCGGAAAGCTTTACCTGAAATTCGGATGTTACTCGTGTTCATATCAACTCTTATACTGATACATATCGTAGATGGATTTATAGAGCTTCGATTGAGCGATTGTAACTGCGACATAGCATCCCACAAACTGTACCCCAGCATATACCGGTTCGGACTTCCGGAAATTCAAGGCCGTTTGAATAATTTTATTTTTGCATTTGTTGGGCTTTTGTTGGTATTTGCTTTCGATTTTGTCGCAATTGTTACAGAAATCCAAGAAAGGGATTTTGTATTGATAATAAGTTTAGGAAGGCTTCTTACCAACTTTGAATCTCCGTTCGTTTTTATCCCCGTGAATCAGTTTTTGAATGTAGGTCATAAAAAAGGATTTGCTCACAATTTTATAATCAGATACATGCTTTTGCTATGTGGTAGATTCTGGGGAACCGTAGTCATGAAATCATTTACTTTTTACAAATCACGTTTTTGTTTTTTGTCGTTCATCCTTTCAGCTTTGCTGATGATAATAAACATCCCGTGTTTTTTAATTAACATTGCTGTTGCCTTCCTAACCTGTGCTTTACCAGGAATATGGCTGATCTTATTCTTGCCGATTGTTGAGATTAAGAAAAGTACCACACAAGGAGTCTTACGATACTTAAGATCAATCTTATTTGCTGTTATTTTGCTCATGTTTGCTTGGTTTCAGAGAATTAAACTCGGTATTCTTGGGTTTCTGTTGCGTACATTCATTTATACACTTTTTGTCGCTGTGCCTACAGTGCAGGAAACGACTATTCGATACCTCATCATATTTCTAACAGCTTTCATGTATATTGCTAAGTTCGGAGATGGTTTCTCGAATGGTTATAAAAAGCTTCTTGATCTGGTTTATGAAGCAAAAGACAAATTTACCGCTGAGATGCAAAGCGAACAAGATCAAGGTATAAAAACGAAGGATAATGACGACCCACGAAAAAAATCGATTGAAAACTTTGTTATTGATATAAATGGGGAAACAGCTTTAGAAGTGGAACTGTCGCTAGCAAATACCAACACAAGCACGAAAAATGCAAATGTGGGAAATATTCCTGCTATTGAAATAAGCGAAATCAGCAATGAAATAGAACAAAGCGGGAAATCAGAAAATGCAGAGGATTTAGACGATTGTGTTTCACCAAAGGTAGAGAAACATTCTCTTCCTAATAGTCATGATGTAAAACATGCAACCTTTGCTATAAATCCAATATTTATCCAAGACGAGGATGACACAAATTCAACACCATCTTCTGGTAAAGAGAAGGAAAACGAACTTATATCAAAGGAAACGGAAAAGAAGGTTATTCAAGAGGAGATAACTGTAACTGTTAAGGAGTTTGAGTATGTCGTGGATCATTGTTATCCATACAAAGAACAGTTGGTTGTTTTGTTTTTGAAAATAAGTCTTACTATCCTTTTTCTCTTTATAACTATTACGGTTTTGGAGGGGCATGAGAGTCTCGCTACGGTCAGTTATATAAGGTTCACGGAGATTATGAGCATAATGTTTATAGTTTTATCGCCCTCCGTAGCGGATGCTGTTTTCTCGGATCCAGATGATATCAAAGTTATGAACTATAAACCTGAAATAGAAGATTGTGTACGAAAACTGATGACGGGAGAGGTCAAAGCTGGCGGGAAACCGAAAAATTTGAAATACGTCACATGTATCTGTCCAACTTTTCGACGCCGATACAAGAAGAAATGGCAGGTAAAACCTGAACCTACTACAAAATGCAAGAAATGTAAAAAGTGTTGTTTTATGACGATGAAAGGCTTTATGGAGCTCCTATGCTGTTGTTGTGACGTTAAAAACAACGGTTATTGGACGTTTCTCAGATATATCGAAGAAGATGTTGACGATAAAACGACATGCTATTCATGTACAGGCAAAACCGTCAATGAAGTGGAGGTTCGCATTAGAAAATCTATGGCAAACATACATGCACATGAAAAAAGGGAGTCCTGTCATTATACAAATAATATTGAATTGAAACCGGAATAAAGAGTGGTTTAAACGGAACAGGAAGTTGTTTTATGCAAACAAAACGGAAGTGAGTGATTTTAGGGTGTTTCTTCTTCTTCTTCTTTTTTTTTTTTTTACAAAAATAAGACAAAGTTGAAACCGGGATTGGGCATTGCTTAACACAAATTATTAAAAAATAACAGGATTTGTATTTTTATTTAATGCAGATAAAATTTCAAAGTTGAATGAGAATTGCGTAACAGGAACTATGTGGGGATGACGTCTGAAGTTATATTGAATTACAAATGTAATACTTTTCTTTACAGAAATGAAGAACACAAGAATGTGATTTAGGAGTTGCGATACATAAATAACATGGTACGGACACGTAAATCCGTAGTTTCATCTCGCAGATGATGTGAAAAATGAAACCTTGGTAGTACATCGTCTCAAAATATAATCATGGTGGATTTTTTCTTATTATTACATGTATTTAGATCTGCCATGTGCTGTTTTTGATTTTCTATTAAAATAATGCATTTAAAAACATTGTCATGTGCTACTTTTGAATTATATTATTTCATAAAAATTCTAAAGTAGCACGTGACAGATCTGTATTGTCAGAAATATACTGTTGTCTAAATTTGCTGCTAGAAACATTTGAAATTCCTCAAAAACAAAGGTATATTCTCTCATGCAAAGTATTACCTTACCTAAATTTAGTAAAATTTATTTTGGTCCTCTTGATTAAAAAATGGTTTCAAGCACTACTGATGAGGAATTGTATTCCGAAACGGTCGTCTAGTGCTGTAAAATTAAGACTGGTATAATATGTAATAATAAGATCTTTCGAATCCAGTATCGGAGTAAAACATCATATAAGAATAGTCATATATAAACAAAAACCCCGCTTTATGAATGAATACACGCCTGTTTACATTTTTGCTATATAATTGTTGGCAAAAATCAGAATAATGACAAAAGTACAAAGCGTAAGAAAATATTTAATATTATTTTGTGAAAGAAAAACATAGTATCATAATATGTCCAGCTTTGTTCAGTAGTTTGGGAGCAGTAGGTCTGATAATAAATAAAAAACATTAAAAATTCAAAGAGCTATAAAAAAGGTAAACAACTTTGACCTGTCCGCTTGACCTTTCATTTAAATATTTATCACGGACCAAGTAAATCTATATATAGGGAACATAGGTGTTTATTTTGTATACATCATGAGATATACTCACCTCATAGAATACACATGTGCATTGACTATGTTTTAACTTGGATCTTAACACTACCCATGTATTGGTTGGACTCTCCTAAATGAATATTCCTAATGAAAGGTCAAACGGACAGGTCAATGTTGTTTGCCTATACAACTCTTGTTATTTACACAGTGTTGGGAGTAGGCCGGATAAGAAAAAAAACTTGATTAAAACTTCAAAGGGACGTTACTCTGAGAAATCTACATATTCAGAAGTGTGCAAAAAGCATTCGGTCACTTTGTAAAATCCTTCTTTATTTCATATAAAACCATATATTTTTTAAACATTCTCTAAAATTAATTTCTTGGCCATTCCATGATTTTATCACCGTTAAATGTAAAATTAGTTGAAGTTTTTCTTAAAAATAATTAGAAAAAGGAATTCCGTTGTTTTTAATAAACATTTTAAATTCAAGATTTTTTATTAAATTTTTAAAACTATTATATAACCATGCTTCACATAGCAGTTAAAAATTAGCATGCTGTTTATCTTACGTTTTCTTGAATGTTATAAAACAGACAATATTTTGAATATTATTGAACTAAACTACAACTAATTAAAGATTTATCGGTAAAAATTTAATAAAAATTGCTAAAGAAATAAACTTGGAAGAAATATTTTCAAATGTATGGTTTCATATGAAATAAAGAAGGATTTTACAAAGTTTACACATTTGCAGTTAGCGCCTCTCCTGATGCGCACAATGCCATGTCATGATTAACGTGTGCAATGGTATACAATGTTTAATAAATAAAACATCAACGGTGTTGACTGTTATACATGTAGTAGTAGGACGGGCAAATTTTTATGGACGGGCAAATCAACGTCTTACCACAACACATCCCGTTTTTAACTAATGTAGTGATGGATAACATTGCAGATGGATGGTGTCAAGATGGTATCGTTTGGTCATCCTAAGCTACTGGCGTAATAATTACTGTTTTTAATTCATGTCCGGAGTAGCACATGTTTTTCAAGCTTTTAGATATGAAAATCAATAAATTTTCTATCATGCCATATACCGTCATGACGTATGTATTTGTCGTAATAAATGAACACCAACGTACATACCATCTCAGTCAGAAAATAACATGCAACGCTTTTTAAAATCCTTACGAGAATTTACCATTGTTTACTTATGGACCAGACGAACAGAAGTTGCAATCATCCGGGCGATGACAAGTCTATCCTGGATTTGCCTATTCATCATGTGTACGATCGCTTTAACAAGGGGAAACTACTCCTACAATTTGATAGTTATTCTTAATGGTATTGCTCGCTCCGTAAGTTTGAGGTCGTGGGTTCGAACCTCGACCGGGTCTGACACAAGACTTGAAAGTGGGAAGTGACTGTTCTTTCGCCAAGAACTTGGCATTACGAAATGAAAGTCACGGTTCTTTCGTATGTGAATTTAAAGTAAACGAGTTCCCTTGTCACGGTGGGCTTGGCACGATAAAGAACCCTGCTGTATAATGTCATCAGCGCAATGGACAGGCAAAATTTCTGCACCTTCGCCTATAGCTGCCGACGTCTCGATAGAAGTGAAATTTATTGACCGGGAGGTTAAACACCATTACTCAACTTATTACCCTACTTGTTTTGTTTGGGTAGTCTCCCTTTAGTCAGACAATGTGATCTTACAGTCTGAAAAAAGGAATTGTCGTACATGCGCAGTTCAATTCTTCGGAGCCATATGTTTTATACTTCCTGTCGTCTGAATGGCTCCGATGCATAGTAAATCCCCTTAAGGATTTTAAAAACAGTTTTGCGTTTTATTTTCTGATTGAGATGGTATGTACGTTGGTGCTCATTTATTACGACAAAATGCATACGTTACAACGGTGTATGACATGATAGCCGATTTATTGATTTGCATATCTAAAAGCTTGAAAAACATGTGCTACACCAGACAATGCAGTAAACAGAAGTAAATATTAATACTAAACCCGTTTTAATTTTTCAACATTAGACGTATATTTTGGAATTCAATTCTTCATAAGTGAGTCAGGATGGACTTTTTAAAATGATGGTAAATTGTAAATATAAGAAACAAAAGAAAAAGAAAAGATTCTTGCGTATTTAGACGCCTAAATTAAAAAGTTATAGTGTTTGAGAAAGTTTGTCTGTTAACTAGCCGACATTTTGTTGTTTAATCCGTTAAACCTCCATTAATCCACAGGCGAAAACGTGGAAATCTTTAAGAGAATATTTATTGACTCTTGTCGTAAAACATTACTCCATTTTTATTTGAGGCATGGTGAATAAAAACTATTGAAATCATTTTTTTAAGTTTCAAATTTCATAACCAGTACGAAAGGAATAAAAATTAAAATTATAGTTTACGTGAAATAGTTTAATGTCTCGTTTGTTTATTTGTCTTTTGCGCAGCGAGTTGAGTAATGGTGTTTTTCGTCCCAGTCAAAAATATTTCACTTACATCGGTACGTCGCCATCTATAGACGATGGTGCAGAAATTTTGCCTCTGCGTTGCGCTGATAGCTTTATACAGCAGGGTTCTTTATTGTGGGAACAAGGGTTCTGGTATCGAGAAATTCAGAGGAAACACATAGCATTTAGAATCACAAGTGATCCTATTCGTGATTTAAGATTTAGATAATTTTTTTGTCCCTCTAGCATTTTTCGAACAAAATATTTTTTGGAAGATAGACGTCACCATGCTTTTTTTTTTGCTTTTATAATCTGATATAAATGTTCAGCACTTGTGTATTTTCTGCCATGATATTCTATACAACACGGGAAGAAATGTGACAAAATATTATTAATATATTATAGACGTGTTTGGACGAGTTTATGCAGCAACACCGCTATGTGGCGTTACACAGCTATTGTATAATGTAGACTTGTCACCTTTGAGAAGAAAGATCAGCGAGCCAGATACCCTATTGAATAGGGGCGGTATAAAAAGTACATGTCACTCAGTGTTTGTTTACGGTTTGGTCCAGTGTCGCACAAAAGTTAATTCTTTCAAGTACAGACGACTTGTTTTACGTTTTATATTCGGCTGCATTTGCGTGCGTTCATGGAGAAGGGTTGCTTGTTGTTCGCTTATTTCCGGTGGGGGATCACGGCTAACACCTTATCCCGAGCCAGATTTAAATATGTTGCAAGTTATAAAACATGATTCTTTATCCTGCCACGCCTACAATGACACATGACCGCCTTTATTTGAAGTTAAAATCCGAAAGAACCGTGATTTCCATTTCTAAATGCCAAGCGATTGGCGAAAGATCAGTCACTACCCACTTTCAAGTCATCAATGCGATGATGACCATATTACCTTTTGAGCGTTTTGAGCAGACGCATAATGAATCGATTATTCAGGACTTTATTTTCCCAACCAATCAGAAATTGGATTATAAAATGTTATATAACATACATAAAGATCAAGAACATGAGTTTCCTGTCGTAAATGACTAAAATGATGTCTGGGTATAAAAATTAAATACTGAAGGTTTGATGTTGAAGCTGCTGTTTCAATTTTCACATAAATTGAATGAAGAATATGTTAAAACATTCCATATTAAATGAGAGGATATAGACCGACTGCAAGTTGCATATTCGATAAAAATTGAGTTTTAAAACGGATAATTTAAATTTAAAACAACATGCCACGAAAGAGTAAAAGGCAAGTATATTGATACTAGTATTACATATTATACCAGTTGTAATTTAACAGCCCTAGACGGCCGTTTTGGAATACAATTCCGCATCAGTAGTGCTTGGACCAAAATTATGAAAACAAAAATATTTTGAAGATGTTGAAAAGCTACCAAAAGGACCAAAATATATTTTACCAAATTAAGCTAAGGGAATACTTTGCATGAGGGTGTATACCTTAGTTTTTGAAAAATTTCAATTTTTAACTTATATGTTTTCATTATCATGATCCATATTAATGTAAAATGTCGTAGGTTCGAACCATGACCGGGGTCTGACCAAGACTTGAAAAAAGATAGTGACATGTTTTTCGCCAAGCAGTCGGCATTAAAATAGGAAAGTCACTGGAACCTTAGAATGAGACCTTCAAAACCGATGCGCTGTGTCAAAAAGGAACCCCTCCTGTACATTGCACTGCAAATCTACCACTTCATCTATAGCTGGTGACGTCTCGATGTAAGGAAATTATTTTGGACTTGGACATTAAACACCATTCGATCGTTATCATCATATTATTATTGTTGATGTTATTATTATAATTATAAAAATCAACACTTGGGTAATATTTTTTCTTGGGGTTTTGTATTTAAAGGAGAATAGACATTTGTTTTTAATATTCTATTCATTGTACTTATGGTTCTTTTTAACATTAACTTCATAATCAAAGTTAACTAGAAGTGTTTCTTGAGAGCTAAATACCCCCGTCAAAACATCTACATTCCTGTGACCTTGACCTTTCGATATGACTTTGGTTCCAGGTCATGATCATGACATACCTGACACATGACCTTTATTGACACAGACAAGGCAATTATGATATATGGCCCGGACAAAATTTTAAAAAACACGGAGGGACAGACAGACACGGTGATTTGTATATACCCCTCAAACTAGTTTTCGGGATATCAATACAAACGGGCAATTATATAAAGCGTCAAAGAGGCGCCATACTGTCAAATTTAAATACCTACATGCACGGTACAGGCCTGTCGAAAGTTTAACTCTCAACTAAAGCTACTAATGCAGGAAAACATGTGTTGAACCTTTCGCATTGAAAACATGTCAAATTTATACGTGTTTTGCAAATGCAAACTTCACAAGAAAGGCAAGGTTTACATATATAATTTCGTGCTATTTTTTTTTACAAATCCCACTCGAACAAAAATCGCACGAATTAATCATAACAAAGAACGTGTGTGTTTGATTTGTGTGTTGCTTAACGTTGCATCAGCAATTTTGTTATTTATTCGCGACGACAACTACTTTATTAATCACTATGGATTAATCTATGAACAAATTTGTGTATGCATGTGAAGTGCATGCGTGTTTTATGGTCTTTCCTGTGCCAGTACGCATGACGACTTAAAGGTGCTAGCTACCGAGTGAGTACGCCGCAGACAAGCGTACCACTCACACTGTTACAATATACTGACACCGGATGAACCAGTGAAGGCCACCGACAAGGAAAATTCACTTTCCCACATGTTGTCTGAGCGGAACTGGAACTCAGCGATTTGAGACACTGAATTTGTAGACCGACTTCCTATCTATAAGTCCAACAAGACATCCAAATCGAAAACCGCATGGAATATTCATGCAAAAAAATCATGAAGAATAATTAAAACAAGAATCCTACAAATACATATTCGTAATGTCGATTAAAAATTATATTCAATCATTTTTATAGTTCAAAATTTAGGACCAGTCATAAATTTAAAGTCATTAAAACGTCTTGTTTAATGTATAATCAAGTTCAGTGGCGGACCTAGAGCTAGGGTTGCGGGGGTTGTTACCCCCCCTCTCCCCGTTTTTGTGTGGCCAAGTTCAGTGGCGGAGGGTTGCAGGGGTTGTTAACCTCCCCCCTCTTTTTGTCAATGACATGTCTATGTATTAATTACTGACATCTCACTTTGAAGGATTTATTGCTACATTAGAAAAAATTTCTGCCTACAGAGTTCCTTCGCATCAATAAAAAACGGAACCCCCCCCCCCCCCCCCCCCAAAAAAAATAAAATTTCAGAGTCCGTCGCTAAATTTAACTTTTTTATTAACCAGCGTTAGCTTTAATTATACCCCGCTTAAAAAGTGGGGGGTATATAGTGATAGGGGTGTCCGTCCGTGTGTCTGTCCTTCCGTTACACCTTATGGTACCTATCTCTTATCCACAACTCCCATAAACCCTTCAATGGATTGTCATGAAACTTTTATACAATCTTTGTGATATATGTAGACGTGCACCTTCTATTAAAAAATTTGATCCGATGGATTTTTGGGAGCGGGGGGTATTTTCTGTGAGCTTGTGGCTCACAGTTTTTCTAGTTTGTTTATAGTTGTTAATAAAAAAGAACTCATTTTAACTACTGTAGAACAATATCGTATTGTGTAATTATATGAATAAGGTTGTCTGTGTTTGTCAGTCATACTAGAATCGGAAACACCAGACCTGCTGATTTCCTATTCGTTCAGTATCAGGAAGTCAGATTACGTGTAAGACTTTTCACTAATTGTATAATATTAGTACTTTAAATGCATGTGTCAAAAAAGTTTATGTATTTAGGTGAAAACCATTGATTCGCCCGGTTAACGTTTCATTAGGACTATTTATATTGGGAGAGTCGGCCCATCCAGTACACGGGTGGATAGTGATTTTTTTGGAATTAATACATAAATTATACATTGCACGGATTTAGTGATATGTAGCCTAGTAATGCCCCCCCCCCTCCCCCGCAAACTGGTTTAAGAGGTGGGCTGGGGGTATATAGTAATTACCATGTCTGTCCGGGAAATATCACATAATTGCTTTGGACGACTGTCATATATCATAAAGGTCAAGGTTAAGTGTTAGGGGCGGGAGTATTTGGGTCTCAAGAGACAGTTCTAGTTACTACTTACAAGTACTTGTATTTCATATACGTAAAAGGAACTAGCCCATATTTAAATTAAAGGTCGAGCGGGCAAGTTAATGTTCTCTGCCTATATGATATTAACATATTTTTGTGAAAACTTACTATAAAGATCCTCTAAATTGCATCTTATTGACATAAGCATTGTTCCCGGAACTAAAACAACAAGCCAACTTTTTACAACAACTGTTGACTGCCCCCTTCCTCGCAATATTGTTAGTTACGTTCTCTCTATATCCAAAGTTAATATATTATATAGTTGACGTCTTAAAATTCCATGTGTTCCTCTAATTTTCATTTTATATGCCAAACTTAGCGGATGTAGCTATCTAAACAAGAGGCACTTACCCTTCTGGAGAACCCTGTCTCGCTTCCCCAATGGTACAGTACAGACCTGTCGAAAGTTTAACACGAAAGTAACCGGTAAATTGGTACCGAATAGGAAACTCATATGAGGCCTTCGTAAGCTTTATCTTTTAGGCAGCAGCTATCTTTCTCCGAGCAGTTTTTCAGCTACTTGGTTTCCATATCTCGACCATATAGCAACCAATTCCGGCTCCATTTCGCAAGCGCAGTGCTAAACTTTCGACAGGTCTGTACTGTAGGTTTACTGTTTGACTTACTTTCTCAATTTTTCAGTTTTACTTTCTTTATTTACCTTACGAATTAAATCAACATACCGATTCATATTCAAATTACTCAAAAGTAAAGTAGAAACTGGTAAATTTAATACAGACCGTCTACCAGGGAAGAGAGGCATAGAGCTCTGACAGCGTAAGCACATTCTGTCTAGTTAGCTAAACCAGCAATGTGTGGAATAAATTTTGAAAATGGAATGAACATTGAGTTATGTAATGCTTAGCTAGCAACACCCATCATATGATTCCAAAATTTAGATTTTTCTTACTGGAAGGATGAGTATGATTTTGAGCACATATTACAAAATGTAGATGATCATATTTACAAGCAATTGCATGGTATTTAATAATTATTGAAAAAGCCATTGTACCCCGATGATACGGTGGGTATGTGTTTAACCAAATGACAAAATTCGGCATTGACCTCGAGACTACGTCATCTGTCGATATATAATTTCTTCATTCGACAAAAACGCACCCCAACGCATCATCATTTCTATAATTGTATAGTTGAGATGAGTAATCTTGTTAAACGTCCTAGTCAAAAATGTTTCACTTATTTCGCGCAGACATTTTGCCTGTGTTGCGCTGATGGCATTATACAGCAGGGTTTTTTATCGTGTCACGCCTACCGTGACACAGAACCTCGTTCACCGTGACTTTCATTTCGTGATGACGAGTGATTTACTACCCACTTTCAAGTCTTGGATCAGACCGTGTCGGGGTTCAAACCCACGAACTCCTACTAAGCGCGAACACTCCACCAATTGACGGATCGCCAGCCACGCCTTCAATGTTCCGACACAGGCCGGCATGCTTGACACACACACACACACACACACACACACACACACACACACACACAGAAAATGAAAACTCGACCTGAATTGTGCCATTTAATGACGTCACTGACACCAGTACGTCATAAGTTGCCTTAACGCTGCGGTGGCCAGTGTCTGAACATTGTGGGCGTGGTCGGCGAATCGTCAATTGAGCCACACCAGTTGTGACTTGTCTATAATTGTTTAGTTATGCAGTACAATTATTGCATATGTTACACCCGTTACTTTTGTTTTTTAAAATAAACTAATTGCAAGATTATATATGGCAACATTTGTCATTCTAAAATAGAAACAAAATAATACAGACAACGTGTATATTGGAAAGAAATCGAGTTTTTATATTTATATTAAAATTCTAAAAAAATATGTCAAAAAACGTTGATTTAGTATTTACAGTATTCTTTGTCACCATGCAATTATGAGATACATTTGGCGGGAAACAGTATCAGGACCGCGAATTACCACACACTGTTCACATTTCTATGTTGATTACGTCACTGATAACACCATTTACGTCACAATGTCTTCGGTTTTCCGGGAAGCATATTTCTTAAAAATTCATGCGTAAACAGTAAAAATTTATCTAGATCTTATAATTTAAGATTAAAATCTAGATACATCTTTTGATTGGTGTTATCGGTGACGTAATCAACAATGAATATGAACAGTCTGTGGCAATTCGCTGCCCCGCAGACGCGAAGCGGTCCTGATACTGTTTCCCGCCATATGTATCTCATTATTATCCCTAGAAATTTCGAAGAGATTTTAAATTCGTCCTTCAGGCGATTTTTTTTATTATCAATATAGAATAATTGACGTATCGCCGACCACGCCTACAATGTTCCGACACTGGCCGCCATCACGGTACCAAATCAGCGTCACTGCAACTAGTGACGTACTAGTGTCAGTGACGTCATAAAATGGCGCTATTTAGTCCGAATTGTCGTTTTTTCTGCGTGTAAATCAAGCATCCGGCTATTTGACGGAACATTGTGGGCGTGGCCGGCGATACGTCAATTACATTGCTATTGTTACCCATTATATGGAAAGCCTAAGAAGAGCAATCACAAAAACAAGGAGGTATTAACGCGATGTGGCCGTATTTGACGTCATAAGCACGGTCTAAGTTTCAATACCCAACATTTTAGTTTCATATTAAATAAAAAAATATTCTCTCGATCAAATTCAGTTCTGAATATACAAAATTTTAAAGAGGCATATTCACTGCCCACTGCATCTGACCAACGTGTATCCAGGATTAAAATCTTGCTTGTATTTAAACCTAAAAAGCCAGCGTCCATTGCTACTCCCGCTTTTTAAAAAAAAAAAATCTTTTAGTGTCTTTGAATGATTGTAAACGCAGGATTAATCGGCAATCAAACAGAATAAAAAAAACCAAAAATACTGATCAAAATCATAATACCAAAGTTAAGAAGAAACTGGCAATTATGTTTTAAACATGAACTTTTACCACACCAAGGAAAAGTGATGTCGAGTGTCGTGTTCCGAAATGTAAATCTAGCTTTGTCTGATATGTGTAATCGTAAAATTTTGAAAATGAAAAAATGGGACAGTACTGCAAATATATCTAAGAGTTATTTTGATACAGACAAATCACACTTATCAATATTGTGATGACTGCCTTAAACGTTTTAGGGTCTTCATAAGCGAAGACTTGCATTGTCCTGCGTCAACAATACTATTTGTAAGCAGGTTGCTTTGTTGAAAAAAAAAATCCAGTAGATGAAACTAGCTGTACCATCTTGTATTATTCCTGATACAAATGTATCATTAGCAGGAATATAAGCAGGAATATGGCTTCGTGTAGCTAGTAGAACACGCAAAACTTTTTACTCTTCCGGAGCAACCGGTCTCGCTTCGCTACTGGAATTTTACGTTTTTAACTTAATTTGCCAGTTTTCAAATTTGTATTAACTTTGCTTACGATATGGATTGATACAATTGTATTTATTGGTTTATGGACTTTTTTAATTTCAATTTATTTTAACATTCATTTTTTGATATATGTAACTATTTAATCCTGTTTGTATTCAAACAACTGTTCTTTCTATTTCTTGTTTTATTTTGCGTTGTAGACTATGTGAGATAATTATCATCGGCGTTTTAGTCACTTTAGGGTTAAAGGTTGTCCTGTTTGACACCAAAAATATAGAAGATAATCTTAGTTTTGAATTTCCGAGCATCAAACATAATGTAAAGCAATGCCTCAGAATGGGAACAGAAAAGTTAGCTTTGGACGACATTATGAATATGGTTAGTGAACTAAAGCATTTTAGAAATAAATTTTAATTTGTAGTTTACGGGGTATAAACAAGATTTTGCAAATGGATATTCCCATCAAAGCTCTACGATTGCAATTTTTTCACTAGCCTCCTGGCTAGTAACCCGAGATGTTTACTAGCCAGAGCAAAAATCTTACTCGCCACATATTTGTTTTATAAATACAATTTAACTGGGATTCAATTAGACTGGAAACATTTCCCGTTATTGCTTAATTTTGAAGATGCAGGCACAGCAGATCGGTCCAATGTTTTTAAAAGACATTTTTCATTCAGTTTACTTTTATTGTGGTATCAAACACAAAAAATCGCAGTGCATGTCCAAAAGCAAAGCAAAAACTTTGAAAAACAGCAAATCAAGTTAAAAACACGTAAACTTAATTCAGAGGTGTGAGGCGAGTCGCTACAGGAATGTTAGCATTTCCTGTCTAGCTAGATACATCTGCCTCATGTAAAATTTAACAGCACATCTTTTAAACATACTTTTGCCGGTTTAATAGTTAATAAAACTGTTTTCCAGACCAACTCGAGACCCGGCTTTCCATCATCGCTTTAGTCAGTTTAGAGAATTACGTTTGTTTTTACATCGAGTAATCACTGGCACCGAGTCGTAGACGAGGTCGTTTCTTCCTGGTCATTGATAAAATAAGAATTCTCGAAGCTTCTGAATTTTTATTCGTACTTGTGGCTTGAAAAAAATATATTTGCCGATTTTGTTTACGACTCATAGCGATGAAATTGACACTTGAAAACGTCAACACACAAACGCTTAACAACTTCACAGATTGGAGCTATATGATTTAAAGCGCTTTAAAAATTAAGCTTGATGAGAGTCATTTCGTTGTCGAAAACGGAAAGGAAAATCCGAATTTGACTTTCTACTTTATATTCGCACATGGGCGAGTGAATTTGACGTATCCATTCGCATTTACAAAAAATTACTCGCAAATGCGAGTGTTTTACTCGGATTGTAGAGCCCTGCCCATAAATTGCTAAGCAGCAAAATCTTGTTTGTATTGTTGATAAGATTGATGTCTCTGTGTCCTGGATGCCTGGATATATTTGACGTACGATAGTTCCATGTTCCTTTCACTCAATTTTGGCTGCACGTGTGGCGGGTGTAGCTAGCTAAACAGGAGGTGCTTACCCTTCCGGAGCACCCGGCCTCACTTCCCTGGTTAAAGTTCACGTGTCTAACTTAACTTGTAAGTTCGAAAGTTTTTACTTTGCTTCTGGATTGTGATTCGGACATGGATTAGTTTGTTTTTGATTACACCCCGTAAACCAAACAAATTGAAAGTTATTTCTTATATTTACTGTATTAATCTTTTATATTTCTGCTCAAAATTTGCGAAAGGGAGATTATATTAGTATAACAATACTGGTTTTCAACCCCCCAATGACATTCTTTCCTTAAGATAATTTTTCTCCGCCTTCTTGACATCACACATCCCTTCACTGAAGGGTTTAGCCACGCCTTCTACACGCGCAAGAACAAAACAACGAAGCGTTGTATACTCAGGCCCCGTGCGATTTGACGAGCGGTTGGCAGGTAATGATAGTTTACCGAATGTAAACATTAGTCTTGTAAATAGGTTTTGGATTACTATGTTTGTTTTTGAAATTTCTTTCAACCTTAACATTTTACTTAAGTTATACAGGGTTTTGGCAGCTTATGGCCCCTTATGTACCCTGTCTAAGCTTCATTTACCCTGATAGCGTATAAACTGCCAAAACGCTGTATAACATTCGTGCCACGCTTCAAAGCGGCATTAGTTTAGAATTCGTAATATGAAAATAGGCATTGCCTATCCCGGGAAATGTCCAAATTTATTATCGGGTTATTGTGCACACACACACACACACACACACACACACACCCACCCAAAAAAGGGGTGGCACACATTGTTTTGTCTCACCAAATACTAGTTAAAGTTAAAGTCTGTCCCGAGCCATTAGGCCCATCAGGCTGGAGCTTATCCCGGTTTTGGTGGCGTTAAGCGACTGAGAGTACAAGACTCTCCCCTGAATGGGACGCCAGTCCATCGCAGGGTTAACCCCCAGTATTTTGCTGGTACTCATTTATTTTTCAGCTGAGTGAACTGGAACAACGTGAAATTAAGTGTCTTGCTCAAGGACACAACGCATTGCCCGGTCCAGGGATCGAATCCACGACCTTCAAATCATGAGTCCAACGCCTTAACCACTAGGCCACGCGCTTCCACACCAAATACTAGTGGGACTGACTATAGTTAACTACCGCCGAGTTTTTTCAAGTTTCAAGTTTCTTTATTTCTCATACTGAATTTTATCAATACAGAGAACATATACATAATAATAAACATAAAACATATACAATATAGTGCACATGCAGGAAATTATCAATAATAACTAACTCACTAACCCGGAGGACTGATCCTCTTATTAATAACCTTGATAAATTTACACAAGTTATTTAACATAGACAATTTGTTAGAAGAAAAAAGATTATAAAACTTAAGAGTATTCGGTTTATTTCTAAAATGAAAAGGAATATAAAGATTTCGTTCTAAAGACAAAGAATTGCATTTCATGATATAATGGTATTCATCTCCTAGTTCTTTACCACACAGATTACAGATCTAGAGTCTCTCATTTCTAGGAACATTTTGCCAGCGGCCCATTTCTATTGGTAATTTGTGATTTGAACATCTATACTTTGTTAAAATAATTTTGTTACATAGAGATAAATTAGATCTTAAGTTATATTAAGTTATATATATCAGAATTTAAAAATAATTTATATGATATACCTCTAGAAGAGTTATTACAATCGCTATTCCATTTTTGTAAAAACTGGTCGCATAATATCTGTTTAACACATTTTACTAACCATGTTTTATTGCAATATGTTTGAGACAACCATATATTATTTAAACCACATTCATAAAAAATTGCTTGTACGTTTGACATCCATTTTGAATTAAAACCATTCAGAAATTTATTCAATAAAATTTTTTATTATATAATCTACTCAATATTCCATGTAATACGGTCATACAATAAAAATCGTATTGAATGAGTGTGACGTCATAAAAGCGTGTGAATTAGGTTATATCACTACGCACTACGCACGGTACTACTTTTACTATAACAACAAACATGGCTGACGTAAACATTGGCGATAGCGTTTACATAGACGGAAAAGGCACTGGTGTGGTAAAAGAAATCATACCCCGGGGATTTGCAACATGTTATGATGTTTAGTGGATGGGACCGATGTTCAAATTGAGCTTACTGGAGATAGGATAATGAAAATACCCAATATTTACCCGCCTGCAGCTCCAAATCAGACGACGTCAACTTCGACGTCGACTAGTGACATCGATAATGACCACAATAGATTCATAAACATATATGAAAACGATATTGAGAACTTTATTCTACGCCAATCAAACAAAAACACTCTTTCTAAAACATTGTCAGATCTTAAAATATTCGAAACATACTGTAAAACAATCGATGAAACTAGAAATATTCAGGATATTCCACCAGAGCAACTTTCACCAATATTATGCAGATTCTTCATCGCAGTCCGCAAAACTGATGGATCAGAATATGAACCAACTAGTCTTAGATCCATGATGGCCAGTTTTGACCGGCAACTGAAACGTTTCAATAATCCACACCTCATTGTTACTAGTCCCCTTTATGCACAAGTCCGTGAGGTAATCAAAAGTAAACAAAAACAATTGAAGCGCGATGGTAAAGGGAATTTGTCACATCGCAGTGATGCAGTCACCGATGATGAAATTGAAATCTATGGCAAACTGGTCAGTTCGGTACTGGAACACCAGATAGTGTATTGCAAACACTGTGGTTTTATAACACAGTTCACTTTGGTCTTCGTGGTGCTACTGAACACCGTGACATGTGTTGGTCAGATATAACTTTAAAACAAGAGCCGAATGGTCATGAATATTTAGAATTTGAAGAACGTCAAACGAAAACTAGAACAGGAGAAAATCCTAGAAATACAAGGGTATTTAAACCGAAATTGTGGGCCAATTTGGAAAATAAAAATAGATGTCCAATCCATGTTTATAAATTTTATTCTTTGCGGCGTCCTACATCATACTGTAAACCTACAGATCCATTCTACATTGCAACATCAACTAAAAACTCACCTTCTTTAATGGAGACATGGTTCAAACATGCACCAGTTGGAGTAAATAAGCTTAATTCCATGATGAAAAGAGCCATTAAAGGTGCCGGTATTGAGACTGACAAACACTTGTCAAATCATAGTGCAAGGAAATACCTGGTGCAAAAACTAAATGACAATAATATTCCTGCAAATCAAATAATGCAAATTTCTGGTCACCGTAATATATCATCCATTAACAATTATTCACACATAAATACCGATCAACACAAAGAAATTTCCAAAATACTCCATGGACAGCCAGCACAAACTAGATTAAATCCACACAACCATCTGGTACAGCCTCCATCAGTTCAAAACTTCGCGCTTTCGCAACAGACATCATCCAATAATCAGCAATCAGTAATGCATTTACACGGCGGATTCCACAGCATTTTTGCAGGACCAGTCACCGGAGGAAACATTCAAATCCATATTCATCAAAACGAATCACCAGTTCCTAAAAAACGGACCAGAATAATCATGGATAGCGATTCCGAGTAACATGTGTCTGTAAATCCTTGTCCAGGTTGTTGACATTCCAGAGTGCGCGCGCTATGACGTCACACAATTGACCTAGTTTAGAGTTGACACGCTGTTTATTGGTTATAATTCAAGCTGTTATTTTTTTACTTTTCTTCTAAAAAGAAGATACATTGTATCTAAATTGAAAAATGTGTATTTTTGTGTTTTGTTTTTGTATCCTGCAGACAGAATATTGTTTACTTTTAATATTTCATCAGAATTACTTTTGGCGCATGTACACAGTTACGTGAGCTTGTTGTGTTTCGGCCAATCAGCTGTTTTCTTATAATGAGAAGACGAGTTTTAAATCTACGAAAAACTCGTTTTTTATGGGATTATATAATAAGTAGAATCTTGCATTCGTGTTTATGTAATATTGAATTTATTAAACTCGTTGAATAATGTTTTATGCAACTCGCCAAGGCTCGTTGCATAAAACATTATTCAACTCGTTTAATAAATTCAATATTACATAAGCACTCATGCAAGATCCTCTATGTATAATATTGTTGTATACTTTGATTCTTTACTATAAAGTATTCTTGACCAATAGCTAACAATTCTTGTTTTAACAAATACACTAAGTGGATATCTTCCTAATTCCCTATAAACAAAATGGATGTAACTCAGAACTGAGTTTTGGTATGATCTTTCCAGGGACACAAAAGGCTATTCAATTACCTAATATAGTGAATATACTAATCCATACCACGGCAACATTCTCACGTTGTAATGTCTTCTCATCTTAAATCACCTTTTACCATACCATGTGAATAATTTAATCTACTGATTTATGATTGCATAAATAACTACTCATGTTTCTTAAAACAAGATGTGTATCATATCACAGTTCAAGATTAATTGCCCCATTCAATTAATGAAGCAGTTATACCAATGAAAAACAAACATACTTATCCATGTCCAAATCACAATCCGGGAGTAAAGTAAAAAAAAAAAACTTTGAAACTGACAAGTTAGGTTAAATACGCGAACTTCCACCAGGGAAGTGAGACCGAGTTTTCTGAAAGGGTTAGCACCTTCTGTTAGCTAGCTACACCGGTAAAGCATCCTCTTAGAGAGTGGAAGGTTTTTGGTTCCAACCTGACTTGTGTTATACATGACAATACTTGATAATTTGAGTTACTGCTTCCTCATTTTGCAAGCCACATTTGGATGAAAGGATAGATTATCAACTGGTTATAGAATTATATTAATTGGGAGTGGAATGCTTGTCTGTTACTCTGTTAGGCAGCACCTTTAACCCACAACCCGATATTAGTTCAGTGGTATGAGGGTAAGCTCCTCTTGCACCTTCAACATTCACAGGCATATAGTACCATGATGAGAATTTTCTAAAGCACAGACCATCGCAATTGACAAATGATATGATTAAAACTTGACAGGCTTGTACCGAAATAATGTTAATTTTAGCCCAGCCCCTTTAAGTTTCACTGCATGAAGAGCCCCAGCCCCGGAGAGTTGAAAATGCTTTTTCACTTATATCGAGACGGTTAATTCTAGGATGGTGGGTTGGAGTTTTTTTTTTTACCCCAGTCAAGATTATTCATTATTCACCTAAATTGAAATGAAACATTCTGGGATGATATACTACAAAGATGGTGCTTTAAGATTTATATTGAAATGGTCGCTTATGTGGATGATGGAGTGGAAATTGGCATTTATTCACTTATACCAACTTTTTTTCGAGAACCAAGTCTGGGATATTGAAGAAGGTAATGTTGATTTTACCCTAGTTAAAATTTTTATATTCATTCCGAGAACTAAATTATTGGAATCCCCTGCCAGCATCGGTAGTCCAATCGCCATCCCTGGAGGTTTTCAAGGATTCAATTCAGACCTTATCCAAGTGGTCTGGATCACAACTACGTATATACAGTCAGCTGCTAAACGCAACATGAATGTTTTATTATTGTTATTTTCATCACAACTTTTTGGGACAGCGGTCCATCTCATTGCGCAACATGTACAGTTTCCTCATCAGTTATGTCCAAGTTAGATTTTTGATGAGTGCATTCATTGTAGTTGAAGTCAGTTCTATTCAGCATCTGGTCCAGCCCGATCAGCTGATCATGATATCCACGTCACATGTAAACAAACAAAAGGATTTGTCAATACATTAAATTCGGAATAAATTCAATAAATTTTATCTGTTTTTTCATAAAAATAATTATTGGGACGAACTGTTAATTAATTCTTTTTAAAAACGCATTTTATTATTTTTCTTAAAAATCGATCGTTTGTGAAAACGTCTTTCCCGTCCTGACGAACGCCATTTTTGTTTACACTGCATTCGGCGAGGGTCACAGATGCACTCAAAATTTTGATTCAATTAGGTAATTATATGTGAAAAAGAGTTACCGTAGAAGTCGTATACTGTGGTTATGCTAACCTCGTAATAGTTTTGTGTCAGGTAACTATGGTTATCGATTTATCTAACTTAACTTGAAATCGGCAAATTTTGTATCTTCCCGCATTGTATACTGTATGATCATGGTTGATGCACGTGGGAAAGTCGGTCGCTGATTGGCTTACAGTGGTTATCGATCTGAATTGAACTTTGACCCAATCAAAAGAAATCACGTCATCGCGAATCTTGAAACGCTACACTTGGAGATCAGCCAGAATGGCGAAAGAAACGTAAATATTTGGTATTCGATCAACCTATTTAAATTATTACTTGTTTCAATGAATTATTTTCACGATAATCGTTTCTTGGTTTCATTTCTGATGTACGAGACGGGCGAGATTTCCCCCATATGGAGCTCACTTCCTGTCGATTTGACCCCTTCAATGGCCTTGAGAAAAGTGGTGCACGCGCGGCGTCAAATGATTTGGACGTACGGTCTATAGAATTTTTCCACAATTTTCTATGACGTCATAATACATACGTGTTACCTATAGACGGGAAATTCCCGGCGCTTCGCGCCGGGACATTTCCGTATTATGTACTTGAGTAGATTGTCACCATGTTTGTTAACCGTAACTAGAGTTCCGCAATGTACGAGTGATTTTCATTGTACCGCTATACGTCGCGTTCGTTTATGTACTTCGGTAGATTTCGGAACAAAGTTCTACGTACAATGGCGAGTAAACCAATGGCTTTGCGAGAACTTTTTTTGAACGATGACAAAATAAGATAAACTCCTAAAACATTTTGATTATCATCTTAAATAATGTTTTTCATTTCAGAAGCCAATTCATTTTCTAAAAAATTACAAAAACCCATGTTTCACAGACCACGAAGGAAACTTAAAATGCCTACCGTACTTCATGTTGATAGGATTGGACAAATGTGGAACCACAGATCTGTTCTTTAAGATAATGAAACATCCTGATGTGCTGAACAATACTGGCGACTTAAACGGGAAAGAAACCCTCTGGTGGTCATGGAAACGGTATGGATATGGTAATATACTTTCTCTCATTTATTATACCGAAAATCTTCGATACGAGTTATTAGGCGATTTCAAATTGTGCAGTAATGTTTTTAGCACTCAATTAGAAGCGTTATAAAATAGTTTTGGTTTAAACCAAACCCACAGATTCAGAGTTCATTTATCTCAAAATATACTTTTAGGACGGTGAAATTTTGATGCACACTTTAGAAAACACCAATATGGCCTAAGGTTTAACTAATTGTTAGAAATATTAAATTACATATATAAGTAAACATTTAACAATTGATTAAATCAACATTAAAATAGTTATTACAATTATGAATGCTTTTCTGAATAAATTTAGTTTATGGAATTAGTAAAACAGGTTTGGAAACGTTACATGTCATCAACATGATATGTGACACATGCAAAAGTAAGACTATCGATTTTTTTTACAGGATATTATTGGTTCCAAAATAAGCCTATGGAGAATCTCGAAAAATATTATTCATATTTTGAAAATGCAGCACGTATAATTGAAACTACTACAATTAACTCTGGATACCATCAAATGATAACAGGTAATCAAAAACAAACATACTAATGCATGTCCGAATCACAATCCAGAGGCAAAGTTAAAACTTTGGAAACGACAAGTTAGGTTAGAGACGTGAACTTCCATCAGGGAAGTGAGGCCGGGTGCTCCGGAAGGGTAAGCACCTCCTGTTTAGCTAGCTACATCCGCCACGTGTGTAATCAAAATTATATGAAATGAACATGGAACTATGGGACGTCAAATATATTCAGGGCAATCCTGGACACACATGCATCAAACTTATCAACAATACTGTGATGACGGCCATAAAACATTTTGAGGGCCTAGGCTTGCAATATCCCCGAGTCAACAATTTATTTGCAAGCAGTCTGCTTCGTTGTACAAAGTCAGTTATAGCTACGTCTCGGTCTATAATATGACCTATTGTCAAATTGAGTATTTTTTCAATTTAAAAAAAAAAATATTCACCCAAGTCTTGCAGGCAAGAAACAGTATGAGAAAAGGAATTTTCTATGCGCAAACTTTGAAGACTCATTCGATTCAGAACTGTAAACTGTTAAAAGATATTAAAATAAAAAAAACACTGCAAACTGGGCTTCCAAAATTTTATTAGATTTATCGATTCCTACGTCGAAGAAAAAAAAACGTAAACATTTTAGATTTTCAATAGAACGGGTATTCACATAAGACATTTATAAAAATGCTGTTTTTTTCGCCTTATTCTATCCATCTTCGTTACATTCTTCTTTGCAACAACATTCATTATGAGTGTTTGTCTGTAATGACAAAAACAAATTGACAAAAAGATGGCGTTATAGAACTATAGAACAAGAGGACCATTGGGCCTGATATGCTCACCTGATAAATAATGGCTAGCTGAATTATTTTTAAAACACAAGTTGTTTTAGATAATTAACCATTCCAGTCATATTTTTGTCTGAATTTTACAAAATGAATAAATTATAGGCGCAAGACCCTAGAAAAGCAAAAAAAAACACCACAGATATTTTCTCCGATCGTCGGTTTCGGAGATTTTTTAAGCTTTTGTAATCCCAGGTCACGTTGACCTAGTTATGGTAGTCATGGCAACTACACCGGCCCATATATATATTGAACTCTTCTGAAGTTTCAGAGAAGTCGAAAACAGATGTTAACGAAACACACAAACACCTCCGGTCAGGTGAACTAAAACCCATTCAAAAGATCTTTAATCTAAAACTACTTTATAGATTAAGTTTTTTTCTTAATTCCAGGTGATGGCAGTGTCGGTGACCTTTGGGATTTTACTGGATGGCCACAAATACATCAAAATAAAGGATTAAAAGAACCAAAAGTTTTAACACCACATCTGATCAAACATCTATCGCCAAGTACTAAATTTATAATTATGCTTCGTGATCCAATTCAAAGGTAAATGTATCCATTTCACATTTATGACTTTTCGTAAGCGAAACGTGCTCTTGAGAACGATAAATCTAAACCACAAAACAGATTTGGATGTAATTGAATATAGTTCTATTACAATTTTTTTAGATATATTCTCCAAATTTATAACACATAATTTTGGTGCTTCGAAATAACGACAAAAATTTTGTTCTACACAAGGACCGTTTTGAATTGAGTAATGATGTAATACTTGCCAGTGAAGAATATTTCACTTGTATCGAGACGTCAAAGACCGTTTTTGCATATAGATGATATGTATATTAGTAAAGGCATTACTGTAAATATATAATATTTAAATTAAATGTTTGATAAATGTCTGTACTCATTTTATTGCTTTGAGATTACTAGTAATTAATTTTTAATTATTTATCAAACTTGAAGTGGCGTTTACGTACGAGACCTTACTAAAATCATAAGCAATGACTGCAAAATAAAAAACAAACTAATCCATGTCCGAATCACAATCCAGAAGCAAATTAAAAACTTTGAAAATGACAAGTTAGGTAAAGACCTAAACTTCTACCAGGAAAGCGAAGCATGGTGCTCCGGAAGGGTAAGCACCTCCTGTTTAGCTAGCAACACCCACCACGTGTGTAATCAAAACTGAGTTAAAGGAAATTGGAACTATGTAATGGATGTCAAATATATCCAGGGCAATCCTGGACACGGAGACATGAAAATTATCTACAATACTGTGATGATGGCTTCAAAACTTTTTGAGGGACCTGACAAGCCTGCAATATCCTTGGGACAAAAATTTATTTGCAGATGTGTTTAAGGCTTGGATACTATTGACAAACAATATTAAAAGATTAATAATATTCAAAAACGCAGCTGCAAGTTATCTTTGGTATAATAGTGATATTATTATTGGAAATAGTTGTATTTACATTAAGAAATTATACGAAAAAGGGGTAATATTTATCAATAATCTACTTGATACTGATGGGCAATTTTTAAGCCTGCAAGATTTTATTCGGAAATATAACTACAACATACATTATCTTCACTATACTGGAATAATTGAATCGGTAAAACATATGCTGAGAAAAAACAATGAGTATTGTCTGTCTAAATCTGAAACTCCTTTCATTCCTAACATTCTTAATCAAAAACAAACATACTTATCCATTTTCCGAATCACAATCCAGAAGCAAAGTAAAAACTTTGGAACTGACAAGTTAGGTTAGACACGTGAACTTCCACCAGGGAAGTGAGGCCGGGTGCTCCGGAAGGGTAAGCACCTCCTGTTTAGCTAGCTACACCCGTCACGTGTGCAATCAAAATTGTGTGAAAGGAACATGGAACTATGAGACGTCAAATATATCCAAGGCAATCCAGGACACAGAGACATCAAACTTATCAACAATACTGTGATGACGGCCATAAAACTTTTTGAGGGCCTTGATAAGCCTAGGCTTGCAATATCCCTGAGTCAACAATTTATTTGCAAGCAGCCTACTTCGTTGTACAAAGTCCCCGTAGTGGGAACAAGCTCTACCATAGCGTATTAATTGGGAAACAAATACACCATAAGCAGGAGAAGCAGGTATATTGCTGCATAAAAAAGGAAAGTTGACAATAGAAAAATTGAAGTCATCACGTTTGTCATAAAGTTTCAAATGTAGCCTTTCTTGTGCGTCATAATTCAGGTATAAGTCTAAATATGAAGCAGAACTTGAGGAATCAGTCGTGTCCTTTATTTCAAGCTCACTAGGATAGATGACATTTACATAGTCTCCAAATTTAGGATACTATTTAAAAATGTAAAAGGCTCGAGGGACATGTATAAAATCTTGAAGCAAAATAATATTTCACCTACTTCACGGCAAAAATGGCAAAGCATTTTTGATAATTTAACTGAAAATGATTGGAAACAAATATACAAAATAATTCACCTGACTACTCTAAATTCTAAAATACAATGGTTCCAATACAGAATAATCCATAATATAATTGCTGCAAACTCTTTTTTGTTTAAAATAGGTATTAAAACAAAGGCTTTGTGTAGTTTTTGTAAACAGGAAAGTGAAACAGTTATTCATCTTTTTTGGGAATGCGATATAGTACAACAATTTTAGAAGACTTAGAAAACTATTTTTTATAGAATGGTATTTTGTTAGATCTAACAAAAATGAGTTTAATTTTTGGATATTTCAGATCGTTTAATAGAGTTAAAAATTTTATCCTTATGCATGTAAAATATTACATTTATAAAACCCGTTGTACTGGTAAAAAACTCTCTTGAAAAGTATAAATATATTTTAAAAGATGTATATTACATCGAAAAAGAAATAGCAATAGGCAAAAATAAGTTAGAAAATTTTCAAAGAGAATGGCAACACATCCACCGTATTGTTATATAGAACAAAAGGAACAATCTTGTATCATAATGTGAAAATCTATTTCTCCCTCTCTTTCTCTCTCTAAAAACTATTCAATATATATGTTAATCAAAATATTTGTAATGTTGTATTATCGTTCTTTTTGTGTTATGTATATATTGAATATGAAATAAAGAAAATAAATATAAAAAAAAAATTATTTGCAAGACAATTTAAAAACCACAATGAAATAAGAGGTTTAACTTTCTCGTAAGAGCCAATGCAATTGATGGAAACAGCATACGAAGAACACCTGTCATGAATATCGGTTAATGTTGTTGGATTTCAGGCCCGTAGGCAGGTATTTTAGAAAGGGGGTGCGAATTTGAAGAATGTTGTTACACGCACCAACGGCGCGGTTGCGCACCGCAGGTGCGCCTTACTAGGGGGGTCTGGGGGCATGCCCCCCCCATAAATTTTTTGAAAAAGAAACGCAAAATGGTGCATTTTGGAGTATTTTAATGAACAATTAGTAGTCAAATATGATGTTTTGAAGTTCCATTTTTCTTGGGTGTTTTTTGGCGAATACATCAACAACCTTATCGAGAACAACTAGTTTTGCATAGTGAATGTGCATCAAAGCAAGGCCGGTTAATCTATTTTCGGTCATAGATGCCCTCATGTATGTTCTTAGCCTTTTGAGTGAACTTGCCCCTCGTTCACAAGAACAGCTTGTGATAGGTAGAGTACATGCTATTTGTAACAGAACATATATGTTTGGAAACCGGTCCTTATCACAAATCTTCAATGCATCAATGAGAGTTGAGGGAGTGTTTTTAGTTTCAACGCATTTCTGTTTCCAAAGAATAAGTTCTGTTCCAAATGTTTCTACAGATGGAAGATCGTCACCATACATCTCTATCGCTTCATCAAGGTTAGAATCAACTTTGGTCTTGATAACTGATGGAACAAGTCCTATTAGTAATGAACTCTTGACCGAAAACTCTGAAATAATAATAAATACCTGTTATAAAGTGAATTACATATACATAAAATTGGTCGAAAAGTGAATGGCCACAATATATGAAACACACTGAATTTATATTGTTTCCAATATAGAATTTAGTGTTTTAAATGAAACTTTAATTTTCACCTCAATTTGAAATAGGAATATTACTAAACATCTGTTACCAAATACTAGTAACTCATACTAATATTTTCAGAAAGATAATATACTTATATCCTGATTACCTGAAAATCTTTCCTTTAATTCCATTTTTATATGGTCAACAAATGGTACAGCTACATTTCTTTGGTAATATTGAAGAACCTGATGATGACATGGTTGTTTTTCACAAATCTCACAGTTTTCAACAGGGGTATTGGACCTATGCTCTTGTCTTTTGGCAATCCTTGGCAAAGTAGGTGTTTCACCAACCTGAAAAGGTAACATCAAAGTAATAACAATAAGGAACTCCAAATGTTTATCCACTATGATATTATGCTGCAGATTAATATAGTTCAATTCGTTGATATTTTAGGTATTTAATTTTGCAATTACAATAAAGAGATTTTGAATGAGCAAAACATTTCTCTTTCATCAACATATTTTCTATTTACAATTCTATAATTAATATTTTGTGAGATTTTATATTAAAAATCCTTGTTAGAAATTCACAGATGCCAAATAAACAGTTAACAATTGTTAATTCTTCAGTGTTTTTAGATTCCTCACAAAAAGAGTGAAGTGATTATATGTTAATCCCCATTAGGATAACATGTGTTGTCAAGAAATTCAGTTAAAAAACTTTGATTCCAAACTTTAGCATGTGGTATGGAATGACACAAAGAGTAAGTGAAGGATGAGCGTTTTTGCTATATAACCAGATAGCTTTTTACCTTTTCAGCCATCCTTACTGCTTGATCAAACCAATTCTGAAATAGTGGGTTGAAATTCTCCCTCATTGTGACATAGTCTTCTTGCACTTTACTTATCTGAAATAAACCGTTCCAAATGAATTAGGTTTTGCTGAGATAACATCGTGATACAAAGAATATATACTCACTGCAAATCAAAGTGAAATTGATCAAAAAGATCTTAATGAGTTCTCCAAAACATATATTAAATTATAGACCAAAAACCTTTATCCTAAGGTTTGATTTGAGGTATCCATCTAGTGAAGAGTATCGTACTGTCATACCTTTCTATGTTCCTTTTGTTGTTATTTTTTTAAATTAGCATTTGTGACCGCCATATTTGAGTGGCAATGTCATATATTCAAAACAAATCCATTAGGTCCTTAATTATGATTTAATGTGCTTACAGCAAAGAACAAAAAAGAAATTCATGGCGTAGTCTACACATAATAGTTCGTTTTATATTCATTAGTTATAAGATTTTTTGTAAATTGAAAATACAATGTGCGAATATGTAACTTACTTTCTGAATTGCACCCAAAATATCCAACTCTTTTTCTTGAAGACTCTTCGTTATCTCATCTAGTCTTGCCAGGGTCATGTATAATATCAAAAAATTGATAATAAAATCAAAAGATGTTATACTTTGAAGCAGTCCTGACGCATCTTTTTTGGAATCATTGTTCCAGTCCTTGAATAGTTCCATCTGATTTAAATCTTCATGCATTCCATATGCAATGACTTCAAACGCCTTAACCATATAAACATAGGCTTGATAAAAATGCTTATACGATTCATGGCGAACAGCCCATCTGGTGACACACAAATTCAACAATGGTTTTCTCTTGTTAGTATCAGGTATATCTCTTAAGATTATTGCTTTCAATAGGCCTTCTCTCTTTGGACTGTTATTAAAAAATAAACATACTGCTTTCATTTTGTCAATGACATTCCTAATTGATGGCAGTTTACATGAATGGACGATGACCAAGTTTAGTACATGGCTACAGCAATGAGTGTATGTTGCAAGGGGAGCATGCTTTCTTATAATTTTTTGTACCCCTATAGATTCACTTGACATGTTAGGTGCACCGTCATATGACTGACCTCTCATATTCCGGACTTGAATATTCATTGCCTCCAAACCTGCTAGTATTTTTCCAGCGATATGTTCTCCAGTTATCCTTTCCAGCATAATAAACTCTAAAAATTCCTCTCTAATATTTTGGTTTTCATCCAGAAATCGAATGCACAGTGGAAGGATTTCCTTGTTGTGAGATTCGACTTCATCCGCCATTATTGCATAATATTTTGCTTTTTGTATTTCATCAATAATATTCTGCTTGATCATTGACCCTATTATTGATATAAGTTCGTTTTGTATGGATGGTGACAAATATGTGCTATTTTTGGCTGTAGGATGTTCCAAATGTTTTTTTAAAAGTGCGTCCGATTCACTTAAAACTTTCAGCAAAGCTAAAAAGTTACCAGGATTCTTTGAAGAATCTTTTATATTTTCAATGTCTCCTCTTAATGCTATGTTTTGTCTTCCACAAAACAAAATCGTCTTAGCAATCATTTTTAAAATATGTCTGTTTTCTTTGCACCTGACCCTTTTCTCGTCGTTAACAATAAAAGGAAGTGTTCTCTCTGGCTGTTCGTGTTTCAACACAAAGTTTGCAGAATCAATGGCACATTCCATGTGATATTTAGAATTTGTATGCTCGTTAAGTTTTTCTTTAATTTTGTGCCACTGTGTGAATGGCTTGTTCACAAAATTGCTTTTATTTTCTCTGTTTCTACAAAATAAACTGCAATGAAGGCAGAATACACCATCAAGACATGGACTATAAATTGCCCATGTATATCCTTCTATCATCTTTGGTTTGAAAGACCTGTAACATCCATGAATAAAAGTAGATGGGAATATTTGTCCTGGTGTTAACTTAATATGGTTTGTCAGTAAATGATACTTTTCTGCGTCACTTAATCTTTGTATTGCATTTAGGCATTCTTTTGGTGTCATCGAACAGTTTAAAATTCTACCAAGGTCAACCTTATATTTCTGTTCAATATTTGGAGCAGCATGAGTTTCGTCATCGATCCGGTGAAAAACGTTTTCGATATGAGCATTCGCTGTTTCCATCTGAGCGTCTTCTGCTTCTATTTCAACATTCTCTGTTTTGAAGTATAATAAATATTAAATAAGAAATAATGAATACACAGTTTCATTTGTTGATGTATTTGTGTATTGGTGTATGGCTATAACAGCCGGTATAATTTGTAAATATACCACTTAATTTTGCAACACCTTATCTGAATATAATTCCTCATCAGTAGTGCAAATGTAGTTAGACTTATTTTTAAGTTTATTTTGGATTTCAATTTCTTGATCTAAAAATTGAAAATTCAGAATATTTGAATTTCTGAAACACCCGGGTGCATTTCTCTTGTCAAAGACCACTGCGATAGCTCAGTTGGTAGAGTGCTCGCTCCGTAAGTGGGAGGTCGCGGGTCTGACCCAAGACTTGAGAGTGGGTTGTGACTGTTCTTTCGCCAAGCACTCGGGATTACGAAATGAAAGTCACGGTTCTTTCAGATGAGAACTTAAAATAAACGAGGTCCCCTTTTACGGTAGGCGTGGCACGATAAAGAACCCTGCTGTATAATTCCATCAGCGCAACGCACTGGCAACAGTACTGCAATTTCGCCTATAGCTGGCGACGTCTCGATATAAGCGAAATATTCTTGACTGGGACGTTAAACACCATTACTCAACTCAACTCACCTCTTGTCAAAGTTTGCATGTTATACTATGTAATTGATTTGGGGCCTTTGCTACGTTCTGTTATGTTTGGATTTAATTATATTAGGCATTGAAACATTTGCTTTGTTTTTGGCTTTTGCAGTAATATTGAATGTTTCTATCACCCTACAAAAATAAAGCTCTTGGTGGATGATTTGATGTCCATAAACCAGTTAACCACATCGCATAATATTTAAAGCCACATGTTTATTTCAAGGTTGTAATAAGATGTGTATTGTGTTATCATTAAGAAGCATTGTTTCACATACTGCACATTTTAAACACCTGCATTTTTTTGGGGTGTGTGTGTTTTTTTTTAATTATTAATATTATCTTTATTTGTTTTTTTTTTTTTTTGGTTTATATTATTATTATTATTTTTATTATTATTATTGTTATTATTTTTTGGGAGGGTTCAAACCATGGCCGAGTCATAATAAAACTAAAACTTGAGATACTGCTTCCTCGCCTGGCGAGCAGTATCAAGAGGATTTTTGACTGGTTCATCCGGTGCCAGGATAATGTGACTGGGGAGTGGAACGTTTGTCTGCGGCATACCGACCCGGTAAGCTGGCACCTTAAAAATGTAACAGGAGGAGAAAAATGCAGGGTCGGACCGGGGATCGAACCCGGGACCTCCCGCACTATAGGCGAGTGCTCTACCACTGAGCTACCCAGACCGCTACAAAAAGTCGCCCCGAGTGCGTGGTAGTGCCATGCAGACTATAAACACACATGCATGCCACATGCATTTATAAATGAACTTCTTACATAACCCTTAGATTAAAACTTGCTCTCGTCACGAATAGCAGAAAAAATTGCTGATGCGACGTTAAACAACATTATAATCAACCAACCATATCTGAGAATTGATTCACTGACCTTACCGTAGGTTGATGGTTTTCATGGGGTTGTCCTGCTTTCTGCAGTTTAGAGTGACCGTCTTAATTCGAGGGAAATTATATTAAAAGGGCACAAAACTTAAATCTTTTTAAAAGAACTGTGTAAAAACATATTTTACCTCCATCATATTCACTATTTACTTTCATTTTCTTGGTAGGTGGCAATAATTGATCATCCCTTTGCTGATGTAGTTCATATGGATTGGCAGGTTTATATACAATTGGAATAAAATGGTTTGGTTCAAATGGTCTTCCATGTGTGTTGTCCAAATTTCCATCTCTTGACCACATTATAAATATGGTATTTTGATTGTTTGATGTAATAAGTGGTTTAACTACACCACTGATAATAGGTCTGATGTTATTGTTACAATCTGGGTATACAGACCAAATATTATTGCCTATGACTGAAGCAAGACCCATTACATCAACCATACCAGACCATTGTCTATCTGTACATGTCATCCAAGCTTCCTTCTCAATAGCTTTAACTGGGTCACTTATAACACTGGCTTCATCTCTCAGCACAATTGAAAACAAATTACTGCTGTCATATGTTATCTCTGGACAATCTGCAGCCATCAGGAATTTTGGGTGATTAGAATATTTATCGGCATTAATGTAAATTTCTGCAGCTGTCATCATCCTTAAGATGTTTGCTAAAGCATATGAACCGCTTAATAAAAATGACACAGAATTAAACAAACAATTTCCATTTCCAAGAGTTTTCACTGGAAATGCCTCGTGTTCAACAATTGGAATATCAAATGGCATCAGTGCAGCACCCAACTCATCCTGTTCCAGTTCAGATAACTGCTGTGTTGAAAATTGGTGTATACTTAATTTTTTACGGTTATGTTCAACAATTTCTTGAACTCTTTTCTTGTTGTTTGACTCAATGGCAAATTTTAAGTCATTCATTTTAGATCATAAGCTGCATAGGTTACTGTGGAAGAAACCTCGGTTTAATAAAATCTAAATTTGACAAGGATACGGAACAGAATACGGAACACGGATATGTCCCAAGTTTCAAAACTCTCTCTTTAACGATCAAGTAATGATCAGGCAAAATCACTCAACCATGAAAGTAGGTCAAATAATAATTGCGCATTTGAAGCGGCTAATTAAAGTAAGACTGTGTACTTCGTTTCGGCGACTTAATTACACATGTATGTTTTCAGGTTTAATAGTGGTAAATGATTTTTAACGAGGCTTTAATAGTGCTTAATGGTTTTCAAAGGGGGGTGCGTTCGCACCCCTCGCACCCCCCCTGAATACGGGCCTGGATTTATAGGCCATAGGAATATACTTTATAGTGCCCGACAAAAGTCAGGAATGTTATAGATATATTTTGTCCTTTGGGTATCTTTTCAACATCTTGAAAAAAAATTGCTTTCAGGTTTTTTTCGAAGCACTACTGGTGAGGATTTGTATTCCGAAACTGTCGACTAGTGCTATAAAATTAAAACTAATATAATATTCAAAAACAAACATACTAATCACAGTCCTGAAGCAAAGTAAAAAATTTGGAACTGACAAGTTAGAAACGTGAACTTCCACCAGGGAAGTGAGGCCGGGTGCTCCGGAAGGGTAAGCACCTCCTGTTTAGCTAGCTGCACCCGTCAATTATTATTATATTTTTTTAGCTTTTTTAAAACTATTTATAAAACAAATTTTCTGTTAGTATAAAAACGATCGTGGATTTATTTGACCTCCTATGGTTCATATCTCATGCTTTGTGCGTGTTACTTAACATTAAGTGCTAACCCCCGGTCTCTCATCCCTAGTGGACGTTCACTTGTCTCTACTTGCAAGCTCTTGGGATTATGATTTCGATATGACAGATGTTTGTTTTTGATATGATGTTAAGTCTTATTTCATGCTAATATTGGTATGTATTTTACAAATTTCGCCAACGATTAAAGTACGGATTGTTTCAATAGAGTTATCAATGACTTTGTAAATAATCTGAATTTTAAAGTCGGATTTATTATTTTGTGTAACCATTATCCTTTTTTGTATTGTTTTAATTTTAGGTTGTATTCTGATTTTCATTACTGGCATTTCAATGGTACATCAAGTGAGGATTTTCACCGACATGTTTTGGAATCAATTGGACAATTGAACGATTGTATACAAAATCATGGTTTAAAATATTGTGTGTTTGACAGAACTTTTCACTGCAATGTCACTGTAAGATGTTATGTTATTCTATTGATAAATTGCTTTTGACTCAGAGATATTGCAACTCTAGGCTTATCAAGGCCCTCAAAAAGTTTTATGGCCGTCATCACAGTATTGTTGATAAGTTTGATGTCTCTGTATCCAGAATTTGACCTTTCATTGTGCCATGTTCCTTTAACACAATTTTGATTACACACGTAGCGGTTGTAGATAGCTTAACAGGTGCTTACCTTTCCGGAGCACCAGACTTCATGTTCACGAGTTTTACCTAACTTGTCAGTTCCAAAGTTTTAACTTTGTTTCTAGATTCTGATTTGGACATGAATTAGTATGTTTGTTTTTGATTACATTCTTCATTATTTTCCTTATAAATCTACTCTTTCATTATAAGGGAAGGTTACTTATAAATACTTGCCGACGGGCACTGGAGTAATTTCCAATGCTTAACCTTTTGGAGATCATTCTTATTATATTCTGCACTATTTTTTTACTGTATAAGGGTAACCACCAAACTTATGTTGATATTGTACCTTTCTGCAAAACTGTTGTTCTTCTAAATCCTTTTTTCTCCTTTAAAGTGTTAATGAAATATATTTTTGTCTAAATTTGCTGTTAGTTAAAATTTGAAATTCCTCAAAAACTAAGGTATACTTTCTCCGTATTTCTTTAGCTAAATTTTGTAAAAATTCTTTTGGTCCTTTAGGTATCTTTTCAACATCTTGATAACAATATGGGTTTCATAATTTTAGTCCAAGCACTACTGATGAGGAATTGCATTCTGAAACGGCCGTCTAGTGCTGCAAAAATTTTTTATAATATGTAATTATCAACAATCAGGGGATTCTGTAACCGTAGTAATACTTTTATATGTTGTAGGTCAGGTTACATCTAGGCATGTATTGGATATATTTAAATGAATGGTTAAATGTATTCCCAAGAAATCAGTTTTTGATTTTGAGAATGGAAGATTTTATCAAAGATTCGAAATCAACGTTAAAACAAGTATTTGATTTTTTAGAACTTCGTAAGTTGCCATATTATCAGCCTAAAGATAATCAGCTATAACATGACCTAAGCTAATTCAGACTAGTAGCGGGTGTAGCTAGGTAAACAGGATGTGCTTATCCTTCCGGAGCACCCGGTTTCACTTCCCTGGTGGAAGTTCACGTGTCTAACCTAACTTGTCAGTTCCACAGTTTTTACTTTGCTTCTGGATCGTGACATGAATCAGTATGTTTGTTTTTAGTTGAGACTACCATATTTATTGATGACGGAAAATGAATTGTCACTCCAAAACAAGGTCACTGGTCACCGAATGTTTTAGAACTATATCCCAAAGGACGACATGAAATAGAACGATTTTGCCACACATAATATTTCATCATTTGTGCATTTTTATAAACGTGTAATATAAAATCTTAAAACTGTTGAGTTAAAAACGGTGTTACATTCCTTTGATAAAGAGTGCTCAAACGGAAGTGATGCAGAAAGTGTCATCCAAGCTGTTTAGTTACTAAAGCTTATAGAGTAAACAATATATTACCCAACTTTATTGGTAGTAACTTACCGTAACAATGTTTGATATATTTACTTTTAGTATTTAATATTTCAATTTTCTTAAAAAATTAAAAAAATTAATTATTATAAAAAATCACCTGAGCAGATTGCAATGGTTCACCATCCATCAAAATTAGTGACTTTCACATTTGTATTTTCTCAAAGTATACTGAGCTAGATTTTATACTTGACACTATTCAAGACTGGGCAAAAGACTGACAAAAGTAAGCGCAAATGAGTGGCAATGTTTACATAGAAATCCGTAAATGTGGTATATGGGAAAATCTATCTAATCAATATTTTTTTCTAACATCTTATAGCAAAATGCACAAATCTTAGTTGTAGGGCCCAAAATGGGGAAATTGTAAAGGGGCTTCTCGATCAATAAAAAAACAGAAATTATTAATGTACAATAGTTAAAACTTATATACTTTCAGGTTTAGTATTCGTATGAAAAATAATATTAAATTTACATAATACAGATCCTTTCAATCCAATCAATTTTGTTTTCAGGTGACGTTACGAAGTCAGCTGACTACATAACTTTCAATAAACCACTGTATGTCAACAACAAGAAGAAATCTCATCACATGGACGATAAAACAAAACGTGTATTGAATGGGTTTTATGAACGGCATAATTTAATGCTCGCCAAGATGTTATCAGATACAAAATATACATGGAATCATAATTAGTAGTTAAAAGATATAGAAACTTTTTAGATGAAAACTTGTATTTGGCTATATATAGTCAATGTAACAATAAACGACCGAACCGAGAAGATTTTTCCGGATATGTTTTAATCGACTTGCATTTATTTATAAAAATAACATAGAATATCTTTGCAACATGCCTTATCAATATTAAAAATCCGTTAGATATATTCTGTTGGTGTTACTTTGAAACGAATTAAAATGGTCAGGGGTAACAATTCTCTCTTCATATAGAAAACGAGAATTCAAGATTTTTAATTTTTTTTTTATATCTTAAAACATGTTAGAAGTATTGAGCATGTAGGTTCCGTATGTTCCCTTCATCTTTGAGACATATTTTATAACAGGATATAAAGGGCTTTTTCTTGGAATATGAAATTTTATGCTCTTAGTACGGGAACTTCAGGCAACAAATACAAGCAAGAAATCCGTAAGCTACTGCTCGCTTAGTACACCCTCGCTTTAAACTTCAACCGTTGACTACCAAATTCGAAAAATTAACTAAAGCGGTAAACCATGAAGTGAATGTTTGGCATACTTGTGACATGGGACCTCATACTGAACTCCCATGAACAATTTTAAGTAGCTTTGTTTGATAGTTGCTGAGAAAACAGTTACGAAAATATTTTGTTTTTGACGGACAGACAGATTTCAACCACTATACCCATCTCTTCTTGGAAGCCGGAGTTAAATAAACTGTTGGGATATTGCAAGACTAGGTTTTTATCAAAGCTGAAATACATGTATTTTAAAGTAAACTGAAAAACAAGAACATAATGTATCAATATTTTTGTAATGCTTTATGGACCTATGTCTTTGATTGGTCTTAAGTACCAGTTCACATATCATAGCACCTCTCACAACTAAGGTTTGAAACCTGCTTCGACTGATCCTAGAGAGTATAGTTGTCAATTGGTTTGCCAAAGGTTTAAAGATTTTTTTTTATCATTTTAAGTTCCTTCACTATTCAAGAACTGACAACCTTGGTAAAATGAAAAATCCTTGATTTTAAAACTACCACATAACTGCATTTCAGTCTAATCTGAGCAAAATTATCAGTTTCACATTTGGGCGTATTCTGTTGTTCAATACTAATTTGAACATAATGTGCTTAATCTTTCGGAGGTGTTTTATTTTTAACTAACCCGGCACACTTTAATTCAAAATTAATAAGTATATTGTTAATTGGAAGCAAAATTGTTTGTTAACATGGATGGTTGTTTTCTTTTTTAGTTTAGCTACACAGTTTAATCATGCAGTTTACGTATAAGGTGATATGTCAATTTATGGTTGTAAAATCCTTGTATCGTTTAGATTTTCAGCTAGCCATTATGTTTAGGAGTGTATCAGGTCCTTTAAACCTTTGGTTGATAAGTACCCGTAACTTTTAAACGAAGCAAATGGGATAAGTTTGTGAATACCATAAATCTGGATATTTTAGCGTCGGGTTATTTTTGCTGTTTTCTCTCAAAATGTGTTTAGTTTTGAAGGGTTTAATTTTGGCACTTAACTGAATAAAATGTTTCATTTTGGCACTTCACTGGATACGGCGTTTACCAGACAACCACTTGACCAACAAATCATGCGAAATATAAACCGGAAGTGTTGTAATTTGTAAACTCGGAAACGGAATGGACTAGTTAGTCATAAGGGTTTCATGAAATAACGAAATTCCAGATATAAATTAAAAAAAACTTTACTAACCAAATGAGAATCGATGCCTTAATCACAATCCAGAGGCACAGTAAAACTTTCGAAATAACAAGTTAGGTAAGACACGTGAACTTCCACTAGAGAAGTGGGGCGGGTGCTTCGGAAGGGTAAACACCTCCTGTTTAGTTAGCTACACCCGCCACGTGTGTAATATTACGGAATATCGGTTTTTACTTACAGGTTACCGCTTAATATTGGCTTTTCTTTTTAGGATATGTATTATTTTGGTTTGTTTAATTTTGGCACTTTTAAGTGGTGTGCCACATAAACCAAAATTAAACTACAACCAGAATTTCCCAATTTACCGTATACACCTCTATAGCAACTTATTAAACTAGTATTAGACAAGATCGGATCAGTTACGGAGATCAGGCCAATTAAGCAACAATCTGCTGCTTGCAAATGAATTGTTGACTAAGGGATATTACAAGCCGAGGCTTATCAAGGCTCTCAAAACGTTTTATGGCCGTCATCACAGTATTGTTGATAAGTTTGATGTTTCTATATCCAGGATTGCCCTGAATATATTTGACGTCTCATAGTTCCATGTTCATTTCACACAATTTTGATTTAACACGTGGCGGGTGTAGCTAGCTAAACAGGAGGTGCACCCGGCCTCACTTCCCTTGTGGAAGTTCACGTCTTTAACCTAACTTGCCAGATCCAAAGTTTTTACTTTGCTTCTGGATTGTGATTCGGACATGGATTAGTATGTTTGTTTTTGTTTATTATATTGCACAGCACAAGCTATCTTTCAAATCTTTAATCATCATCTGCATTTCACAAATACTTTACAAAATTTACAAATACTTGTATTCACATTTAATTTTCTTCTGGAGTGATCTTAAACGTGAATTTCATTTCTAAATTTATAATTACATTTTAGTTTTTACTGAAAATTTGTCGGACGCCATACCATATTTGGTATCAAATTATACGGAACATGCCATATGTTTTTGACCATGGATACAATTATAAAGAAATGCTGAAGAAAGTAAAACGGTAGCGACATATGTGAAATTGATGTAAAATTACGTCTCTGTCATGAAAAGTGAAGAAAACGTTTAATTTTTGGCGTTTTAAGCTGAAGATTTTTTATTGAAAATTTAATTGTTTCTTTTAGAAAAATATAATTATTTTCTGCAAATATTTCAAGTTTCAAAGTTATCGCAGTTTTTCCATGACGCATAGGCTAAAATGCTTATCAGTACAATTGTACCGGTAGAAACCGGAAGGGGGTTCAACAAACTTTGAATAATCTCAAGGAAATATTAAAAAATATGACACTTTAAATTATAATTTAATGGTAACAGGGCCACTTTTAATTAAACCTTTTGAATGGTTATTAAATGCAGTGGCATGTCAATATAAAATTATAAAATACCTGTAAAAGTAGTTTTCTATCAATTAATTACACATTTATTTCATTTTAAAATCATAATTGTCATGATCGGTCGGGTAGTAATGTTAAATATCAAGATAACACCAAATTTATAGTTTTCGTCATACGGATGGTTTAGCGTTATGAATGGAATGTATAATCTACATGAGCTAAGACTGGTCGGTAAACAGAAAATAAGTTAAATTGGCCTAATTCTATCAAATTAAAATACTGTGTATGTATAATCTGTTCTATATCTAGCTAGTCCTATATAAGTTTAATATTAGATATTAGTTCCCGATGTCCGATCGCAATTCATTACCACATTTACAACCATACACAGCGTATAGACAGTGTTCCTGAAGTTAACCTTTGAATGTATTTACTTCGTGTTTCTAAAAAAGATCTTTGTTAACGTGCTTGAATCAAAATTGTGAAACTAATTTTTCAAGATGTTGAAAAGATACCCAAAGGACCAAAATATATTTTACCAAATTTGAAAATTTAACTTTGCTTAAGGTAGTATACCTTAGTTTTTTAGGAATTTCAAATTTTAATTCGCAACAAATTTAGACAATAGAATATTTCGCACGGTATTAAACACACAATTATTGCTTACTGCTTGTGATATCATGCGGGAAACATCTACTAACAGAGATACCGGTTTGGTGGTTTAAATTACAAATTTAACCATTTTAAATTTTACAGCACTAGACGACAGTTTCAAAATACAGTTCCTTATCAGTAGTGCTTGGATCAAAATTGTGAAATCAATTTTTTTCAAGTTCCTCAAAGAAATATTAGACTAGTATCGATTGCAAGACAAACCTGAGAATATTTATAATGTTGATGAAAAGGGTTTAGACAGAATAATCACCACGATATATTATCAGAACGTTTTATCAGTGTCTGTAATATCAGGGAAGTATGTCACAACAACAGTAATTGTTTTCAGGAATGCTCTAAGGGTAGGTTTGCCTTTATCCTTTGTTTTTTAAAAATTAAAATGCGGGAAGAACTGTTGGATGGCTGCACTGAAGGCATAGTAAGTGAAAGTGGATGGTCGGACCCAGAGGTTTTCCATCATTAGAGAAGGGGTTGTATGTGTACGCAAACGTATGGCTACAAGAATACGTTTTAAGTATGTAAGCAATCATTTAAGATCTTGTAAATGTGTGTGTGAATATGTATTAGCGAAGCATTTTAATAACAAATGAAAATTAATATTACTTTTTTATCCAAAATCAAATCAAAACGGCAGCAGAGCTTAAACAGTCGAAAGGCCAGCTTCCAATATGGCTGATTTTTAATCACTTTAGTCACGTGATTTCCAGTTCAAATTTTGGTACGCAATCGGAAATGGTAGTAGGTCTCGAAAATTTAAGTATACTTTTAAATGGGATCGTTATTACTTAAAATCATCAAATATTTTGAACAATAAATATTTTTTCCTTCAATTTATGTAAAAAAGAACCAATTATATACAGAAAATTACGAGTAATACGTCTTGAAAGTGGAGGTTGTGTCACAGCTGTCGGCCGACGATCTCGCTTCAGACACATTTTTTGAAAATATTAGGGCGAGTGATGGGTTCTAATAATTATTTTCTAAAAATTTATTCATTTCTGAACACATCCATATGAAAGACATGTCCGAAATCGGTGTGGGACGCGATTCTGTCAGTTGAGAAAACGGCAGGTGTGGCTCCTTTTGCGGGGTTTGGTTCACATCTGTCGGCCGACATTCGTGCTTCAGACACAAATTATTAAATATTAGGACAAGTGATGGGTTCTAATAATTCAATTCTGAAAATATATTCATTTCTGAACATATTCATATGAAAGACATGTCCGAAATCGATGCGGGATGCGATTCTGTCAGTTAAGAAATCAGCAGGTGTTGCTTCTGTTTTGTTTTGTTTTTCGTATGATGATTATCTCCCTTGTTTACACTGTCTCTCGCATGTATGCGAATAAAAATAAAGTGATTTTACTGTCTTATTGATTGATATTTGTTTTAATGTAGGGAAATTAAAAAAAATAATAATAAAATAAAAAAATAAATAAAATCTAAAAAAATTGGCTTCATTTAACATTTTAATCTTCAAATAAAATTATTTTCCATGGGAAATATTTCTTCAAATTTGATACACAAGAGAAAGTTATATAATTTTCTTTTCAGTAGTGTCAATTGCTGATTTTAAATTTTTATTAAAATAATGAATTTAAAATCAGCATATGGCAACTAGTTGCTATGTGCTGATTTTGAATGCAGTATTTAAATAAAAATTCAACAGCAGCACCATGACAGTGGAACAGGAAGAAATACTGTTTCCACACCCCAAGTTAATAACTAGAAATTAAAATCTCTTTCTATAAGATGGTCAGGTCAGTTTTACCGGGTGTAACAGTTAATTCTTTAGTATCTGTGGTTCATTTTTTCACAGATCAAGTGCTGCTGGTAGACTTTTTGCAGCTAAAGTACTAATGCACAGATGCAATATTAATCTAATTCTGACTGTCTCCAAAATGACATGGATCAAGTTCATGTATCTACCTTAAGAGAGTAGAGTAAAAGTCAAGATTCTTTCACTATCAAACATATTTAGAGATGGGGAGAAAACTGTAGAGCCCAAAGAAAACCAACGACATTCCACAACAAACTGACTAACTTTCTCACACAAAAACTGTCCTGAATGAGATTCAAACCTATACAGTAAGAGGCCATGCCCCTACCAATATTTCAAATGTTATGTTGGACAGGTGCCAGTGTAATGCACAAAAATAATTATGCATTTATTATGTCAATTAGCATTTATTTTTCCTTAAAGTAATGATAATTTTAAAATGCAAGCAAAACATCTTTATTGACATTGTACTGTGTGTTGACCATGTAATGTTATCTGCAATAAAAAAAAAACAAACAAACATAGTCATTGTTTATTCTGTAGTCTCTGTCTTGTTTTTAGCATATATAGCAATAGCATTAATAATATTTAATCTACAAATAAAAATGTCATCTATGAATAATCTGAAAATACAATGTTGGCAAATTTGTAAATAAAATTTGAAATATGCATTTCACCTGTCAATAAATATAAAAAAAAGCTATCTGTAAATAAAATGAACTAAAAATTAACTTGTAGGAATGCATAATCTGAAAATAAACTGTATAGGTATTGGTAATCTGAAATCAATTGAAATGATTATACATGTATGATGTCTATGTTTCCATTCCTGGTAGCCAAAATTGCCATTGGCTACTAATTTCTGAGGAATTCTTTCAAAAAGTAACCTATTTTAGCAAATCTGTGGAGAGATACTTTAAAAAGGACTATATTTTCACAAATTTTGGAAATTTGGCTACTAATTATTTCAAATTTATGGAAACCTAGTGATGTATCATAAAATCATATGAAAATAAACTACACATATTCTGCATTCTTGAAAATAAAAAAGAAATTAATTAAAACAGAATAATTTAATGTAGTACCAGTATAACATCATTCACCACACAAGAATGATACTGTGGGACTGTCAGAACTAGCCATGATGTGTGCAGCAATGATCCATGATTTAAAGTTTGGCTCAAATTAAAATATGGTAAAAGATATTTACATAGATTCTTGCACAATAAAAGTGAATGGGTTATATTGTGATAAATTTCATAAAAAGCTCAAATACATGTACATGTATCAACTTTAAAAATATGAAATGTTTGAACAGTAAATCTTATACATGTAGTACAAGAATCTTAGTGATCCCTTTCTGAATTTTCTGTGTTATCAAGTATGTTTTCTCCTGGTACATCCATACTTGCTGTGGTTACTGTGGAGAGAAAACATTCAAAATTAGCACCAATGTTTTAAAAACCTATTCATAGGTATTTGTAGCTGTGGAATCATCAGCAACAGTAGCAGTAGTGATAGCTGAAGGATCTAGAATTGCATTAATTACAACATTTTTGCAATTTGTGCATTTGCAACCTGTACCTCAATATCTGCCAACACCATCACCAGTTTCTGAATAACTAAACTGAACTTTGGCATTTAAAATCCATCTTCAACCCCTTGAAGTGGCAAAACTTTTCAAATTACTAAAAAAAAAATAAAAAAAATAAAGTTATATTCAGTCTGAAATGTGTAATTGAAAACATTTTATGTAATTTTCCATATCATGACTTCTCCTCTTCTGCAAACTTTCTGAAATTTAACAAACTATAATTATGCTCTTTGTCAGCCTGCCTACCTGTAAATATGTGATACAACTGCCAACTTCTGATCTGAAACATTAAAATTACAGTTTTAAAATTTGCATGCACTGCAGCAGTTAAATCAACACCAGATAATTGTTGTTCAGATGGTTTTCTAGCAAACTGTCCCTCTTGTGACTCTAAATGAAATGAAAGTGTAAAAAAAATCCAATATCAGCTGATTTCCGAGTCACATAGTGACTACATGGGGCCAGCTGGGCGATCTGGATGTTTGATTTTCGTGGGATTTTTCTACAAAATTGAACTAAAATTAAACAAAATGTTTAAAGGTTATATTAAAAACACACCAACAAATATCTAGAGTAAAAATAAACAAATTAGAAGATGTCTAGACGCAATAAATAGCAAGTTTTGTTTTCCAAATCATCGGCACGCAGGGTCAACTTGACAATCTTTCTGTGCAATAACCGGTGCGAGTGATGGTTTCTATCCGGTATCAAAATGACCGGTGTTCTAAATGCTACCGATTACGACTATAATTTTTAACCCAATCGGTGTGGGATGCGATTCTGTCAATTCAATTTACCGGCATAAACTCCGAATGCACCGCCCACTTGATTTTGACCTTTCACGATACCGCAGTTTATGTCTATGATTCCAGCATTTTAATTAGTTATAAGGAGTGTTTAATTGTTGTGATCGTCTAGAAAAATCAATTTTCTCTCAAACGGATACAAAAATATATATAGTTTAAGTTAAAAACACCATTTAATTAATGATTCATTGCGTCAACCCTAAAATGCAAATTCTTCGAGGTGACGACAAAGCGCCATCTGCCGACCAAATTTGAATTACCCCCCTTGAACGGCCCTGAAGATTAAATCGCGGGTTTAACGGAAAAAATCGAAGCTGGCCTTTCAACTGTAAATATTTGGCGGCATTGTCAGAAGGCGATAAAATCATACTACTGGCTATTCTTAAAGACAAGGATAATGTGTCCTATAGTTCCGATGATCGTCTTGATATTGATCTTCCAAACAATACAAAAAATACATTCAGTATTTTGAAAAGCAAGATATATATGGTCTCGCTACTGCTTTAAGAATCAGTTGTTTGTAGGAACTGTTGCTACAGTCTAACCTGTCCTAAAGACCACCTTTATATAATGGTCACCTGCTTATCAAGGCTAGTAGAACTTTAATATCCCAATTGTTTTTTTATATTATTTGAACCTGTATATAAGGGCCACCTGTCCATAAAGATCACTTTAACTTGTACTCTTGGATGGCCTTTATAGACAGGGTAAGGGTTGACTGTACTTCAATCGAAAGGTTTGTGCATATTATTAAGAAGATTAGCATATCCTAATAGATAATAAAAGATGTCTCTAATTATGGGCGTACTTTGGTCGAATTGTCTTACAATCTCAATAAAATGTTTGGCTTCATATATGAGCATCACGGTACTAATGCTCAACCAGAATAGGCTTCTGATGGAAAAAACTAAATATTAATTTATAATTATGCAATACTTGAACGAGAGGGACATAGTTAAACGTTTGGGATTTATTGATGGGACTGTAAGACCTATATGTAGGCTAAATAAATATCACATTATGGGTTTTAACGGCCATACGAATACACTGTTTCAAGTTTCAGCCCACAGATACACCAGATGGCATGGTTGCCCATTATTTGATTCCATTGAAGGTAAAACACAAGAATACAGAACAGCGTCAACATGAAAAACTGGTTGCCACTATTGGGAAAGATACAAAACTTGTTAAGTCACAATTGAACGTTGTATTTTTATTATAGTGGTGAAATAAAAGGTGTACAGTTTTAACTTGATGCGAGGCTTATAGCTAGTAACAGGTTGCTTTACTGGACAATATTTTGAAGTGTCACCCAGCTTGACAGAAACACTTTTTTATATTTGGTATATGAAAATAGTTTAAAATTGGAACAATAAACACAAACATACCAATCCATATTGAAATCACAGCAAGTTATACTCTGTCTTTAACGCCATTAATCAAAAACAAACATACTAATCCATGTCCGAATCACAATCCAGAAGCAAAGTAAAAACTTTGGAACTGACAAATTAGGTTAGGCACGTGAACTTCCACCAGGAAAGTAAGGCCGGGTGCTCCGGAAGGGTAAGCACCTTCTGTTTAGCTAGCTACACCACCATCGCTGTACATTTCAAAATATTCTGACTATTTTATATTTCATAAACAAAAATCTTACAATTTAACTTGTTTATATTTATATTGGTAGATACACTTTGTTAGCACATGCTGTAATGCAGAGACACTTGAAATGACAGTATGATTGTAAACTGATGACTTTTAACAAAAATAAAAAAAAAAATGATCAAGATATCAGGAGGTTGGCCGCACATAATTTATGTTTAAATTCATATATCGGGACAATTGAAATATATATATATATATTGGTCAGGCCACGGACCCAAAACAGTACTTACATATTCCAATAATATTAGTATGGATTAGTATGTTTGTTTTTGATACATATTACATTTCTACCATGGAAGATTTATTACAATATTATTGTTTTATATACAATTCGTGTTTTTAAAATACATAATATAGAAAAATTTCCACTGCTTTTACATTTGAAAATTTCTTGGATGATAAGAGAATAACAAATTTATGAACATTTGGGGACTGAAAAGAAGTTGTATAAATTGATACCTTATATCTTCATAAAATTTACAAATAAAAAAAATTATTTGTAAATTTGTCAGGCCAGTTAAAATTTCATCTTATTTTTGAAAGGCGTGAAATGGGATTATAGAGTTCTATATCCAGTCATGATTCTTATATTTATATCAAAATCATCAGTTCCGAGAAGGCTTGGAGAACTAACCGTCTAACTTAGGAAAAGCGAACTAACAAAATGCTGTTATCACACTAACATTAACGGATTTTAATCTGTGTAAGAGTCACTGGTCTGTGAGCTGGCACCATTTCTGAATGGAGTAAATATTATAACCTAATCACATAATATAATTTTAAATAAAAAATGTTTTAATATTGTAAAAAAACGTTTTTCATTGACTGTTGACATGCATTACGTAAATAGTAAATCCTTCCGCAAGTTTTAGTCAAACGAAAGGCGCCGCCATTTTGTCACAATTTTAACCATTGTAAACAACCTATTAACAATATATTTTCGGTGTATTATTTAAATGGAATAAAAGGCATAATTTGTATTGAAATTTGGGTTTTTTAGCACCGACTTGCCTAATGTACGTTAGTAAACGATTTATTTAGTTGTACCCTTCGAATTGATAAAGTGTAACATATTTGTGTTCTTGCTTTTTCCGAAGTAGGATATTCATCCGAGATAGCAAAATCTTTTCTTTGTAATTATAGGCTACGATTATAACGTGTATGCAACAAAAAAACTACTTTCGGATATTACAAGCCTAGGCTTATCAAGGCCCTCAAAACCTTTTATTGCTGTCAGTATTGTTAATAAGTTTGATGTCTCTGTGTCCAGGATTGCCCTGGATATATTTGACGTCCCATAGTTCCATATTCCTTTCACACATTTTTAATTACACACATGGCGGGTGTGGCTAGCTAAACAGGAGGTACTTACCCTTCCGGAGCACCCAGCCTCAGGTCACTTTCCTGGTAAAAGTTCACGTGTCTAACCTAACTTTCAGTTCCAAAGTTTTTACAATGCTTCCGGATCGTGATTCGGACACGGATTAGTATGTTTGTTTTTGGTTCGGGCAAGAACCAAGTTAGTGTTCAAATATAGATATTTATTTTTACTCTAACACCTCTGGATTTATCGCTTAATTTTGTAAAAGAAGCAAAATAATACATAATTAATGTCTACACCGTATTATATGTAGTCTATAAAGATAAGATTCCGTCGTATACTGTAACAAGCGTAATATTACATTATGAACGACTAATCATTTCAAAAATGAAAATCATTCTCACGTAAGTTAGAAAACAAAAACAGAGACAACAAATTACTTGTACAAGCTGTTGGAAACGCTTTTTGTCTCGTTTTTCGAAAATTGTATACACTGAATCGCAATGTTTTTCAGAAATCCTATTTTCATAATTTTAATTAAATCAGAAAAACTACAGCAGCAGTGTTATTCATTTTATAGATTTTGAATCAAACAATTCAAAATTCACTTTTACAATATAGGATATTTAAAGATAATCCTATGACCATTTTGATATCAAACCTGTTATCAGTCCGAGAGTCCCCATATCAGCCAGAGGGTCGGAGGCCCATGGGCTGATATCAGGACGCGAGGGCTGATTAGACGTGTGATATCAAAAGGGTCAAATAATAAACTTTTTATCATATTTTTCCCAATGCAGTTCAAGAACAGATTGATGTTGGATTAGCTGGGATGGTCTAAATTGATTTAAAAACCCGTTCCGCTTTAACGAATGGCGTAAATTTAAAAAAAAAACCGTAACATGACCTTTGAGCAACCCTTCATTGGACCCCTTACACAAAGTTCTACGTAAATATTAAATTCTTTCGTCATCAATACGTCAATCGAAAGGCACCGCCATGTTGTCATTGTCATTGTTAATGATGTCATTTTAAAAAGGGGTACATTGAGAATAATTTTCAATACAAATAATCATGGCCTTCGAGGGTAAGAAGAACTTCAACTACGACGTCACAAAATATGCCAAGTGACTGCTTAATGAATATTAATGAGGAAATTCCGCCGTCAAATCCCCATATATTTTAAGTATCAATAAAAATGAGAATCAATTTCATATCCAAAGCATATTTAAAATTAAAAAAAAAAAACAAAAAAAACAACACTTATTTTGATTTAAGTATAAATTAAAAAAAAAACCATGATCTAAAAACCACATCTTATCAATATAAAGGACATCCGGACCAAGCAATAACCCAACCCATCAATAAGATGAAGTTACTTGTATATAATATATCGATGTTTTCTCAAATAGTATCAATATACAAGAGAGAAAGCAGTGATTTTGTTTCCCTAAAATGACTACCGAATTAAGGTAGTTTCCAATGGGGAAAATGACTAAATTTTCACAATTTTATCACTAACATTCCCAAAACAAGTGATATACTAGATATTGTCACAATATAATTAATGTAACATCTTTGCAATGAAGGTCCTATGCTATTGCAAGCATGTAATTATGCAGTTTACTAATTTCAGAACTTCAAATTTTCCCGATTTAAAAGCCAAAAAGTAGTTTTTAGAAAATGTAACAAAATCACTTACAAGCTTCTATATTCCGTATTTCCAACAGTTGAATATTTCTATTCCTTCCGAATAGCAAAATGTAAGCGGTAGCTTTGAAAAATTTAAAGGTATATTTTAAAGAAAATAAGGAGTCTGCACTGTCAGAACACAGGTAAATATTTTTCCAATCTTAGGGAAAATTCTTATTTTACTATATTTAATATATCGATAATTACATTTTTACAAATGCATCACCCATTATGAACGTTTTTGTCTTTTCTTCGGTGAAAGAAATAGTTTGACGTGTTAATTTACAACTTTTTTAATTTATTTTATGAACTTATTTAGTAAAAGCTCTACGCTACTATTTTAATTTGAATTCAGTTGGTCCCCTACACCTACTAAGTTTATATTATATCTTAATGTTTTGCAACACACATTACTCCATACTTGCTGTCTATATTTAGAAATGTGTCGTCTTGAAAATTTACTAAAAAGGCTGCATATTAGGTTAAAGTCAGAAAAAGATAAGATGGATCTGATTCTCTGTTGATACTAGCAGAACAAGCGACACCGAATTTTAACAGAAGCTCTTGATAATGTCATACAGAAGTTTTATCAATTTATCGAAAGTTAGTGATTACAATATCTCCAGGATAACAATTAAGAAGTAATAAATACGTTTCTATAGTAACCGTCTATACGTCTGCAAGATATACAGATATCGCTGGAAATGAGAATGAGAACACCACAATCCAGGAAAAACAAGATAAAAATTTAGTTATATATTGTTCGTTACCGCCCGGTAATATAAGTTAAAGTTAAAGTTAAAGTCTGTCCCGAGCCTTTAGGCCCATCAGGCCGGAGCTTATCCCGGTTTCCGTGGCGTTAAGCGACTGAGAGTACAAGACTCTCCCCTGAATGGGACGCCGATCTATCGCAGGGTTAACCCCCAGCATTTTGCTGGTACTTATTTATTTTTCAGCTGAGTGAACTGGAACAACGTTAAATTAAGTGTCTTGCTCAAGTACACAACGCATCGCCCGGTCCAGGGATCGAACCCACGACCTTCGAATCATGAGTCCAACGCCTTAACCACTAGGCCACGCGCTTCCACTGCCGGTAATATACAAAGAGTTTAATGGTGCTTTACGTCCTAGTCAAGTATGTTTTACTTATATCGAGACGTCACCAGCTATAGTCGAGAGTGCAGAAATTTTGCTTATGCGTTGCTCTTATGTCATTATAGAGCAAGGTTTTTTTTTATCGTGTGCGTTTATTTTAAGTTCACATCTGAAAGAAACATTGCTTTCATTTCCTTTTGTCGTGTACTTGGTGAAACAGTCTTTTTTTCTGTCAGATCCGGCCGGTGATCGAACGCACAAGAATATTCCTGTAGCACAAACCGTTTGTTTGTAAAATAAGCAAATCGGACAATTAAGACATTTAGATATCAACGGAGATAACCTAATCACAACCCTACAATCCAGCAAAAGCAAGATTAAATTTTAAATATTTTGTACGTTAAATATTTACGAAATACTTTTCAAAGGCTAATGTCGACATAAAAATCAAGTATCAGCTGAAATATGGATAAAAATCTTCATCGGAAAGACAATTGACTCTGCAACAGCTGTATTTTTAGCTTACAAATTAAATAATTATATTAAAATGCCTATGCGCCATGAAATTGAATCTTCTAAATATAGCGACTGTGCAATACAATATCCCAGAACGCTACACTATGCCACGTGGATATTAAAACACCGAACGTATATTTAGTAATTAACTATAAACTAATTTGTAAGGTGATTATTTTATCAACTACAGAAAGGGAAAACTCTTTTGAAATGACAAAAGAAATCGTAAAAAACAAAGCAAAGGATAATAAAATAGGGCCATGGAGAGCCGGATGGAATATATCGAACAGCATACTGGTAATTTGGTATCTCTTCCTCACACACACACACACACACACACCGAGGCACGTCTTGCTTCCACACATATTCACACAAACACGAAGGCACGTCTTCTTTTCACACACATGCACGGAGGAATGCGTGTCTTTTTAATGAAGTGCTGAAACGACACTCCTATTTTTAACGTGGCTGGTGTAGCAGGACGTGTTTATAATATAAGTTAAAGATAAATTTGTCACTTTTTTTGATGATCAGGATATTATGTGAAGTCTGCTTTAACGATTCATGGGCCGTGACCCGATAATTTTCTTCATACAAAATGTCATTCCACTAAAACTTTCTTAAACATTCACAAACTGCTTTAATACTTTTCCGAGAAAAAAAGATTTTTGCATTTTATTTATTGATTTTAGATAATAAAAAGAAATCAAACATATGTGCGGGGGGGGGGGGGGGGGGAGGGGGGGGTGTTCGCTTTGTACGATGTCGCAAAAGCTTTCGACTCAAATAGTAAAATGAACAATTTATATCCCTCTGAATCCATTTCTGAACTGCTCGATGGTACGCTAATTTAGGTATACCTGAGGCACTGACTGATGGCTCAGGCAAAAGGCTTGTCGGAACTTGTAACTAGATAAGACTTTTTTAGGTTTTGGAAATAGGAAAGTTCTCACGGGCTTAATCTGGAGAGCATGGTGGTTGTTGCAAGCCAGCAACATTCTACAATTTCAATGCTTGCTTCATAAGCTCAGGTGTATATGATTAAGCATTATCCTGAAGTAGACTTACATTCCTAAATCCTGACTCAGGTCGTCGTTTGGGATTTTAGTACAGCATTCGGTAATATTGACCTGTAACATGTTTGCCCCTTGGCAACGGAATTTGTACGCGAGTTTTTCATCACATGAGAAGAATATGAAAGAAAGATCCTTTGTGCTTATGCTTCATTTGGCAACAACAGGTTAGGTAGCCAAATTTCATTTCCATTTTTAATGCTTGGAAAAAGTGAACCAATAATTCTTCACTATTTGCAAATAGTCTTTGGGAAATTTTTAACATTTTTGGTAATTGCTTATCGGCTTGTACCTGTACCCGTTTTTGGGCAATATATGCACGATCCATCTTGCAGATTTTGTTTTCACTTTCGAATGAAATGCATCCGCGATAGCGATATGCCAATAGACTTAGCAAAATCAAGATTCGTATGCCACTTTCAATTTTTTCTCGCGTACGAACTGTCTCATGAGACGCATTATCATACTTCTGTATTTTCAAATGACGGAGTTATGTGAGAACTGTTATATAAGCTCTGATTTGGAATTGAAGAGTTGGAAAGGTATTAAATAGAACAATTCAAGCGTATCACCAAAGAAATTGTGCAAAGCGTTATGGCGCTGTGGTACAATACTCATTACATATCAAGTATATCCCTCGTACATTTATGGTACAATGGAAAATATGCCACTGGTATTTAACAATTTAAGATCAATATCTCATCGTTTTAAAGATTATTGAATCCTATGGTTATATAAAGAAATAAATGTTCTCGCTCGTATTTAATGCAGATATGCACTTAAAAGGTATAGGTACTTCACGAACAAATTGTTTTTTCTAAAACTTCAATAGCATGTTCCATGTCTATTCACGCCAGCCTACGCTTTTTTGTCAATTGCTATTTACACTTTCATGACTTGTATTGTGGTTTTGGTTGTAAACAAGTACAGTCAACCTGTCTATGAACACCTACCAAAAGGAGTCAGTAAAATGGCCTTTATGGGTAGGTATCTATTGTAAACAGGTTCAAATCATAAGAATAAAGAACAATTGGGATACAATTCTACTGGCCTTTAAGTAAGTGGCCCTTATAGACGTGGCCTTTAGGGAAACTTCAAGTTTCTAATTCTGATTCTGTTTTCAGGTACAGAATTCATTCTTATATTGATCTGAACAGAGCTCAAGATTAGAGAAGTGTCTGTGTAATACAGAAGAAAACACAATTTGTCTAGTACTCCCACCCGTACTACAGTCAAGAAATGTTGATGTGTACAGTGTTTAATGATTTTTTTAAAAACATAACAATGAACATTGTAAGTTCATAAATCTTTAATAATAATAAAAAATATATTTAGTGATTTAATTATAAATGGTCTTCATAATGTAACGTTGCAAAAACTTGCTATCTCACGATGACAACAAAACTTTAACAATAACGTCACGTGATTCCATTGTACACCAGATTTTAATACTTTAGCTCGTGTACGTCTAGGTCAAAATCCGTCCTGATGACGGTAGCATAGCTACAGAAACATGTCGACACAGCAATAAATAATACCATTAATGTTTCATCATGTGTTGAGATACATTATTTAGTATAATTAGTAACCAGATTATGAAACGCTGCTGAATACCGATGGTATCCACTTGGAGAAACAACATTAGATTTTTTACCTTAGGCGTGATAGTTTCCTTTAATCCTTTTCGATTTAAATAAATGTATAATCTTGCAAATCTGTATTTACTGAATATATAAAACAAAACGATGCTTACTTGATATCCAGGAACAAGAAATAACCATAACCAAATAAATTGTCGACTCAGGGATATTGCAAGCCTAGGCTTATCAAGGCCCTCAAACAGTTTTATGACCGTCATCACATTATTGTTGATAAGTTTGATGTTTCTATGTCCAGGATTGCCGTGGATATATTTGACGTCTCATAGTTCCATGTGTCTTTCACACAATTTTGATTACACACGTGGCAGGTGTAGCTAGCTAAGCAGGAGGTTCTTACCCTTCCGGAGCACCCGGCCTCACTTCCCTTGTGGAAGTTCACGTGTCTAACCTAACTTGTCAGTTCCAAAGTTTTTACTTTGCTTCTGGATTGTGATTCAGACATGGATTAGTATGTTTGTTTTTGATTAACTATATGTACATCTTGGTTTAATGACTAATTGAGTTCTAATAATTTTCTAGAAATCATAAACATCTTTATCCAGGTGTTAGCATAATAAATCTATACCCATATAGTAAAACGAATAGTTCATACTAACTTAAACAGGTTTCACATTCGACTCGTTTCCTGTGTTGTGTCTATATTACATGAGTTCCTTTAAACCAAGAAGATAAATTTTCGACATCTGTTCATTTGTGGTAAGAGTTTGACGTCATATTCTAATTATAAAATCACAATGTTTCCGATGTAGGATTCTTTTTCGCGCATATTTGCAACATTAAAAATGCGATTTTGTGAACAAATAAATGTATCGAATGTTTAGTTCTCGTGTCATAATCCTTGTTTTCTGAAATGACGTCATCAAATTTTGTTGACGTCAACAAATGTTCCAAAAAAACCGAGGGAATTTTTGTGTAGCTTGTCTCTGCACTAGTTCGAGACAAGGAAATATAGCACTGGCAAAACACGAGATTAACTTGTCGCAGGTGTGATAATAATAACCGTTAACTTGTCGCAGGTGTGATAATAATAACCGGTAACAGTGGAAAACAGAGATGTCTCGAACAAGGATGAATATTTTCTTATCCAGAAAAAAACCGAGGGAATTTTTGTGTAGCTTGTCTCTGCACTAGTTCGAGACAACGAAATATAGCACTGGCAAAACACGAGATTAACTTGTCGCAGGTGTGATAATAATAACCGTTAACTTGTCGCAGGTGTGATAATAATAACCGGTAACAGTGGAAAACAGAGATGTCTCAAACAAGGATGAATATTTTCTTATCCAGAAAGAGATATCTCTGTCTTACAGTTATTTGTGTAGGATTCTTTTTTCTTATATGTTTGCAGCATAAAACATGATTTCTTAACAAATAATTGCATCAAACTTTCAGTTTTCAGGCCATCACCGGTGCCTTCCGAGAATAACGTAATCGATTTTGTTGACGTCATCAATTAAGCGTTTGCAAATGATTGTGACGTTGAGAAATTCTTTGTTGAGACAAATGATCTCACCTCAATGGTGACACAAAAAAATCTCACATTTAAAGTGGGTACTGAATGTTCTTTCGCCAAGCACTCGGTATTACAAAATGAAAGTCAAGGTTTTTCCGGGTGGGAACTTAAAATAAACGAGGTTAGGGTGGGCTCGGCATGCTAAAGAACCCTGCTGTATAATGTCATCATCGCAACGCACAGGCAAAATTTCTGCACTTTGGCCTACAGCTGGCGACGTCTCGATATAAGTGAAATATTTTTCACTGGGACGTTAAACACCCATTACTCAACTCAAATAACGAAAGTGTCTCTGACTTTTCCTAAGTACTTTCAATCTTTTTCTGTTATTGTAGAGTATATCCATACTAAATGAGCCATATGCTGTACTTCAGAGTGGAATAGCTGGTTTAGTGTTCACAGTAATATCAGGATTATGTACTTGTTATACCAGTATAATACTACGATACTGTTTATATGAAGACAATGAACATGGCAAACCTGTAAAAATCCTACATAGTTATGCTGAAGTCGGACAAAAAGCTTTAAACTCAAAATTTGGCGCCATCTTGACCAATGTACTCGTTCTGTCGCAAGCTGTGTTATGTGGATCGTATTGTATTCTTCAAGCCGCCGTTCTGATTAACGAATGTTGTAACATAGGCGGTTTAAATATCACTAAATGGATGGTGATCTTAACCATCGCCTTAGTTCCATATGCATTCTTGGATTCTTTGAAAGGTGTGTCACAAATAAGTTTTATTGGAAACATAGCCCAGACCATACTAACTGTGATTGTGATGTTTTACTGTGTTGCAAACATTCATGAATGGAAATGGAACAACTTACAAGGAGATATAAGAGTATGGCCGTTCACTCAGTCTTTGACAGTTATTTTAATATCATTTTGCTCTACCTATTATGCACCTTTGACAGACTCAAGCATGAGGGATGTTAATAAGTATAACTGTATGATGATTTGGACACATTTAATAGCTACGGGTGTAAAGATCTTTATTTGCGCTGTCGTTGTTCTTATGTGGGGATCTGAAACCAAGGACACTTTTACAAACAACCTTCCTGTTGTGCCTTTTATTTTTATCACAAATCCAATTTTAGCTGTAAGAAGTTTAACTAATATTTCAAACCCTTACTTTTTATCTATTGCAATAATAGAGACAGAAATTTTGAAACATTTTTATCCGATAAAGGACTTAAATGAAAACACATCACTGTATAAATTAGCAAAGACAGACAACAGCCATAATGAAGAAGGGTTTTCAACAAAGTTGGGCGGCCTTGCTCTCAGACTTGGCATTATTTTTTTCATGTTGTTACTTGCTTTATGTATCCCGTTTCTTGAACTATTATTAGGGTTTCTCAGTTGTACCTCTGGTATTCTACTTCTGATAATATTACCATGCTTGTTTCATCTTCGAATGAAGAAAGGGTCACAGCTTAAATTCAGATTGACAAATATTACTTGTATAATCTTGGGGACTGCCTTGAGCATTTTTGGTTTTATTGCTAATATTGTAGTCCTGTATCAATCAAATTAAATAATAATGGTTAGTTTACACCAAGCATGCATTCTAGTACTTTGTTTCAAATATAAAATATGCATCTGAAACACGGATATTTGGAAATGGCTTACGCAAACGAAGAATGCGAAAGATTGCATGTCAGTGACCCAATTCTCGTAAGTATCATAAGAATTTATTTATAATACATTTACCAGTATACTTAATTTTATTAATTAAGCACAGATATAGGCAAACAACTTTGACCTGTCATTTAAATATTTATCATGGACAAAGTAGGTAAACAACTTTGACCTGTCCGCTTGACTTTTCATTTAAATATTTATCACGGACAAAGTGCATCTGTGTATACATGGGGTGTTTATTTTGTATATATCGGGATATACTCGCATCATAGAGTAAACCTGTGCACTATGGATGTATTAACTTGGATCTTAACACTACCCATTTATTGGGTGGACCCTCCTATATGAATACTCATAATAAAAGGTTAAACGGACAGGTCAGTGATGTTTACCTATACGTCCTAATCAGACTTCTAAGAAACTCTGAAAGTCTAAACTTTGGACGAGATACAAAATCGAAATATCCACGTGGCTATAGTTGCGAGCAATACAATTATGATCACGGACGTATGTGTCTTTAAACCGGCTCGTCATTGTTATAGGTAAACAACATTGACCTTTCTGTATGACCTTTCATTAGGAATATTCATATAGGAGAGCCTATCCAAAACATGGGTAGCGTTAGGTTTCGCAGTTAATACATATAAACATTGCCCATGATTACTGTTCACATCAGGTAGACGAAATATACACGCATGATCCCTATTACTTACATTTACCTGTCCATAATGAATATTTAAATTAAAGGTCAAACGGACAGGTCAATGTCGTTTACCTTTAACTATTAAAGTACAATGTCATGATCACCTGTATAGGCCGTCCAGTGTTTTGACAACATAAATATAATGTTGTAGACACTGAACTTTCAATACTGGTGTTGTACTAACAATTCCAATTAGGCTTTAGTGTGTATTATGTATTTTATATCGTTTGCGTTTGTGTTGTGAAATGATCTAAAAAAATTAATATATAAAAAGGAAATAAAAGTCAAACACAAACGATCACAACCCTAAAACAAAGTAAAACTTTGAAAATGGCAAATTCAGTTAAACACGTGGGAATGAGGCCGGGTGCTCTTGAATAATCACTACCACCCGTTTCTCTGTTAAAACCTCAATATTTGTGTCTCTAATTGAGTGATTTGGTAACAGTCTTCTCTACAGATTCATCAATCTTATGAATGCATTCTGGATTCTACGAATAAAGAATCAAATCTGCAAGCAATGGTGCATAGTTTGTGCTTATTAGTATAAAGATTAGTTGTCGGTAATTTATATTGACAAACACATCAATTTTGATGTCATAGTATAGACAGTCGAACACATAAATGTATTAGGAACATCTTAGCCTTAGATCAAACTTTTTCTATCGTTGTATAATATGTCATTTAGGTGAAACAACCCCTGGTTACTTCCAAGAACCATTTTAGAGAATGCTAATTTTTTTCATCACTTCATATCGTGTTTGTTCTATAATGTATGCCATTTATTGATAAAGCTGTTCAAATCCATGAATATAAATCGATGTTGCTTTTGTAGCATTTTGTGTGGATTTTAACATAAAATTAGATACTATACACATGATACACGCATGGTAAAATATTTCTTTTGCATGGCTTTGCTTGAGAGAACTTTTCTTATGATGTCTGAAATATTTCAAAATACAAAAATCCATTGCTTACTGCTAACATAGTGTGTAAGCTGTTTACATATATATAGTTGCCTGTAAAATCTTGTAAAATAAAAAAAAATAAATAAAATACTTCACTCTTATGTCCCGACTTATTCAAGCAAACACTAAATTGAAGTCGAACCATCTTGATGGCTCAGTGGTAGAGCAACCACCTCAAGACCAGAAGGAAATGGTTTCAAAGCTCAACCAGGTCATAAATAAGACTTTAAAATATTTCAGATATTGCTTCTTCGCCTAATGGCTGGTATTCAGAAAATAGAGTATTAACTCGTTCACCAATTGTCAGTGGTATGTTTGCCTGCAGTGTGTAGACTCTGAGCTAGCACCTGTCTCGAGTACGTACTTGTACAATGCAGACCATATTGCAATAATTGACATACTAATGACCTTAAATCTTTAATTGCCGCCATCTCAGTATTGGTATTGAGTATCTCTATCAAAACATATGTTTGACGTCTAAAGGTTTCGTGTTCTATTCATTTTAAATTCTGATTTTACACGTGCCGAATACACATCGCTACATAGTGTTGTTAACTCTCCTGGAACACCCGATCTCCCATCACTCGTGTTTTAATTAATTTGCCAGTTTTCGAGATTTTACACGTGTCGAATACACATCGCTACATAGTGCTGTTTACTCTCCCAGAACACCCGATCTCCTATCACTCGCGTTTTAATTAATTTGCCAGTTTTCGAGATTTTACACGTGTCGAATACGCATCGCTACATTGGTGTTGTTTGCTTTCTCGGAACACCCGATCTCCCATCACTCGTGTTTTAATTAATTTGCCAGTTTTCAATATTTACTTTATTTTTTATTGTGATTTAAACAAAGGTCGATAGTTTATGGATATCCACAGACATTAAATACTTATCGGATATATCATTCTTTTGAGAGAATATTTTTTCTGTATATGTTGAACTTGTATTTTGAAATATGGAAATGCAGATAACGGCAACAAGAATTTTACGAGGTAACTGAAACCATCACGTTTACAATTTGTCATTTGTGTTTAATTCAATATAATTATAAAATATTAAGGCATGCAAGACGAATAATGAATAAATTATTGTCATGGCATTTACCAAGTACAGACCTGTACGTTCAGAAGTTTGGAGCACCCCATTAAAGTGGGTCATAACTAGGCGCGAGTTTGTTTGCTATAATAAATTTTGACATGTCTTATCATTGATTTGTTAAACAGCTATTTACATGTGACATACCACTAGATCTAACCGATGTAAATTCGATGCAATAACTTTGCAAAAGACACGGTTATTTCCCTTTATACATATCGGACCCAAAAACTGTTGTCCTTTGGCAAATAATGATTTCAAACACAAACAACATCGCTGATGTTCCAAAACAATTTTTTAATCAAATGATACTATAAAACATCTGTTGGAAGTAGGAAATAGACGTTATACGAAAACCAAATAATCGTTAAATACACTCACCAAAAATCTAATTTTACATAATTTTTGTATATATGTTAGTACTTTCATTAAAGAACAGGTTGTAACTGATAAAAATGCATGTTTACCGTCAATCACATGTTTTATAGCCCTTTTCGGGAATATATAGAGGTCACGGGGGCCTAATGGATAAGACGTTAGTCTTCAAATCCAGGGTCTCGCACCGCTGTAAGTTCGAGTCCCGCTCGGACCACATGTGGGAAAGTGAATTGTCCTTGCCGTTGGCATTTACTGATTCACCTGGTATCAGTATAATGGTCTGGGGGGGTTTGGTACGTTTGTCTGCGGCGTTCTGACTCTTATGAGCTAGTACGTTAAAGTCGCCCCGGGTGCGTGAAGGTAGACCATACAACACACAATCACTTCACATGCATACACAGAATTGTTTACAGATAAATCCATAGAGATTAAGTTAAGATAAATTAAATCGTTCTCGTCGCGAATAGTTAAAAAATTGCTGATGCGACGTTAAGTAACATTCAACCAACCTTTTCGGAAATACAATCTTTAATTAGTTAACATAAATAGATATAATTTGAATAATCAATTTTATTTAAGAATCTTGTTTCTTAAATTTGTTAATACTGACTATTTACAGGTTTTGATTCATTTATAACTAGCATCACTTTAAAAATTCTAATTTACATAAAATTTTAATGACATTTTTTGATATTATTCATAAATATCTGCAAAAAGTTTTGTTCCCAATCAATTTAAAAGTATTCTTTGAATAATATATTTTTCCTCCCTTTCTTTTGTACTTTCAACACAAATGTTATGTTAATTTTCTTTTGACGACCTGCATTTCTTCGTTTAAAAACAATATGGATTTGAATTTAAAAACTTTCCACAAAAACTAAGGTATACTCCTTCAGCTAAAGTTGGTAAAAATATGTTTTTGTGCTCTAGTGCTGTAAAGTAAAATCTGCTGCAGTATGTAATTAATTAATCACCTAAAGACAGAATCTTAATTCTTAATTTTGATGATACTGACTTCACTGGGTTTTGGTCCATTTAAAATTAGCACCACATTCAAAATTTTAATTTACATGACTTTTAACAATTACATTCTTGATATTCTTCATAAATATCCGTAAAAGTAGTTTGTTGTCAATCAATTTAAAAGACTCTTTCCTCCCTTTCTCTTTGGTACTTCCAACACCCATTTCATGTTCAATGTCTTTTGACCTGCCATTGCAACATTTAAAACAATATGGATTTGAATATAAGTCTTTTCCCAAAACTTAAGTATACTTCCTCATACATATTTCTTCAAAACTAATGTATACTCCATCATATGAAGTATTTAATCAGCTGAAGTAAGTAAATTTTGGATATCTTTTTAACACCTTTAAAAAAAGTGGTTTTACAATTTAGGTCTAAGCACTAGAGATGAGGAATTTTTTTTCCAAACGGCAGTCTAATGCTGTAAAATTAAAACTGGTGTAATATGTAATTTCTTTGAATAATACACCCGCTTTCTCTTCCTCTAGGACTTACGACACAAAATAATTCTTGTTTAATTTCTTTTAAGATATTAGACCTATCATTGCCTTATTAAAAAATATGGATTCCATTAAGTTCTACCATGTACTAAGGTCTAGTGGGACAGATGTACCCTCGCATTAACAGCTTAGCAAACTCCTTTAACGGACAAATTGACACCCATCGTACATGCATTAATTATTTGTTCTTTAGAAAGTGAAAACTGCAAAAGAAGTTGAATAGCAAAAATGGATACACTTCCAATAGAATATTGTTGAAAAATTCGACTGACGCCTCACTCTGTATGTTTAACACTGATCCTGTATCATTCCGTAACAGATACTTAGATATTCAAAGTTAAAATTTGAAATTTCTCAAAAACTAAGGTATACTCCCTCATGCAAAGTATTTCCTTAGCTTAATTTGGTAAAATATATTTTGGTCCTTTGGGTAAGTTTTTAACATCTTCAAAAATTTTGGTTTCATAATTTTGGTCCAAGCACTACTGATGAGGAATTGTATTCCGAAACGGCCGTCTAGTGCTGTAAAAATTAAAACTGGTATAATATGGAATTACAAGCCATGTAACTTATTTATCATACCATCAACCCGATGGATTTTGAAACAAGCATAAAACATACACGTTGTATGTTCCGAAACGAATCCAATTGAAAATTCATTCAAAGTTCTCAAAATCTTTATCCATTTTGTTTTCCTTTAAATATAGCTGTTTGAGTCTAACACCTTTTCGTTGGTTTTCATTTGCGTCCGGTTTCAGACTCACAGACCAAGTATGTTTGTGCATGCGGCTATGTATGGAGTGATACTCGCTTTGTCATGTGATTCACTTTAATAGAATTTTAGCAAAGGTATGGTTAATAGAATCTATCATGAATATCCATGTAGGATAGGGAAATCTCACCCGAGGGATCGAATATTTCGGTCGGATACGAGTCTCTGACAGAAATATTCAATCCCGAGGGTTAGATTTTCTTTTCCTACATAAATCCATGATTGATTCTTTTTTTGCAATTTTGATGCAAATTTTTTGGCTTCAAGTATCAGTCACATCGACATCGAAGCCATCTTTGTAAATCTATCTGTTATTTAACGTTTTACATAAAAATTAATATGACCATCGGACAGAATGTACCTGATTGTGGTTTACACAAAGTGTATAAACTAGAAAACAAAGCCATAAATTCTAATCTCCCCTAATAAACATTTGAAACTCAGTGAAAATATCTAAATTTAAGGGACTCGGGTGTCATTTTCCCACAAGACGACGTCATGTCTTCACGATATGACGTCATTCAAGTGACCTTTGATTGTGACGTCACTGAAAGCCGTACGTGTAGGTGAAGATAAGCACGTGGAGGTGAAGATAGAAATCTTCCGTCGTTTCTCCAAGCGGAAATCTCTATCTCAAACATAGGAAGATGGAACTAATTGCACACTTCAGTCTTGTCTGCTCAATCGTATATGTTTTCATCTAATCTCATGATATGTATCAAAAACAAACTACTATTCATAGGCAAAACATATCTGTTCGGGATGTCTACGGACAGCAGTAAATGGTTACCAAAAACTTTGAAGCTGGTATAAATTTTTTTTGTGCTTATATTTATTACCGGTAGTAAAATGCAAATATATTGTTTGTAGTTTCTGAGATATTGACCATCCAATGGCGTCGTATTTGTGATAATTGACATTAAGTTTTCACATACATTCACAACATAGCATTAAGTAAATAAAAAAGAAAATCTGCAGTAGTGCTTGGACCAAATTGTGAAACCAAAATCTTTAGACTTGAAACAAACCCCAATGAACTAAAACATATTTTACCAAATCTAGCTAGGGAAATATTTTGCATGAAGGAGTATACGAAAACAAAACAATAATCCATGTCCGAATCACCATCAATTAAAAACTAAAACTGACAAGTCAGGTTAGACGTGTGAACTTCCACCAGGGAAGTTTACTCCGGTAGCTCCGGAAGGGTAAGCACCTCCTGTTTAGCTAAATACACCCGTCACGTTTGTAATCAAAACTGTGTGAAAGAAACATGGAGCCATGGGACGTCAAATATATCCAGAGCAATCCGCGATACAGAGACATCAAATTTTTCAATAATATCTTAGTTTTTGAGGAATTTAAGATTTAAACTTGAAATGAATTAAGACAATAGTACATATCTGGCAATAATTAACAATTTTTGTCTACTGAATTTTAGATACTTCGGGAAACAGGAGATGTATAGCTAGCTAAACAGGCCCCGATTTCAAAATCATTCCTTAGCCAAGATTTTCCTTAACTTACATTTTGCAAAATTACAAATCTTTATAATTTTGTTAATTTTCAAGATATTCAGGAATTTAAGGTGTCATTTTAAAGATCACTTTCAGATTAAAACATCTGCATTAGTTTTGACAAAAATTATTTATCTGTAGTTCAACAAGACATTACCAAAATTTGCTAAATTTAAGATAAGAAAAATCTTAACTAAGGAATGATTGTAAAACCGGGGTCAGGGTGGTATAACCCTTATGGCATCACTTCCCTATGTTCCAGTACATGCGTTTTACCTTATACCTTATACTTGTTCAAAACATTTTAATTCGATTTTGGTTGATATTTCAATTTTTTACCTCAGTTTTGTTCTACATGTACGGTTAAAAGTTTTCAGGTCTTTTTAAAACAAAGTAAATATAATATGAATAAATGAATGGATAGTTAAATGCTGTGTTAAGTATGGTATAATATATCATGAAACATCTGTGTATGACATATATTACACATACTACATTCGATGTTTGTGCAAATACTGTAATCATCAAAAACAAACATACTTATTCATGTCTGAATCACAACCAAGAAGCAATGTAAAATCGTAGGAACTGACAAATTAGGTTAAACGCATGAACTTCCACCAGGTAAGTGAGGCCGGATGTTCCGGAAGGGAAAGCACCTCCTGTTTAGCTACCTACAAAAACTGACAAATAAGGTTAAAAGCGTGAACTTTCATCAGATTATACTTAAACAAAACATATTTATCCATGTCCGAATCACAATCCAGAAGCAAAATAAAACTTTGGAACTGACAGGTTAGGCGCGTGAACTCCCACCGCGGAAGTAATATAAGGCCGGAAGGGTAAGCACCTCATGTTTAGCTAGCTACAACCGCCACGTGTGTAATCAAAATTGTGTGAAAAGGAACATGGAGCTATGGGACGTCAGTTATATCCAGGGCAATCCTAGACAGAGAGATATCAAAGTTATCAACAATACTGTTATGACGGCGCTAAAACTTCTTTATATTTAATTTCGTTAAATATTTTCTCATTTTACATTATGTATTTGATAACTGTTTCTTTTAAATATCAAACTTATCTCATTATTAAAGCTTTATTTGATGTATGCGCAAATGCTGTAGACGTATTCAATTTCGCGTGTATTTATGTTTGAAGTATGTGGGATGTAGTCCACAAAATAAAATGTTCGTGTTTTTTAATATTCAATATAACATATTAAGAATAAAGTAGTAATTTTTCACTCGGTATTTATTTTTGCGCTAGTCAAACGACCGCGCAATAAGCGAAAATTAGTTTACCGCAAAATTTAATATGTTTACAATATTATATCGGATTTTAAGAAACACATTATTTTAAAGTAGTAATTTCATGGAACATATAGAAGGAAGTAGGTTAACATATTTATGTAAGAAGAGTATTATATTATTAAATCATATTATTTAAACGTTTATATCAGGCTGAAATTGCGTCATGAAACTTCAACATCTACAGCCGCCACAGTATTTGTTTATACGCAAATGTCTCGTCTGGATTTACCTTTAAAACAACTAAAAGAAACACTTACAAATCAATATTTAAAAAAATCATACAAGTTTATGTCTAAATTACAATCCCAAGCAAAGTAATAACTTTGTAGTTCTGATGCTTTCAGTAACACACGTGAACTTCAACATGGAAGTGAGGCCGGGTGTTCCAGTTTAGCTAGCTACACCCACAACGTGTGTAATACTGAATACCGACGGTTCATTTTAAAAAGAAATTTTGACTATATATTATCAGTATATTTGGAAATAAGCACAGAAACAGAAATATAGCTCTTCACATCAATGCTTTTAGTATTTGTTTGCTAGATCTTGAAATTCTACCACTTCACTTGGGGTACTGGCTATACGTCTTTCAGAATTGAACTGGCTGGTCTAGCAACTTTCAATACCACTCTGGTCATCTTGATCTGTATCAAGGAATTTCCTTATTATGTAATGTCAACACTATGTGTTATATAAATCAAGCATATGACTTCTCTAAAAATATATAAAAAGTAAAAGTGAGTTCCTATGAACTTAACGACTGAACTAGTACCACCAGACAAAAATAAATAGATAAAATAAACCAACCACACCTTCTTCGTGGACCGATCATTACTAAGCTAACTGGCTACCTGTGGTTTCGAGGCATGATGTGTCAATGGAAGCAGAGAATCGCTTACAATTTGGACAAATGCCACCGCTTAGCACCTTATTGTATGGCCAGCCACTTTACATCCTATGTGCTTATAAATTGTCTGTGATATAACTGGTTTGTATTAGTTTAGCAATAGTTTTTATTAAAATTGATTTATTATTTTATATTTTACATTTTAATGTACTATTTATTTTTTACTCTTTCTAGCCGCGAATAGCTGCAATATTGCTGATGCGGCTTTAAACAATAACTTACTCACCCATCCTATGTCCATGGTTAATAGTTCATCCGGGTATGACATAATCCCTAGACATGCACATGGTGGCAAGTGCTGCTACGTAGCCGAGCGGATCTTCCGAGTAATTTATGGCATTATCATAGAATTAATTATCGTAGTAGAGCTGCCACCACCTCACATTACGAAGAAAATATAAATGTAATATGTTGGTCCGTAAAACCAGTATAGTTTTGTAGTAAGAGTTGAAGGTAAATGGGTTTTAGTTTGGAGCTAAATGGATGGCATGGGAACTGCAAGGTGGTTACAAAAACTGCATTTGATGTTGACTTCTGTACCAATAACTGCACTGGTATACTTAACTTGCTGTGGTAATCTGGTGGTGTGGTTGAATAAGTAATAATAGGAAGGCACATAGAAAACATAAACTAGTATGTAGGCTTTTTAACATACAAGAAATATTGAGTTTGAGTATGCAGCACATTGACCAACTAAAACTTTTGATATTAAATAACTGAACCTCGTTGGTTGAACAGAAACTAAAATGATATAAGAACAGCGACTATACTTGTATGTCAACTAGAAGTATTCTTGGTACATAGAAGTTACAATTTCAGCGATCAGGTGGTCTCACTTCTACTCTAATGGACTGGAATAAAATAAGGGATTTTTAATTACCATTTAATAGGAAAATAACAACATCAGACAAGTTGCAATATACATACCACTACACTACCACTGACTGTTTTTGATTTAAATTTACTAATACAGAAACCATATGTATAATAGTAAATTTCACGTATTGTCAGTACTAATGTTGTCAGTTTTGTATGAGAAGACAAAGAACTGCTCCAATTTCACATCATTCCTAACTAAGATTTCCTTTAATTTAAATTTGGCAAATTTGACATTTTAATAATTTTGATATTTTTAAGATATTTGGGAATTTAAGGTGTCATATTGCAGATAACTTCAAGCTTATAACATTTGAATTCGGCTCAGGCACTATACTCCCCAAGACAATACTATAGTAGCACAGGTCCCTCAGGAAAACATAATAATGTATTCAGTACATCACACGACACTATAAAACATAGTGCATTCTAACCACTGTGTGACCTTTAAATTTAGACATAAGGCAATTCCAATTGTGAAGTGTACAATCTGGTCAGAAATGCATTTGTCTGGGTCCTCATAGCCGAATCTTGACGCCATGTTTGTTTACAAAATTGAGTCAGTTCTCGTTCACATGGTGGTGCGTGCAAAAAGTATAGTACCCGTCTGGAAAAAAATAGTACATTGCAGTACGTTGCTGTCAACGGTACGGTACTGTTCTCGTTGCTAAGGACAGACAGAAGATATACAAAATAGAACATTACATTCCAATCAATTTCTTAAAATTTATCATGTGATGTACTAATCGGTTTTAGCCATAAGATTAATTTGAAGTTACAAAAAAGATTGTCAAAGTTTGTTTAATTTAAGTAAAGAAGAATCTTAAATAAGTGCTTTGTGAAACTCGAGCCAGTTTTTAACATCAAGATAATTTTTTATCTTAAAAATGAAGCTTAATGTGAAGAAAAAAACTTAATTAGGGATTGTGAAACTGGAGCCATATTTAGTTTTTTAACATCAAGGTAGTTTTTGCATTTTTACACTCCTGTCCATACTGGAGCTGTGAAAAGCTAAATTGATACTAGTATATTCTTTCGGATGGTACTCAAACCCGAGGTCCCGTGTCTCTGCACGCTAAAGACGACTCTTTACAGCTGGAAAAAGAGTTAGTCCCTGTTGTCGCTTGGGACGCTTTCAACGACTTAAAACAGACTGGACGAAATAAGAATTGTAGCTTACGGTACACGTTTTTGCGTAATCATCGGTTACAAAGAGTGCATTTAGCAGTTGTTAAGTATGCAGTTTCAAAGCCTATGATTTTATTCCTAATACCAAGTTAATAATTGCCCGATATCCGCCAGTGTGTTCTGTTCCTTTAACAAGGAATCATTTGCCTGTTTCGGATGATGTTGATATTGCGCCGACTGTTATAACATATAAGAACAAAGACATCACAAAATTCATCTGGTCCAAGTTCCGGGACTTATAGATATACAAAGGGGCTCTGATATTTTAAGTGGACCTGCTGTTTTTACCAGGATAATAACATAATTGCACATGGACATTTAAATGCTGACAATGGACTTTCAAAACTTAATGTTGGACCTGCCAAAATAAAAAAAGTCCCGGGCCTTCAATTACTTAACACAATTCTGAACCCATTTTTATCTTGCAGTCCATGACTGGGTAAGCTGAAGCTGCTATAGCCATTACGAAAACTAAATAAACAAAGGAGTAATATGTACGTAACTGCTAAGATTGCTTCGATTTACCTAGCTAAAACAGGATGTCGCAGTGGCCTAATGGATAAGACGTCAGTCTTTAAATCAAGGGTCTCTCACCGCTGTGAGTTCGAGTCCCGCTCAGATCACATGTGGGAAAGTAAATTTCCCTTGCCGTTGACCTTTACTAGTTCACCTGGTATCAGTATAATGGACTTGGGAAGTAGTACGCTTGCCTGCGGCGTACTGATTATGTGAGCTATTACGTTAATTAAAGTCGCCCTGAGTGTGCGCTAGTACAAGGTAGACCATATAATACAGCACATTCGCCCTTTACATGCCATACACGAAATTGTTCATAGAATAATCCAAAGAGATTGATAAAATAGTTCTCGTCGCGAATAGCTTAAAAATCGCCGATGCGACGTTAAGCAACATTAAACCAACCAACCAACCTAGCTAAAAACATAAAATTTGAATTGCAAACAACGATTTAATAACAGACTTTTATTCCGACAGGGTCATCCGAGAAAGAAAGGACTGTTTAGAAGGTTGACATGAGACGTGTTGTTATAATACTTTCAGGGCATAAAGTAAAGATGGAATAAAGCCATATGCAAATTGTCACAAGTCATTTGTGTCTTCTACGTTTCAGTACACTATACAATATTCAGTTATAACATTTAAACGTTTACTGTGTGGTGTGCTTTGGTGAAATTATAGATGCTGAAATGAGAGATAACGCCAATCCCCGGATATTATGTCAGATTTATCGATCGGTAGGTTAAGCTCGTATATCAAGTCATATTTATGTCTTCCTCTTTGTACATCCGATCCATTTAATTCTATATTATATTGCCTTAAGTAAAGAGGTATGGCGGGTTTGATGGGTTTTTCAAAAAATAAGTCTAAATATTCTTGCACATAAATTACATATTATACCAGTTTTGATTTTACAGCACTAGACGGCCGTTTCGGAATACAATTCCTCATCAGTAATGCTTGGACCAAAATTATGAAACCAAAATTATTTTGAAGATGTTGAAAAGCTAAAAAATAAAGCATCAGTATTGTATGTGAATTTACATATTTTGGCTCAAACAAAGGTCTATTTTACTGGTATTTTTCTTAATAAGCTTATCTTTATGCTCTATTATGCAAAAATAAAAAAATAGGGGACTTTTCTCGTCTTTGATAGTTTTTTTCAAACTGTTCTCCTCGGAAGAATTTATTTTGTTCCTTACATTTTTCTCATTTCAACGTCTAAAAAATATTTGAAGTTCCATAATAGTAGTCTCGCACATTCAATCCTATATTTGATTTTGCTTTAAGTGAATTTTTAAATTGATTTTGGTCTTTTCATTTTAGTCATTTTAACATCTTTAAAATAATTGAAGTTTAACCATAGTGGTTTGAGCACTACTGATGGGGAATTTTGTTCTGAAACGGTCGTCTAGTGTTGCAAAGTTAAACCAGGTACAGTAATAATGGACAACTTCATTCAAGATAGGAAGTTGTAACTTAAAGCATTTCCTAAGGTTAAAGGTTATGTTAAAATCTGAGTGTATATCAAGTTTCTTGCGGCCTTAAACACTAACTCTGACCTTTTGGTAGGGCCATGTAAAGGGGCACTCGGATAAGTGCAATGTGTTTGTCAAAATATAACCCCTAAACTAGAGTGCCCAAGAGTTAAAAGTCAAGACTTGCAAAACGTAAAAATGATGGAGATCTGCATGTAATACCATTGAAAGCAAAAGCATGTAGGAAAAGACTTTTTGGAACGGATGGTGATGATGACTCGTTTCTCAAACCACGTTAAGCAGGCGAAAACTTGGATGCTAATTTAAACATAACTATCTTAAATGAGGTAGCAAGGACCACACTCAGTCAGTGATGCAGTCAGTTCGAAATCAGACATAGTGAGTGTTTGTTAAACATAACTATCTTAAATGAGGTAGCAAGGACCACACTCAGTCAGTGATGCAGTTAGTTCAAAATCAGACACAGCGAGTGTTGCTTCCGATATTGCCGGTGTAAAAAAGAAACTTGGTTATGAAACTTCAAGTGTTGGTGCGATTTTCAACATTCTAACGCCAGGTGAAATAACACAGGATAGTGCCATGTGAGGTGAGAGACAGTCTAGCGCCAAGGAAAGTGTGACACGGGCAAGTTCTCATGTGAAGTATGGTATGTGTCGATAACATGAAGTAAGACTGGCTTATGTTACGTGAAGTGAGAGACAGTTTAGCTCTTAGGGGAGTGGGATTGTAAAGGGTAAATTTCATGTGATGTAAATGTATGTTACATTTTGATGCAATGTGAAGTGAGAGTCGGGCTAGTGCAATGGGAAGTGAGAGTCGGGCTAGTGCAATGGGAAGTGATAGTCGGCCTAGTGCAATGGGAAGTGAGAGTCGGGCTAGTGCAATGGGAAGTGAGAGTCGGGCTAGTGCAATGGAAGTGAGAGTCGGGCTAGTGCAATGGGAAGTGAGAGTCGGGCTAGTGCAATGGGAAGTGAGAGTCGGGCTAGTGCAATGGGAAGTGATAGTCGGGCTAGTGCAATGGGAAGTGAGAGTCGGGCTAGTGCAATGGGAAGTGATAGTCGGCCTAGCGCAATGTAAAGTGCGATACAGTGTATGACTCAGTAAAACGTGACACGGGCTAGTTTTATGTCATTTGCGACAAAGTCGATCACCAAGTAGAGTGTTACAAAGTCTTTTTCCAAGTATAGTTGCCTGGGGCTAGTTCCCTGTGAAGTGTGGTAAATGCTAGTGTCTGGTAAAGTGTACGATGACCGTTATCGGCCGCCAAAATACACAGATTGAACATTACCGATGTGTGTTTCTCCGACATTCTGCATGTTTAACCATGTGTAACTTGTACATTGTCATAATACGTAAAATCATAATTGTTATATTATTATCATCGTTTCTTTTATCATTTTGTGTTCCTTGTATCAATCAGCTGTATTCACTACCTGTTATTTCTCAGCCCTGTATGTTGGAATTCTTCCGGTTGAAGTTTTGCAACGCCGACGTTTCAGCAACCATTCCGAGACCACACCCAGTCAACAGCAAAATTTAATAGTAAGCCAGACCGAAAGCAGGTACTACCACTATTCAACCCCGGACTTCCCGTTCTATCTTAGAGTGCTGGGTTATCAAGGATTTTCAACAACGCAAATTTTGCGGAAACATAAATCGTATGGAAAAGCCAGATTGTTTAGTTTTTGATAATTGGGGTCACGTGTCCCGTGTATTATTTAAAATACTGCCTTGGCATTTTACGTAGTTTGAATTATTATTTGTTTTCTCTCCACCTCTCTCTCTCTCATTTATGTTTGAAACAGGTTACTGTCATGTGAAGTGTTACTCGGAATAAATAATTCATGTGAAGTGCGATACAGTTACGCTAAATGAAGTGTGTCACGGGCTCGTGTAATGTGAAGTTTGATGAAGGCTAATGCCATGTAAAATGTGCTACGGACTAGTGATATAATTATGATGTGCGACATAGGATGATAAATTTAAGGTGTGACACAGGCTTGTTCTATATCTGAAGATAGATTGAGGTTTGACAAGGGCTAGTGTCATATGAAGTGTGACAAATGCTAGTGACATTTTTTTTCACGAAGTATAAAAATTCAGATTCATTTTGGCTGAAACAGAATTTGTTAATGAACGAGTAAATAGTATATTCTATAAGAAAGGAAAATAAGTTTGTTTTTTGTCAAAACAGTCTCGATATTATTTGAAACTCGCACCTTGTTCAAATAAAAAAACAGAGATCCAAGTAACAGCTGAAGTTTGTAATACACAATCATTAAATTTAAATGCCAGTTTCACAGACACTGTCTATTCATAACCGCCCTTAAAGTTGCATAAGAAAAGTTTTTAGTTTGATATATATTTTGTAGGTAGCATAACATAACAGCAACAACAAAAGTTAAACGTTCACTAGGTAACAATCCACTTTCTGTAGTGAAAGTATCTAAGTATGTCAGAAATTGTAATAACAGATGAAAACGACAACAATCAAGAGAGGAAAGACAATGTCATTAACGAAGTGAAAGACGATAAAATTGGACCTTGGAGAGCCGGATGGAATATATCAAATTGCATACTGGTAATTAAGTTTTCTTTCTATACAGGGTCTTAGTGACCGAGTGTCAAAAGCGCGAGCTTTCAAATCTTTGCACCCACTTTCGAATTCCACTGCTGCATACTGGTAATATAGATTTTTTTCTATGCAGGGTCTTGATGACCAAGTGGTCAAAAGCGGATGCTTACGACTCTTTGCACCTACTTTCGAGTTCCACCGTTGTAGATTGGTGATATAGCTCCTGTCTATGTATGGCCTTGGTCCAAAGCGGGCGCTTACGAATCTTCGCACCCACTTTCGAGGTTCACCGCAGCAGGTCCTTGGTCAGAAAGTACGCTTGTCGAAGGTATATGGTTTTTCTTCATGGTTCCTCGGTTTTTTCACCATGACATAACGTTCCGCATCGATATTATTAGTGAAGAAAATTGTGACTCGGACGTAAAATACGCTCCACTATATCTATAGAACGGGATTGTTTTTGAATAGGTGTAGCAGTAAAGAGAAAAATGCAGGGTCGGACCAGGAGTCGAACTCGGGACCCGCACTATAGGCGAGTGTTCTACCATTGAACTACCTAGACCACTACATTCCTCCCTTCCTTTTCGATTCAACTCTCTTGAACGAAAATACCAGGTTCCACCCTGGGACCAAACTGCTGTCCGCGGCACCCCAGGGATGGACGAGCCCAAAGAGAAAAATGCAGGGTCGCACCGGGGATCGAACCTGGAACCTCCCGCACTATAGGCGAGTGCTCTACCACTGAGCTACTAAGACCGCTACATAAGCAGATACTTGTAAGTGTCCTTGTGTTCGTTTTCATTTCGCGGAAAATGTCGAACTGACGTAAAAATGTCGCGCCTAAAATAATATCATCAAGAAAAAGAACACACACATTCATTTCTAACAAATTGGGGAAAACGTTTAAAATCCAGATTGTAATTTCCCATTGAGCCTATTTGTTTAATTATACCCTGTTTTGGATCAAAGTAAAAAATTGGATCTAATAAACCAAATGAAATATTACATCCCAAACATCTTATTAATAGTATTATGAAACTTAATATTTTATCAAGGAAATCGGTCCATGTTAAAATCGCAATGCCAAAAGCAATGTGAACAGAAAACTCGAAAAATGAAGTTAAACGTGTGACCTTCCACAGGGTGGACCGTGTAGGTAGCTACACAGGGCGTGCGTACTACCCCGGCGCACCCGGCCTCAAATACCTGGTGCGAGTTCACTAGCTCAACGTAAAACTACGTTTAAACATAAATCAGTATGTTTGATTCACAATTTGATCTTTATTATGGAAATTCTCTTCAGAATTTCGGGCCAAAATTACGCATCAATTGAACTGTTTTGAAAGCGGCGTTCAATATGAATGCCAAACCTGTAACATAACTGACAAACACGTGTGACTAAACTGTAGCCATTCTTTTAATACTTGAGTAAGATAAAGATTTTTGTGCATACATAATAAGTATTGCGGAAAACGGATAAGAGTAGAACACTGTTATATCTAACAAGTATTGCGGAAAACGGATAATAATAGAACATTATGTTACATCTCTCTTTCTTTAACCTAAAGTAAAATAATACTTTAATGTCCATGACGCAATGTGGTATATTAACTGCGTACCAATATATTAGCAATAAGAATATCACAACTGATTACCAGTCCCAATCTACAGTCTACCGGACTGCTAAATAAAATAAACCATTAATATGTAACTAGAATCTAGCCAATGTAACTAATTAGTATGAAAGTATGTAATAAACTAACAAATAAAACGTATTGGTAAACTAAAGTAATCACAGATCAAGTTTCCTAGGTGGAACTACGCGTCTACCAGATCTTGTCATATACTGAGTCTCGGAGTCAGCTTTTGTATCACTCATTATTGCTTGGTTGTCACATGAAGCATTATTGGAGTTGTCTATCGTATCGGGTGGCATATCAAGTTCATCAGGATCAAAGTTTTCGTAACCGAGTGTTTTGTCTGATCCAGTACGCGGTTTAAGGTGTCTGCGATTGCGACGATATAGACGTTCGCTACTTTTAACAACATATGATCGAGGTTTATCATGATGCCCAACAATTGTTCCTGGTGACCATGTGTTTGCATTTGGCTGTTTCATGAATACTGGTGCTCCTGATTCTAATGTTGAAAGTTCTTTTACGCCATTCCTGTATCATAGTAGAACTTTTGTTTCTGTTTTTGTTGGTCAAATGTTTTTTCACTTTAATACAACTTTCTGTTTTGGGCTGTAACACTTCCTGTGAAGCAGGCAATAAGTTCCGAGGTCTTCTTCCATGAGAAGCTGTGCTGGAGAGAGTTTAAGTCCTTCCAATGGAGTGGTTCTATAATCTAATAGTGCCATCATTTTGTCGGTTGATTTCCTCCATAGATTCTTAATTATTTGTACTCCTCGTTCAGCTTCGCCATTGCTGGTGGGAAAATGAGGACTTGAAGTTTCGGTCTCAATACCGAGCTCCTTGCAAAATATTTTGAACTCTGTTGATGAGAATTGCGGTCCATTGTCTGATCGAATCTTGGACGGAATTCCATGAGTCGAAAACACTGACTTCATTGCTCTTGTTACTTTTGATGTTGTTGAATTCTCAAGTCTTACAACATCAATATATTTGGAAAAGTAATCAATGATTAGAAGGTATTTATCCGATTCATAATCGAACAGATCACAACCAACAAAAGCATATGGTAAATCAGGTGTAGGCGTTGGCTTTAATGGTTCGGCCGATTGTTGGTTCTGAAACTTAGCACAAGAGCACAATCACTAACGTAAGTTTCTATCTCATTGTTCATATCGGGCCAATACATGACCTCTCGTGCACGCTGTTTGCATTTTAACATTCCCAAATGCGACTTGTGAATTATTTTCAACATTTCTGCACGGAGACTTGGTGGAATGACAATTCGTAAACCTTTATAGATGATACTATCAAGTACTGATAGTTGGTCACGTGAATCCCAATACTTTCGAATTTCCACTGGTGTTTCACAACGTAGGTCTGGCCAACCGTTGACTATGACATCATATAATGTGCTCAGTTCCGACTTTGTACGGTTTTGTATTTGTGTGTATTTGTCCTTGCTGATCGAAATCATGCTGATCATGTTAATTTCGCATTCATCAGTTTCTTCTAAAATGTCTGTGTCTGTTGTTAGAAATGCTCTTGACAATGTGTCCGAGACTTTCATTTTTTTGCCTTTCTTGTATTTAACTGTTCAATCGTACCATTGTAAACGCAACATCATTTTCTGTATTCTCATCGGGGCTGACAGTAATGGCTTAGGAAATATCTGTTCTAACGGTTTGTGGTCATTATAGACTAGTGTATGTTTCCCAAACACATAACCATGAAACTTAGTTACACTAAAGAGTATTGACAACATCTCTTTCTCTATTTGTGCATAACGTTTTTCTGTTTCAGTAAGCGATCTTGATGCATATGCTATAACTCGACCTTCCTGTAAGAGTACAGCTCCTAAGCCATCCTTGCTGGCGTCACATTCAATCTCAAGTGGTTTATTCACATCGAAATATGCTAGTATCGGAGGAGTACTACAAAGTCGTTTAAGTTCATTAAAACTTTCCTCTTGTTCATATTCCCAACTGAATAAATTATCTGATTTTAAAAGAATCCTCAGAGGTGCGTCAATCTGACTGAGATCGGGTATATACCGGGCTAGGTATTGCACCAATCCAAGGAATCTACGTACACCTTCTTTGTCTGTAGGTTGTGGCATGTCAGTGATGGCCTTTACTTTGTCTGGATCTGGTCGTAGGCCATTTGCAGTAATGATGTGTCCCATGTATTTGACACTGTCTTGTCTCACAAAACACTTGTTGAAATTTAACTTTAAGTTTGACAGAGTAGCACGTTCTACTACTTGTTTTAGAATATTGTCATGATGTTCTGTGTCCCGACCTGCTATCAGTATGTCATCAATTATAGCGAATGCACCATCTATGCCTTCCAACATTTGATCCATGATACGTTGATAAATTTCTGGAGCCGACCGGATTCCAAATGGTAATCTAAGCCATCTAAATCTCCCTATAGGAGAGTTGAAAGTGGTCAGGTAAGAAGATTCGGTGTCCAGTTTGATTTGTAAAAACCCTGATTTTGCGTCCAAAACACTGAAGACTTTAGCTTCAGGAATTTGTGTGATGATGTCATCAATTGTTCTCATTGGGTGATGCTCCCTCTTGATCACCTTGTTTAAATCCTTGGGGTCTAAGCAGATTCTTACTTTGTCATTTCTGAGAGAAACGACCATTGAACTGACCCACTCTGTCGGTTGTTCTACTCTAGTTATGTATCCATTGGCCTCCATGTCGTGTAGTTCAGCGATCGCTTTGTCGCGTATTGCTGCTGGCAAACGCCTAGGTGGGTGTATTACACCTTTCACATTTTCTTCAATTTCAATTTTGTGTTCTCCAGGGAGGGTGCCAGTTGTTTTAATCCAAGTCGGGGTAGTTGCGAGCAAGTTCATGTGTGGGACGATCTTCTGTGACCATTGAAATGCGTTTCACTAGGCCAAGTGTCTCTGCAATATTCCCGCTAATTACACATTCCTGGTCAATATCCACTATTTCAAATGTCACAGTTGTTTTATCATATTGTGAGGTCACTACTAAGGAAACCTTCCCTATTGGCCTTATTTTGTGGTTTGTGAAGGACTTTTAATACCTTTTTAGATCTTTTAAGCTTGGACTTGACGTTTAAGACTCAAACACAGACTTTGTCATAATACTACATTTAGCTCCGGTGTCGATTCTGAATGTCACTGACTTGTTGTTAACATCAAGCTTTGCGTCCATTTATCAAGACAATAAGGGTCATTTGTGTCAACTGCACCAATGTGTAAAACTGTATCCTGATCAGAGTCACTTTCTTCACTTTCACTCTGTTGTACCAAATTTATTTTGCGTAACCTGAGTCTGCATACTTTTGAACCAGTGATCTTTCTTTTTGCAAAATTTGCATATAGTGCCTTTAGCCGGACAATTTCCTTTTAAGTGTTTTGTCCCACAATAGCTACAGTTTATTTCTTTAGGAGTGTCTATTTGTTTGGGAGTGAGCTTGTTTGGTTTCTTGCTGGGTTTTGATTGGAAATTTTGAAAATTTCTTCTCCCCTTATCAGCTTTAATTGCTTTTGTGAAAGTTCAAACTGTTGACCTATTTCTATTTCTATTGCTTTAGCCAGTGTCAACTCCGAACCTTTGTCCAGCATTCGTTCTTGGACTTTGGGATGTCTTACGCCCCCAATTATTAAATCTATAAGTACATCATCACTATCGGTGTATTCGCAGTCCATCATAAATTCTAAGGTCTTTCACATAGTTATCGAATGATTCACTTTCACCTTGTTTTCTTTGATTTGCCTTATACCTTGCCACGCGTTTATTCTTTCTTGGCCTGACATAATTTTCTAGTTTTGTAGTATTATGTCGGGATCATCCTGTTCGCCTTCCCCCATGTAAAGGTTTTGTAGACCTCCCTGCCTTGTTCGCCAATCCATAAACCTAACCACCCAGCACAATGTTTCTTGTCGGTTTTTGCTAAGGGGCCTTTGAATGTAAAGCCGACGTGTTGTTTGAACCTTGAAACTCATTGTAGATGTCACTTGCTCCCCAGTTCATTGACGGGTGCTCAAATTGAAACCCTGTTGCCATTTTACCTGTTTACGAGCGTGAGTTTGGCTCTTATTCTGACATCATGTAACATAACTGACAAACACGTGTGACTAAGCTGTAGCCATTCTTTTAATACTTGAGTAAGATAAAGATTTTTGTGTCATACATAAAAGTATTGCGGAAAACGGATAATAGTAGAACACTGTTATATCTAACAAGTATTGCGGAAAACGGATAATAATTAGAACTTAATGTTACAAAACCTTAGCGCATTATAGCGCATTATGATCGGTTTGTTGTGCAAAAGTTTGGTATTCATTTAACTATGCGCCATTTCAAAAACTTCAATTGTTTTCATTTCACAATTTTTTTAAAAATTCATTTTGAGGGTTAATTTGCGTTCAGTTTTTGGATTATGTTTTCGCGTTTCTACTTAGAATTCTATTTTTAACAAACACAAACATGCCGATCCATGTTCAAATCAACATTTTAATAACAAAGTAAAATAAATGTGAAAACTGGCAAACACAAATGCCGGTCCATGTTGAAATCACATTCCCAAAAACAAAGTAAAAATGTCGAAAACTGCAAATTGACGTATCCCCGACCACCCCACAATGTTCCGACAAAGGTCCGACATGATTGAATTTGACGCAAAAATAAAAACTCGGCCTGAATTGTGACGACACTGACACTAGATGTCATTAGTTGCCTTGACGCTGCTTTGGTACCGTGATGGCGGCCAGTGTCGGAACATTGTGGGCGTGGTCGGTGAAACGTGAACTTCAACCAAGGAAGGGAAGTGTGAGACCGAGTGTTCCATCAACTCCTGTCAATAAAGCCACACCCACTTGTGTGAAATTTACATTAAAATGGGAGGACCATAAAACGTAAATGAGTTAAATAATAGATAAAAGATAATTGTGGATACAGAGGCATGAACTTATCAACAATGTTGTGTAGACGATCATAATTTTTTTTTAGTTAATTAATCAACAATACGTTGATTTACTGATTTATGCCTAAATTACAATTCAAAAGAAAGTCCTTAAAATTTTGAACTAAAACGTGAACTTCTTCCATAGCAGTGAGGCCGGATGGGGTAAACACCGACGGTTTAGTAAGTTACTACACCCGCCACACGTGTAATAAATATTTAGATTAAAATGAATATGGAATTATGGGACGTCAAATAAATCCAGGGTTATCCTGGATACAGAGACGCCATACTGTGATGACAGTAATCATATGATACAATGGTGATCAGTTTATTCATAAGAAAACAATCGCGTAATATTCATGAGCAAAGTTTTGAACGCGTAATCATTTAAACATGACGCCAGTAACGCAACTTATTCATTTTTTAAATTACCCAGGCCGAAAATTGTCAATATATTCTAGAGTTCAAATTTCCCGTTGTCACTGGCGTCATCAGCACATCGAATAAGGTCTATAGTTATAGAATTTATTGTACTGCAGAAAAAGTAGATTTTGATTGAAATTACCATGTTTTATAACGAGAACTCAATTGGCGTCTCGCCGGCCACACCCACAATGTTCCGACACTGGCCGCCATCACGGTACCAAAGCAGCGCCATGGCAACTAATGGCGTTCTTATGTCAGTGGCGTCATTAAACATCACAATTCAGGCCGAGTTTTCATTCTTTTTGTGTAATTTATGCATGTCGACCCTTTGTCGGAACATAGTGGGCGTGGTCGGTGATCCGTCAATTATATACCACGCTTCGGATTGTGTTTTGCTGGATTTCATAATCATTGGATTCTACTTTGGTACGTTAATATTTTGCTCTATAAAATACTAAGGATAAATATGTCTTATGTAAACTTAATGGTATTCTGAAACACTTGACCCGATTTCAAATAACTCATACCGTGACTGAAATATGAGCTTTATATGTTCTTACGCAAGAGATGAAATCGCTATATTTCACAACGGCTATTTCATTTGCGTTATCTGATTAAATGTGGGTCAGATCATTGGATCTCTGTCTATCTCCGTGCGTGTCATAATAAAGTACCTTAGCACTTGGTATTCATTTTTATAAATGAGAGATTTTGATAGAGGGTGTGTACCCGTGTGTTCATTTTTATAATGAGAGAGATTAATAGAAAATGGGTCTACTCGTGTATTCATTTTTATCATTTTTATAATGAGAGATGAATAGAGAGTGTGTACCCGTATGTTCATTTTTATAAATAATGAGAGATTTTGATAGAGGGTGTGTACCCGTGTGTTCATTTTAATAATCAGAGATGGATAGAAAATAAGTGTACTCGTGTATTCATTTTTATAATGAGAGAGATGGATAGAAAGTGTGTAGTCGTGTGTTAATTTTTATAATTAGAGAGATGAATAGAGAGTGTGTACTCGTGTGTTCATTTTTATAATGAGAGAATGGAATGGAGAGTGTGTGTACTCGTGTATTCATTTTTATAAATAAAAAATGACATTTTTTATAAATAAAAGATGGATAGAGAGTGTGTGTACTCATGTGATTATTTTTATAAATAAAAGATGAATAGAAAGTGTGTGTACTCGTGTGTACGTGCTCTCGTTTTGATGAAACCGTATTTAATTTGCTATTACATATATTTTATACCCCTGCTTCAAAGAATGGTATACTGTTTAACCCCTGTCCTTCCTTTCGTCCGTACAAATCAAATATTTTCATAACGGTTTTTCAGCAACTACTAATCACAGCCACTTGAAAGTTTGTATTTCAGTTTAGTATGTGGTCCAATACTGCAAGTATAAGTTTGCCAGACATATACCGGTATTTCACATTTTGTTTGTATTCTAAAATATGTTAAGAGCGGGGGCTTTCGAAGTGAGCAGTTAATCACATATTTCTTATAGTTTAAAGATTACTTAGTAGATTTGTCAAATTAATCGATACTGATACTTAAGAAATAAGGTAATTTTTTAAATGTCTTTATGAACTTGCAAGGTATAATGGGCTGTCTCAAATTGCATAAAAAGCGAAGCCCATTATACTTTGCAAGTTCATAAAGACATTCGAAAATTACCTTATTTCTTATATTTACAATATTTATAAAAACATATTTTATTGCCGTCTCACATTTTCCATGTTAATTTGAAAACAATTTTGAAATACAATGTTGGCGCACCTTCTCATAAAAATGGGTCGTATCCTGTCAGTCAACGAGAGCATTTGACTTCATCACGTCAGCGCGTGGAGCATTGTCTCTGTGAAGTGGCGAAGTATAGTCGATTTCATATACTTTATTGAAGTAAAATAATTGCAATTGGAAATATTGTGTTATCAGGTTATGTATGGTGAAGCTTATTCTGCGATAAGAGAAAAGACGTAAAACTGGGCGTCATCACAGTATCATTGATAAGTTTGAAGTCTCTATGTCCAGGATTGTCCTGGATATATTTGACGTTTCATGCACCTTTGAGTCAATTTTGATTACACATGTAGCTAGTTAAACTCCTCCCGGAGCACCCGGCCTCACTTTCTCAGTGGATGTTCATGTGTTTAACCTAACTTGTCAGTTTCGAAGCTATTACTATGCTGCTGGATTGTAATTCAGACATATTTATGTTTGCTTTTGATTGTAATAGCAGAATAAACTATTTAATATATAGAGGATCTTAGACGAGTGGGGGTTTAATATGAAATTTATTAAACGAGTTTAATAATTAAATATGCCACGAGCCTTGGCGAGTGGCATATTTAATTATTGAACGAGTTTAATAAATTTCATATTAAACCCTCACGAGTCTAAGATTCTGTATATCACATAACTCAAAGTACCGAGGCATAATGACATGTAAATATTATTTGATGCCATATAGAACCAGACGATTTCTATGTAGGTCAGACAAATCGCCTCCAAATTAACTGCGCAAGTAAGAATATAGTTCTATTTGGTTATAGTGAAAGTAAATTAATCACCTAGAAAAAAAGACATAATCAGTATGTAAGTTTAAATCATAATATTTTTCCGAATGCATCAAAATTATTTTTCAAAGAATCGGAAAGTCTTCAAAAGTCTAAAAATAAACAACAGACTGACACGGTTTTCATATGACGTCATTAGGCACGACCACTACGTAAATCAGAAGCGTGATAACTGATTACGTCACAATCAAGTGATATGACATGGGTACCTGTGTAATACGAAAAATATTACATCGTTTTATTCCATCAATAAACAGGAGGGTTATGTGATATTATACATTATTATATAATTAATAAATTCCATTTTTATGATTGGCTAAAACGGTAACACGTGATCATTGGATCTCACATCATATACCACGGATTTTCCGGTGTATATCAAATTCGGTGTACGTCATCGATTTTTGTTGACGTTCTCCGTAAAATGATTAGAACGTCATCAAATAAGTGTACGCAAGTGATTGTGTCTTGTTATTTTTTTAATAGAACGTTGACGTTATGGCATTATCAATTTACAATGTAAATTTAGTGTGTAATTGATTGTTTCGCCTCCGGAATGTCATTTATTTTTTCATAGAATCAGACTCAAAAAGTCAGATTGATCTAACTAATGCGGGATGATTTTAGTGTGATCAACCAGGATGGGCAGGGAAATATAACATCGGTAAAATAGTTAGATTGCCTGGTCACAGGTGTCAGGAAACATTGTCAACCGAAGTGCCACGGTGGCTAAATTATATAATAAAACAGTTATGGACTTTTTAGTGGTTGTATATGGTGTGATATTCACCGGAAAAATCACACCATATACAACCACTAAAAAGTCCATAATTGTATATTATTATTATTATTATTATTATTATTATTATTATTATTCATTGTTTTTTAATCATATGAGAAGACTACATCTAGTCCTAATAATATTCATTGTTTTTTAATCATATGAGAAGACTACATCTAGTCCTAATTATATTCATTGTTTTTAATCATATGAGAAGACTACATCTAGTCCTAATAATATTCATTGTTTTTTAATCATATGAGAAGACTACATCTAGTCCTAGGCCAAAATCAAAATAAGTAACAGATGTAAAGTCAATGACTGAAATAATTTATATTGCCCAATAAAAAATCACTATTGTTGTTAGTTGTAAAATGTTCAGTCAGTGAAATTTATTGGTGATATATATACATTTTCATAACATTTTAAATTTTAAATATATATATATATATATATATATATATATATATATATATATATATATATATATATATAAATATATATGTATGCATGCTTTAAGTAAGTAAGTTGACCTATTGTTACCCGTCTCGTGAACCCAGCAGCCCCAACTCTGTTTCCTGGCACTTGACCATCCCGTATTCAATGTCTGAGACAATAAAAAAACAAATTACAAAAAGAAAAGAAAACAAGAATTAGATCCATGGTGTAACATAAGTTAAACTTAAACAGAAGTTTGAATTGTTGCCAAGGAAAATTATGCAATATTGAAGTCAACACATCACCTAATTGTCTGTCTGTTGACCTTTTGTTTTACATTTTGAAATATGTTATTTAAGTTGAGAGTATTACGCATAAATTACTTTAATCAGCCGTTGGCGGAAAATTGTTGCATTTAACACGCTATAGTGCTGTCGCGTAATTGCTTGGCGCTTTTTCAGTTGAGTTGAGTAATCGTGTGCTTGGCGCTTTTTCAGTTGAGTTGAGTAATGGTGTTTAACGTCCCAGTCAAGAATATTTCACTATATCGAGACGTCGCCAGCTATAGACGAAGGTGAATAAATTTTGTCTGTGCGATGCGCTGATGGCATTAAATAGCAAGGTTCTTTGTCGTCCCAACCTTACCGTGACACGAGACCTAGTTTATTTTCAGTTACCATCCGAAAAACCGTGACTTTCATTTCGTAATGCCGAGTGCTTGGCGATAGAAAAACTCACTATTCACTTTCAAGTCTTCGGTCAGACCTGATCGGGGTTCGAACCCACGACCACTCTACTAACTGAGCTGCCGCAGTGGTTTAACGCTTCTTGACAATAACTCGCTGTATAATATAAGCTGATGCATGGCGTTATGTTGTATTATGAATTAACACCAGGGGATTATAGACCTGGTCTGGAAACCTAGTTTGTATAAATATTCAAATTCCCTTATCTTGCTTTTTTATTAAGGAAACGGAACAAATATTTATTGTACTTAATTACATGTTTTTCATTTCCAAAAGCCTTAAACGGTGCAATATTAAAAAGCGTTTCACAGTTATTCATCAAGAGTGATGGATCATCAAACGGTACAATATTAAAAAGCGCTTCACAGTTATTCATCAAGAGTGATGGATCATCAACAGTAGGTGCTATCAAATGACACGGATACTTATTTTTTTATTCTGTTGTTTCACCACACAAATAATATTCGTCTTGCTCAGTCCACTAAAAATTCATCAAAGAATAATAATTATTTAGATCTTTATTACATAAATAAAAAAGAAATGTCACTTGGGTTTTTGAACATCAGGCTATGAAGCGGCATCACATTCACCGAACTTATCGAGATAAGTTGGTGGTGTTCGAATGTGGCATATATATTGCGTTTCATGGTCATTTTTAATGATCAGGATAAGTTTTCCGAAATTTTCAAAACTTGACTTTATAGGCGTTATAATAGACACGAATTTCACGATATGGTCTATTACAAGCAAAGGGTAAGTCTATTACCTTGTATTAGACATGAAATTCACGATATGACCTGTAACAATGTTCTTATGAAGGCTGTAGGTAGTCTTTTTTAAAACAAACGACAGGGGAGCTGTATAATAAATATAACAGCATAGCTCAATAATAAACATACTAATCCAAGTTTAAACCACAAGCCAAGCCAAGCTTTGCGACAGCCAAATTTAGTCAACTTCCAAGGTGGGTTAGACCAGCAGTGACATATTCATATCATAGAAACTCTACTGGTTAAACAGTCGAAAAGCAACCAAAATTTAAACGCACAAGTAATTTTGAAATGGATTGCTTATTAAGTGATATGCTCAATTTTTCCCACTGACAATAAGGGTAATTTAACAACCACCGACAATAAGGGTAATTTAACAACCACTGACAATAAGGGTTATTTAACAACCACTGACAATAAGGGTAATTAAACAACAACTGAAAATAAGGGTAATTTAACAACCACTGACAATAAGGGTACCTTAACAACCACTAACAATAAGGGAAATTAAACAACCACCGACAATAAGGGTTATTTAACAACCACTGACAATAAGGGTAATTTAACAACCACTGACAATAAGGGTAATTTAACAACCACTAACAATAAGGGAAATTAAACAACCACCGACAATAAGGGTAATTTAACAACCACTGACAATAAGGGTAATTTAACAACCACTGGCAATAAGGGTAATTTAACAACTACTGACAATAAGGGTAATTTAACAACCACTGACAATAAGGGTAATTTAACAACCACTGACAATAAGGGTTATTTAACAACCACTGACAATATATAAGGGTTATTTAACAACCACTGACAATAAGGGTTATTTAACAACCACTGACAATAAGGGTAATTTAACAACTACTGACAATAAGGGTAATTTAACAACCACTGACAATAAGAGTAATTAAACAACCACTGCCAATCAGGGTAATTTAACAACTGGATGTTTGACCAACTGCTATTGCTATACTTGTATTTAGAATTATTTATTAACAAGATCATGCTTGGTAATTCACTGTTTCCACACACAATTGATAGATCATTTTTGTCTATTGTAGAGCATTTGCATATTAAATGAGCCGTATGCAGTACTCCAGAGCGGAATAGCTGGTTTAGTTTTCATAGCAATATCAGGATTATGTACTTGTTATACCAGTATAATACTACGATACTGTTTATACGAGGAAAACGAGAATGACAAATCTGTTAAAGTCATGTACAGTTACTCTGAAGTAGGAAAAAAGGCCTTTAATTCGCAGTTTGGAGATATTTTAATAAACACACTGGTACTGTTACAAGCCATTTTATCTGGGTCGTACGTCATTCTCCAAGCTGCTGTTCTTATTAACGAATGTTTGGACGTAGAAGGCTTCAATGTTACAACATGGATGATAATATGCACTATCATCGTGCTCCCATGTGCTTTCTTGGATTCCCTGAAGGGCGTATCACGAATAAGTTTGATAGGAAACATAGCACAGACCATTTTGACTGCCGTTGTAATGTTATACTGTTTTGCGAACACTCAAAAATGGAAGTGGGCTAATTTACAACCAGACATAAAAGTATGGCCATTCATTCAGTCTCTGACAGTGATTTTAATAACATTTTCCTCCACGTATTATGGGCCAATTACTGAAGCCAACATGCGTGATGTAAATAAATACAATTGCATGATGGTTTGGACACATATAGTAGCCACGACTGTAAAGATATTAATTTGCGCTGTCGTTGTTCTTATGTGGGGGACGGAAACCAAAGATACTTTTACAAATAATCTTCCTGTTCTGCCTTATATTTTTATAACAAACCCAATTTTAGCTGTAAGAAGTTTAACTAATCTACCAAACCCTTACTTTTTGAGTATTGCAATAGTAGAATCAGCTATTGCCAAATACTTCAATCCTAAAAGAGATTTTAACGAAAACACCTTATTACGGCATTCAGTGACTGAAACTAAAACGCATCCCTGTTACGATGAAGAAGGTTTTTTAAAAACTTGGTGTTTGGCTTTTCGAATTTTCCTGATATTGATCATGTTATTACTTGCTCTCTGCATTCCGTTTCTGGAGATTATGTTAGGTTTTCTAAGCTGTACCTCAGGTATTCAACTTCTCATTATTTTGCCTTGCTTGTTTCATCTTCGATTGAAAAAGGACGCAGTGCTTATTTATAAAATAACGAATATAATATGTATGTTTTGGGGGACTGCATTGAGCATACTTGGCTTAATTGCTAATGTCAAAATGATGGTTCATTCTCATTAAATACAAAATACAGTCAAGCTTGTCTATAAAGACCACCTAAGGGAGCCAGTAAAAGTGGATTTTATATACAGGTTCAAATAATAAAAAGAACAATTGGGATACAATTTTACTGGCCTTTATAAACAGGTGACCCTTATATAGAGGTAGCCTTTAAGGCAGGTTGGACTGTATCAATATCCGAGGCATCAGTCAAACTAATTTTGGGGGGAGGCAAAAGACCTAATTCCATTTATTTTTCTATAATTTACTGAGAAGAATACAAGACGTAACAATTTTCAGTTGCTGGTCTTGTTTTTGTGTGTATTCTGATCGTGTTGATGTTAAATATTGCTTAACGACGCATCAGCAATTTTTCAGTTATTCGCGACGAGAACTATTTTATTAATGTCTTTGGATTTATCAATGAACAAGATCTTGTATGCATGTCAAGTGCGAGAGTGTTATATTGTCTGTCTTTTACCAGCGCACTCAGAAAATAAATTTTCCACATGTGGTCAGAGTGGGACTCGAATTCACAGCGTTGAGATCCTGGATTTGTAGACTAGCGTCTTATCCATTTGACCACCGCGGCCTCTCTATTGTGATTGTGCATGTAGCGAACAAACATCAGTCATCACCATTGCATCATACAATGCAGTAAAGTTTGTGATTTCATTATTTGATCAATATTATTTTTCATTTTCGTTTAATATTGTTAAGCACACCAACATTGAATGGTTAAGATTGCTATTGATATATTTTTAACATGACATTATATCATTAATTATTGGCGTGTTTTGTATGGTGGCTTATCTCTGATCTCCAGATAATTTTGGTTGACATGTGAAGTTGTTCACTTAATATCACGTCAAGTCAAGATAATATGGTGGAATGTTGTGATAATAAATAAAAAAATGAGACAATTAATAAATGTCGAGATACTTATGTCGACTAGTCATGGTAAATAACTCGACATAAGTATCTCGACAAGTGTTATTTATCTCAACTTTTTATTTTACGTGAACGCGATAAAGTCGCGATTATTTTATGTCGACAGAAATTATCTGAATGTCAGAAATAAGCCACCATAGATTTGGGATTGTGATATGGTTTTATCATCTCTCTACGAAAATGGCATACTTATACAATATGGGATGATGTCTCTACTAGTTGCTATAATTTTAATATTGAAGCGACATTGGTTCCAGCTAACAATAACTTTCTGGAAAGTGTGTTTTGTATATATTGGTATATTGTTCAACACATTTGTATATTTTGGTATTCATCATTTTGCTTTGTTGTAAATAAATTTGTTATTTAATATTATGTTATCTCATTTTATGTTTCGTTTTAGCTCACCTGACCGAAAGTCTTGTGAGCTTATGGTATAGCTAAACGTGTGTATGTGCGTAAAAGCGTAGTTTTCACCTATTTTCAACTTCTATGAAACTAATGGACATATTTCAATGAAACTTGGTCAGACGAATCCTTGAGGAGCTGATGCAATTAAGATTGTTTGATGCGCTGCCATGACTATCAAAATCAAAACTAAGTAAAGGTAACCTAGGGGTGCTAAATTCTTAAAAACCGGTGATTGGAGAAACAAATCTGGTTTCATATTTGGCTTCTTTAGGTTCTTAATCCTATAGTTTCATTTCAAAAATAATTCGGGCGAAAAACATAAACATTTTAAATATTCATCTAGTCTTTTTAGGGATTGTATTTCGAAATAGCGTCTAGTGTTTTAAAATTAGAACTGGTATCGTATGTTATTTAGAGGAAAAGAGAAGTCACTCTGGCAGATTAATACCAAAAAGGGACAACAACTTTAGCCATACAAAGAAGTTTTTAACAAACGAATATGGGCATTTGACCTCGTTGTTTATCACTTAAAGCAAATACATGCTGGTTGGTTGTTCGAATATTGCTTAACGTCGCATCAGCAATTTTTCAGCTATTCGCGACGAGAGTTGAAGTGTCAAATCGCTTAATTGTGTAATGAAACAGTTATGAACTTTTAGTGGTTGTATATGGTGTGATATTGACCGAGGCGATTTATTTTTCGGGTTAATATCATACCATATAAAACCATTAAAAAGTCTATGATTATATAATATTTTTCCCGGAGATTGATATTGATCATCAATTTTTATTTATTTATTCAAATTTTTTCTGTTTTATATCATGGCGGATGTAGCTAGCTAAACAGCAGGTGCTTACCCTTCCGGAGCACCCGGCTTCTCTTCCCTAGTGGAAGTTCACGTGTCTATTTAACCTAATTTGTCAGTACAAAAGTTTTTACTTTGCTTCTGGATTTTGCTTCGGACATGGATTAGTATGTTTGGTTTTGAATATCAGTCATCTCGATACAACTCTCTTCTTTTTTTTTTTTCTTCTGCTTTAGTTGTTTTGTTACATGAAACAAAGAGATGTTACTCTTTTGTATCAATTGTGTCTTATATTTCGTTATGATTTCTTTTTTCTATTGAAATGAACCCCATTTCAGATATAACCAATTCAATGTTATGTACATATTTAAATTTGAAAAAATATATTTTATTTTCTCATGCATTTTCCATCATTTGTATGCAAGTCATTTAGCCAGTGCGGTCTTGGTTGAAAACTGACCTAAAACGTCACCTAGGGGATCATAGCGCGATCATAGCGCATTTCTTTACTTAAGGTTCTGCAAATTTCGTGTAAGAAGTTCGCTTATCGAACGTTTGCTGTTTTTCCCCCGGGCCGGTTAGTATTTTTCACTTTCCCGTTACTGACCGCCCGCCTGGATACAAGTGAAAGAATATTGATCGGTATGTAAATGAATAATAAATGATTATTCTGTAAGTCGGTGAACCTTATCAGGCAGAAGTTACTAGATTTTTTGTTCTGCATACTCACCTTGCAGCCCTCAATTTTGTCTAAATTTGGCGAAATTGACATGGACTTGTGTATTGCGACCTAGTATTTGTAAATGGTGGCTAGCTTATCCAGTTTAAATTTGAACTTTTGTGACTAAAGAACGGATATGATTTCTGTGTCATAAAATTTTCATGATACTGTTACCAATTCAAGCAATATAATGGACACTTTACATCATTAACATTGTTATTAATAACACTGATGTATGTAAGCGATTGTAAGTCAGTTGTAAAAAAGTGCACTGTTGTTTTCCATGCCTAAAAGATGCCTTAATTTTCCTTCATTTGAAATAACAGATTGCCTGGCCACTTGAAAGTTCCACTGGCTACTTGAAAATTTAAATTGGTGGCTAGCTGGTCACTTAGTTTTAAAACCAACTTTGTGGTGGACCGACTTGTATTATATAAACTTCCTGATGCTAGATGTATCGGAGATGCGCTGCAAACTTTTGTTCGGTTTGTAAAACTTAAAAGTTATCAACAAACCCTTTAACACTGTGTGTAGAAGCTTATAAAAATTTTATTACCCCCAATATATATATATATATATATATATATATATATATGTAAACTGTATATTGCTTAATATATTGACGTCAACATTTCATTTACCAATTATATAGAAGTAAATATAATACCATTAAATATTTTTATGTAAACTTTATTTTGCAAATAATGGGAGTAAATACTAAAATATCCCATTTTAAAGGAGTAAGTGCTCTAATATCCCATTTTATTAGAGTAAACGTTCCATTTAATATCCCATTTTATCGGAGTAAACGATCTATTATCCCATTTTATTGGAGTAAACATTCCATTTAATATCCCATTTTATGGCAGTAAACGATCTATTATCCCAATTTATTGGAGTAAAATTTCTATTTATTACCCCATTTTATAGGAGTAAACAGTCTATTCTCCAATAAATTGGATTAAACGTTCTCTTTAATATCCCATTTTTTAGGAGTAAACGATCTATTATCACATTTTATTGGTGTAAAAGTTCTATTTATTACACCATTTTATAGGAGTAAACGGTCTATCATCCATTTTATAGGAGTACTAGTAAACGTTCTCTTTAATATCCCATTTTATTGGAGTAAACGATCTATTATCCCATTTTATTGGAGTAAAAGTTCTATGTATTACCCCATTTTATGGGAGTAAACGATCTATTATCCTATTTTATTGGAGTAAAAGTTCTATGTATTACCCCATTTAATAGGAGTAAACGGTCTATCAGTAAATGTTCTCTATAATATCCCATTTTATTGGAGTAAAAGTTCTATGTATTACCCCATTTTATAGGAGTAAACGGTCTATCAGTAAATGTTCTCTATAATATTCCATTTTATTGGAGAAAAAGTTCTATGTATTACCCCATTTTATATGAGTAAACGATCTATCAGTAAATGTTCTCTATAATATCCCATTTTATCGGAGTAATCGTTTTATTATCTCATTTTAACATAGGAATTAACATAACATTATAACACAGTATATATGTATAAGACCCCGGTTTTATCGAAACAGTAATTGTGAAGTATTTTTCTCGTTAATTTTTGCCATTTTCCTTGGTCTTCGAGTGTCTTCATAAACGGCTCCAATTTGCTGGAGTATTCTGGAAGATCTAGATAATCTTCTCTTAAAGCAATCACAATAGATCCACCTGTAGATTAAGAAATACGAATAACTTGATTAAATAGTTATGATTGAACAAATTGAATATGACAATAATTACTTAGTCAGTTTTCATATTGCATAACTAGAACGCCGTCCTGGAATACAGACGTCTGTAACTAAAAAATCAAAATACATGTGCACCGCAATAGTCTGCACTCCCACAAAACAACAAAATCATGTTCAATGTTTCTCAATCTCAATCTAGAATGCAAAGTAAAAACTCTATAAACTTGCAGACTTTAAGTTAAAAATGTGAACTTCCACCAGGAAAGTGGTTGTTTAATGTTGCTTATTGTCGCATCAGCAATTTTTCAGCTATTCGCGACGAGAACTAATTTATTAATCTCTATGGATTAATCTATGAACAAGTTCCTGTATGCATATGGTCTTCCTTGTACCAGCGCGCACTCAGGGCGACTTTAAGGTGCTAGCACACCGAGATAGTACAACACAGAATAGCGAACCACTCTAACACTATACGTAACACTATACTGACACCGTGTGAACCAGTAGAGGCCAACGGCAAGCACATGTGGCCTGAGCGGGACTCGAACTCACAGCGGTGAGAGACTCTGGTTTGTAGACTAACGTCTTATTCATTAGGCCACTGCGGCCTCGAACCAACCAGGGAGGCGAACCTGGGACAGTTAGTACCTCCTGTCTACCAAGCTACACTTGCCACGTGTGTAATAAAAGTTGAGAATAAATTCAATGAAAGGAAGGAACATGGAACTACCGGAGTACAATCTAAAGCGACACTATACTATCAGTAATGATGACGATCATAACATTTTTTCGACGACCTTTATAAGCCTAGGCTTGCAATACTACGGGTAGATAAAAGAAAGAGCAAAATAAGAAAACAAACACACTTTATTTTGTGTATTAAATATATATATGAATATTAAGTCAATGTTTTAAAATTAAACATCTTTTATCCAATTTTATGCAATAAAACCGATAGAGGTACGCGTTAAAAGTGAATGAGTGAGTAATGGTGTTTAACGTTCCAGTCAAGAATATTCCACTTATATCGAGGTCGCCAGCTATAGGCGAAAGCGCAGAAATTTTGCCTGTGCGTTTCGCTGATGGCATTATACAGCAGCGTTCTTTATCGTGCCAAGCCCACCGTGACACGGGACCTCGTTTATTTTAAGTTCCCATCTGAAAGAACCGTGACTTTTATTTCGTAATGCCGAGTACATGGCGGAAGAACAGTCACTACCAATTTTCACTTACAGAGCGAGCACTCTACCATATGAGCTACCCGCAGTGGTTGGTACGTGTTTTGGCTAGTAATATAAAGCAAGTTAATGACAACCATTTATTGTAGTTCTGATACATTGTTTATTCTATTATTGGAATCTTTTAACTAAAATCAACTCAGCAAATTCTGAATGTTACACACAAAAAATAATACAGTAATTGAGATACGCTACGCGGTGTTACACAATTTGTGATAATGTTCACGCTGTAACACCCCCGATAGCAACGTAAAAAGTGCAATTCAATTCTTATAATTACAAACCCCAAATTTACCAGTTTTAAACTAAGTTACATTGACATTGACAAAAAGGGATTATATTTTATGTCTCGTAATCATGGAAACAAACAACACTTTGTACAACGACATACGTGACTGTCATACGTTGGTAGGACAGGCGTGTTTACATTTTGTTTTTACCCATAACATAAGAAAAACTGCATTGGTTGAATGAACATTGTGTTGAAAAAAACAGAAACCAACTTTTGACATGGAATTAATGTTTTCTTAGATGAATCAATGTTGTACCACCTATGGACTGAATGTGAGATATGTCACCGGTGGTAGCTGTATGGGCTGATTAGGGACATTTTAAGACGGTAAACAAGCGGTACGGGTGAATATTAGACTGGAATATAGTATGTTATCAATTTTATTAAATTATTATTGACAGGCCTACCACTGTCATTATCATCAAGATCCAGTTCAGGCTCAACTATCTGACTTATCTGCACACTGGCATTGCAGTCCTCAAAATATTTGTCCTGATTCCCGGCTGCAATTGTCGTGGGGAAATAAAATGTCTTTGCTTTCAAAAGGATGCGTATGTGAATTTCAAACAAAACACCCCGTACTGAGGTTTGGCATCTGAGAATACCATGGTACGTGCCATATTGCTTATACTTACTTAGGCCTATAGACACGTAAAAAGCTTACTGACGATAAAATATCGATTTTGAAAAATATTTCATAAATATACAATCTTAAATGTAAATTATACATTTTATCGTTGAAAATTAATCAAAACATGTTTGAATTAATTTTTCTAAATTTTTATTTATAAAAAATCAAAGTAATTAAATGTTTCTATTTGAAATCTTTCCCGATCTTAACGTTTGTTTACAATCTTAAAATGGCTGTTATTAATAGAATTCAGAGATGGACAATTCCCGAAACAGGCCTAAAGTAGTTCCGGTAGAAAACGTTGCTAGTGGAAAATAACACTGTGTTTTTGCAAGACAACAACCAATGAAAATGCTCTAAATTGGGTGGTAACAACGTGAATGTTGTAATTATTAAATATAGAATAATACATGGTGAAATCCATATTATATGCCATATCTGACCAAGACCTCCCATATCAGACCGAGGTTTGATATTGGTCGAGGTCTGATATGGCATATGATATGGATTTCACCATGTTTTATTCTGTTTATCATAAACTTAAATTTTTTTACCATTTAAAACAAATACATGCATTTAATAGACATTTATCAAGAACATAACACAAAAATCAACTTGGCGGCAATTAGACTATTTAGACTAGTTTAAATGCATTCCTCCAAATAATCCCATTCGCATAACATTCCTTCTTTTTTTATAAGGCGTAAGGATGCCATCAAAGAATTCTCTAATTGATGAAGTGATTAGATCTATTTGGTCTGAGTAGCCGGTCTTATATCGATATCAGACCGGTGATACGTCTTTTTGACCGGGCGCGTGCGGTCGGTGATATGGATGGCGTCATTTTAGCCGTACCATGCCGTGCAGAAACTACGTATTTACTACAAAGTATATGATAAAACATAATACCTCCGTACCCGAAAGGCAGAACTTAGATATATTAATAAAATGTGTTCGTTATGTGCATCGTACCATGTGATATTACAAAAAGGTTTATATTCAAATAAATACATTCTGCATACGGGGTTTGAATAATAACAATTTTGTAATAAAAATCTTTTGAAACCATCATACCCTTATATTACAAGCACAATGGTGTCAATTCAGATTTATTATATCCCAACTTTAACGCAATAACTGCCATATTCAAATGCATACACGAAATTGTTCATAGCTTAATTCAAAGAGATTGATAAAATAGTTCCCTTCGAGAATAGTTGAAAACTTGCTGATTTGACGTTAAACAACATTAAACCAACCAAACAAACCAACCAGCAATATCGTTACAAAGCCGAATGCATTAAGTTAACCATGGATTGACATGGTTAGGAAATAACAAGGATACACAAATTTACTTACCTGGTTTAACAATTCTAATCATTTCATATATAGCTTCTACGGAGATATGGCATTGACCAAAACCTCCTACGCAGGCTATACAGTCATATGTATCTGTAACATAAAAATATTAAATAAAGTAAAAATCAAAGTTTGCATATGCTTTTAGACACACATGTACACACATATATCAATGTTCCTTGCATGCATTCAGTCACATGAAAAGTGTTTGCATTTATTGATATGCAACTTACATGGAAAAAAATCATGCAGTGACTATAGAATTGCTAAAAAATTTCAAACGATATATTCTGACTTGCTGAAAAAGCCTTTTTATAATTGTTTTAATAATAAGCACGTATGCAATAGGAAGGTTTGTGTAAAAACAAAACAAGCATAAGTCAATGAAATGATTAGGTCAAAAACTGAAAACAGAAAACAATTTTTAACGTTATATACAGGTTTGTCCAGAACATTTTTGTGCCCGCTGTTAAAAATAGATTTCGTTTCTATATCATCTGTACAGAATATGTCAGATGTATACTATATATAATTTCAAATGAATCATGCCATCACTGATTAGTTTTATATAAATGAAACAACTAGACTAGAATCATTCTAAATTATCTGTCCAAAATTAAAGATTTAAGTTAATCAAAATTTTTCACTTATCTTATTCATAAAATCAAACAAAGACTATGAACGCAAAACATTTATTTTACACGGTAGTTTACAACAAACTATTTTCACTTTCTAGATAAACTTTAATGAGCAACAACCAATTTGTTTAAAAAATGCACATTGGTGACCTACCTCTCCATGTAAGTGAAATATTATTGACTGGGATATAATCAATTAATCAATAATGCATACACACCTTCATTAATTGGTAATTGTTTTGTAGAAATAAACTCGCAATAAAAGTGTTTTATATGTTTTTCTTTTTAGCTTCGTCAAGCATTGCCTTGGATGCATCTAAGGCGTCAATGTTCTCGAAACCAAGACGATATAGCTGAAAACAAAAGTATGAAAATATTAATTGTAGCCAAATTGCAAACTACTACAAACTAAGTAAAGCAAAGGGAATATATATAGCACCTGGCCTCATCACTTCCCTGGTGGAAGTTCACGTGTTTAACCTAGCTTGTAAGTTCCAAAGTTTTTAATTTACTTCTAGATTGTGATTCGGACATGGATTAGTATGTTTTTGATATACATAACTGTTAATATCACAGAATGATTAAAAAATGACAAATTCTATCTTTTCATGTTTATTTCTCATATCGTGTACATGAATAGTTTTACTCTGTATTTGCAGTAATGTTTTTGATACCAAAAGAAGCTTTTAGATTCGGAGAAACCTTCTTTCCATAAAAAGTTAATTTTGACATTAAATGTAAATTGCATTTTCATTTTAAAACATCCATCAAAATTGAAAACTATTGCCTTTGAGTATTGTTATCAAAAACAAACATACTACCCCATGTCCGAGCCACATACCAGAAGAAAAGTAAAAACTTTGGAACTTCATCACAGTATTGTTTATAAGTTTGATGTCTCAGTGTCCAGTATTGCCATGGATATATTTGACGCTTTAAGAAGCTTTAAGATTCGGAGAAAAACTTCTTTCCATAAAACAATTAATTTTAACAATTAAATGTAAATGTATTTTTATTTTAAAACATCCATCAAAACTGAAAACTATTGCATTTGAGTAGCGTAAACTAAAACAAACATTCTAATTTATGTCCACACCACATAAAAAGCTTTGGAACCGACAAGTTAGGTCAGACACGTGAACCCTCCTCGTGAGTGAAAGGAAAATTGAACTATGGGACGTCTTATATACAGGGCAATCCTGGAAACGGAGACATTAAACTTATAAACAATATTGTGATTACGGCCATTAAACGTTTTGAGGGCTGCTTGCAAATAAATTGTTGACTTAGGGATATAACAAGACTAGGCTTATCAAGGCCCTTCAAAAAGTTTTATTACCGTCATCACAGTACTGTTAATAAGTTTGATGTCTCTGTCCAGGATTGCCCTGGATATATTTGACGTCTCATAGTCCCATGTGCCTTTCACACAATTTTGATTACACACGTGGCGGGTGTAGCTAGCTAATCAGGAGGTGCTTACCCTTTCGGAGCATCCAGCCTCATTCCCTTGGTGGAATTTCACGTGTCTAACCTAACTTTTCAGTTCCAAGGATTTTACTTTGCTTCTTGATTGTGATTCGGACATGGATTAGTATGTTTGTTTTTGAATAATATTGAGATTTTCAAATATTTTTAATATCTGTACTATTAATCGTAAAAATAAAAATATTTTCTCTGATTTGAGTTGGTAATACATGATGAAGCTTTGTGATAATGATATTGCTTAATTATATTTCTTGTAGCAGCATATTGTTTTAGAATACTATCAATTAAACATCTACAAGTTAGCCAATTCCATATTTTTAAGAAATTTCTATAATTATTACGTCATGAAGCTCTGAAAATGACAAGCCGTAGTTTTACAAAATTAACCCGAAACTCCGAGTGGTTTATTAACAAGATAACGACATCACTATGAATTTACAATTGAAATATATTAGTAATTATTGCAGTACTTTTATACCTTTACAAACACATCTTTCATGTAAGAAAGATTAGATAAACTTTGGAATAGCTTACATTTTCAAGTTTACCGACCAGGTATAGAATCAATATGAAATCTTGAATACTGAAACGCATTCAAAAGATACTTTGAATACTAGAAAAGCAAGCAATCCTGTAAACATTTATCAGGAAGGGGGTGGGGTTCTCCAGAAGGTTAAGCTCCTCCTGTCTAGGTAGCTATACCGCCAGGGTGAAATAAAATAAATCAAAACAAACAAAACGTAGTGAATGAAATGAGAAGGTGGAATTTAGACAAAATAAATAAATGAAAAACAAACATACTAATCCATGGCCAAATAACAATCCCAATGCAGAGTAAAAATAAATTAGGTTATACACTTAAACTGCTATGATAGGGTACGCACCTCCTCTTTAGCATGCTGCACCCGTTACGTGTAGTATTAAAAGTGAGAGTGAAAGGTACATAAAAACTATGGGATACCATAAACATGAGATGCATGTTTATTGCTGCATAGAAAATGAAAATTGCCAATAGAAAATTGGAAGTTATCGCGTTTGTCATACAGCTTTAAATAAAGCCTTTCGTCATGTGGCAAAATCCGTCCGGTTACCAATTTGCAAATGTTCGCCATTTTGAATTCTGGGTATATTCAATTCAAACCATAACACTGCATAGAGAAATGCATTATTACTTGTCTTCTGTTAAAAACAGGACATGGACATTTTACCGAGGGTTACAAAAATTCGTTACACCGCACAGACTGTTTTTGATAGCAATTGTTGAACAAGAAATTTCAAGGTTCCTGCGAAGTTTAAAATTTTGAAGCGAGAAACACTAAGAACGTATTATTATTTTAAAGCAAATATGGGAGAAACCGTGAATTTGGCTATCTTGCAAGAAATATCAAACAAAAATACATTGACATTTGCTAGTTTCCGAGCATTAGAAAGAAGCACCTTGAATATTTGTTCCGATTAATGCCCAAATAGTCTCATAAAATTAGCACAAAAAAGTTTCCGAGACTTGAAAATTGTAATTTTGGGAAAATGACATTTTGTGGATGAGACAATAAGGGACTCACAGTTTTATTTACGTTAAACAACAAATAAACAACGATCTTTTTATAAAAAGTATTTTTCTCACAGCAGTACCCGGTTTCAGTTCAGTTCTTGATTCAGTTCTTGAACTCATTTTGAATACGTCACTTCCAAGACACGTCATTTGAAAACTTGCATTTATCAACTTTAACTTATGAATATTAATGATTTGTAATTTATGTGTCACGTGACATTTTAATGAATATTCATGAAACAAAAAAAAAAAAAACGGATTTCTGGGTTTGGTAAACGTCATAATTTAGGTTTATGTCTAAACATGAAGAAGAACGCAAGGAAATAGTCGTATTTTCTGTTTTAAGCTCACGAGAATAGATGGCATCAATATAGTCTCAAAATTTAGGATTGTTAAGGGATATACCGTCATCTACATCTGTATGTGGGGTTTATTGGCGTCAGTGTAACAAGGTTGTGCAAAAATTCTTCTTCATACCAATAAAGAAACAAATCAGCAAGCAATAGTGCAAAAATTCTTCTTTATACCAAAAAAAATATTTAAAAAAATCAGCAAGCAATAGTACAAAGTTTGGTATAATTAAATAAATATTAAATTATTGCTCATCTTCCAACGTTTCGGCAATTGACGGATCGCTGACCACGCCCGCAATGTTCCGACAAAGGCCTAGCATGCTTGAATTACACGCAACAAGAATGAAAACTCGGCCTGAACCGTACCATTTAATGACGTCACTGTCACTAAAACGTCATAAGTTGCCGTGACGCTGCTTTGGTACCGTCATGGCGGCCTTTGTCGGAACATTGTGGGCGTGGCCGGCGATACGTCAATTGTCAGTAAGTCGGCACTTAATAGTCTTATTATAGAAACGTTAGTTGATAAGAGATAATTAAATATTTATTATGATTTCCCTTTTAGTTAAACATTTATGAACAAAAGCAATAAAATTATTGACGAAAATAAAGTATCAAGAGAAAAAAAATACCAATTCATATCTTTACAAAGAAAAGCAAGAATTAAAATAAGCAAATGAAATTGAAAACATAAACTTTCACCAGAAATAATTATGATCAGTTATTTCACCTTTTCTGCGAGCAGTCCCGTTCCCGCTGCAACATCTAAAATCTTTATGGATGTTTTATTTGTCGGAAACAATTCTGCGATTGCCTCGGCAGTAAACTCAGGTCCTTTATAAGGTTTAAGGTCCTGTGAAAAAAAGAAGATAATACATCATTACAGCCAATAAAAAGGTACGTTTTTTAAAGATAGTTGAATAATTCCAATTGCGGATATAGCTTAATTCATATTTATAAAGCAGAAAAATTAATTAGATCTGCATCATATTTGAACTTAAACCTAAAATATGACGCCCACGAAAGGTTACATTTGAAACTTTATAACAAACGCGATGGCTTCAATTTTTTTCAATTGTCAGCTTTCCTTTACTATGCAGCATTATACCTGCTTCTCCTGCTTATGGTGTATTTTTTTCCCCAATAAATAAGCTATGGAAGAGTTTGTTCCCTCTACGGAGACTTTGTTCAACGAAGCAGGCTGCTTCTTCTAGTTGACCCGGACATATTGCAAGCCTAGGCTTATCAAGGCCTTAAAAAAGAATTATGGCCGTTATCACAGTACTGTTGATAAGTTTGATGTCCCTGTGTCAAGGATTTCACTAGATATATTAGACGCCCCATAGTTCCATGTTTCTTTCACACAATTTTTATTTTACCCGTGGCGGGTGTAGCTAGCTAAACATGGCGTGCTTACCCTTCCGGAACACCCCGGCCTAATTTCTCTGATGGGAGTTCACGTGTCTAATCTAACTTGTTATTTCCACGGTTTTTACTTTGCTTCTGGATTGTGATATACGATATTTCTGTAGTTTGATATAAATTGTTCACTAAATTTTTTTTTACATAATCAAAATGATTTTCCGCTTTTCTCATTTGCGTAAATTTTATGTTGTTTGTCCCTTTCCATTGGTCAAATTGTAAGTTGTTTCCCTTTTTCAACATGTGGACATTATTGAAAATCTAAGATAATAATAATAATGATTTTACCTTGGTATTAATTTTCGTGCAAAACAAACAACCACCAAATAAGCCAAAATAATATTTTGTTATGTGTGTTATAGTGTATGTTTTAAATACGCGAAAATTTGTTGCTGACAAAGTAAGATATATGCTTAAACTTTCACCAGGGAAGTGAGACTGACTGCCCCGGAAGGTTAAGCACTTCCTATTTAGCTAGCTACATCAGCCACGTAGGAAATAAAAGGAACATGGAACTATGGTTATAGTGTATATTTTAAATACGCGAAAATTTAACTACGCGGATAAATAGACGCGAAAGTAAATACGTTTACAGTAATCGCGAAGACAAATTCGCAGATTGGTTACTGTAAAGTGGGCAATTTTGATAAGCAGCGACATTACAAGTATGTCTGTACATTTATCATTGCAAATGTAATTTAGTTAACTTAAATTAGATACCTATAAAGAATATGTTCTCGTCTTCTTACGTGGATATATTCAAAGTCAAAACAAACAAAAGTGTTTATTTTCGAACAAAATCCAAAACGTAAAATAAACACTTTGACAACTGACAACATAAGTAAACAATGGAATATCTACCACGTAACAAAGTTTAAAAAATATTTTAATTCACAATATTTACACTTGGAATTGACCTTCTCTAGATGAACCTATTTGCATTTACTGGCATTCAATTGCTCTTGAATACAGTTAGGGGTTATGAAGTATGATTTCGTAACTTTTAACTATCCGATTACGTCAAAGAATGTCATCTTATTATGTCATGCATTGTCAGCACCCAAGTCAGTCCCGACGAAACTATCCTTATATGGAGCAATGCTGTTCCATCAATTCAGTATGTTTGTCGGAATCTTGAATGAAATATATTATTGTAGCGATAGTTTTACATTTCGGACATTCTATCAATATCGTTTATGATTGTTAATATAAGAAATAACATTCTATTTAAGTGTATTCATTCGGTATTATGAATGAGGGTCAAAATAGCATATTTAACATGAACTGCTTTGCAGTTCGTTCTACTATTCCTGACCCTCATTCATAATACCGAATGAATACAATCAAATAAAATGTTATTTTTTTTTTTGAGTATTTAAATAATCGAAGATGAGGAACAAATAACACTTGTTGCTGTTGCTTACCGTCGAACCTGCCTTAAAGGCAACCTCTATTTAAGGCCGCCAGCTTATAAAGGCCAGTAGATTTATGTTCAAATTGTTCTTTATTCATATTATTAAAAAAAACTGTAAATAAAGGCCACCTGCCCATTAAAGCTACTGGCTCCCTTTGGGTGGCCTTTATACACAGGTTTGACTACTTACTTCCTCGTAATCTCCTGCCCAATTTTGATAGTGATCAATCACTTCTTTTGTTGTTTTTCCATAAGCACAAACGGTTAATACCTTGTTACGGGCGATAATGTCTTCTTTTTGAAATTGTTCCATGGCTGCCTAAATTATTTATATAATATTTATTAATCAGTAAAATAACAAATAAAAAGAAATAAAATAAACTGTACACTGCATTCCGGTACAAGCACAGGCTTATATAAACCCGTCTCCAGAATAAATATATTGTAAATAAACTTTTGTTACTGACTGTTTAGTAGTGTTTCTCCCAATAAAAAAACCAATAGGCCATTGTAAGCACTATATCGCGATATACAGTGGGTAAACAGCAAATCTGTTCCACAGAAATACAACACTACTGTATTTCCATTAATAAAAAACAAACATACTAATCCATGTCCGAATCACAATCCAGAAGCAAAGTTAAAACTTTCGAACTTACAAGTTAGGTTAATGGGTGAATTTCCACCAGGGAAGTGAGGCCGGGTGCTCCGGAAGGGTAAGCACCTCCTGTTTAGCTAGCTACACCCGCCACGTGTTAAATCAAAATAGTGTGAAAGGAACATGGAACTATGAGACGTCAAATATATCCAAGTCAATCCTGGACACAGAAACATCAAACCTATCAACAACACTGTGATGACGGCCATAATACTTTTTAGGGCCTTCATAAGCCTAGGCTTGCAATATCCCTGAGTCAACAATTTATTTGCAAGCAGCCTACTTCGTATTAATTGAGTGCACATGGTTTTTATTCTTTCTTTCTTTTAATTGAACATATTTCCATTAAACTATCAATAAAATGCATTTAAAATGCGCTGACCTAACCAAATTATATTTTTAATTAAAAACACTATTGTTCAGTTCTTCTGTACATAGAGAATTTTTGCGAAAATTGTGGAAATTTGATACACCAATCGGGTCTTATTCAAAGTTACATCAGGGCATTTAGGGTCAGGTACTTCATTGTTGTGTGATTATCATGATATTCAAATTACGACATAACGCTTATAGTTGTTCAAAGAAGGTACAGAAGGAGTTGAGTTGAGTAATGGTGTTTAACGTCCCAGTCAAGAATATTTCACTTATATCGAGACGTCGCCAGCTATAGACGAAGGTGCAGAAATTTTGCCTGTGCGTTGCGCTGATGACATTATACAGCAGGGTTCTTTATCGTGCCAAGCCCACCGTGACACGGGACCTCGTTTATTTTAAGTTCCCATCCGAAAGAACCGTGACTTTCATTTCGTAATGCCGAGTGATTGGCGAAAGAACAGTCACTACCCACTTTCAAGTCTTGGGTCAGACCCGGCCTGGGATCGAACCCACGACCTCCCACATACGGAGCAAGCACTCTACCAACTGAGCTACCGCAGTGGTTAGAAGGTACAGAAGGGATAATTTTGACATAGTCATATTTATTGTTTTGTTAAAAAGTTAAAAAATTGTACAGAATTAAGCTCACTTTTTCATGAATGAAAAATATTTTTCCCTATTAGGTCAGTATATTTTGTATAAAGTTTTGACAAATTTTGTGAGTTTGTTGGAAAAACGACTTTATTCTTGAATATTCCATGTGCACTGAATTTATGGAAATACAGTAGATGGGGTTTCGAAAAACAATTGCTCATCAGGAGTGATTGAAACAAAATTTTAAAAACAAAATACAAAAAAAGAACTATAAATACGGGCAATTGTGTTGTAATGACATCAAAATAATAAAGTTTTGTTTCAGGAATAAAAAAAAACACGCAACGATGCAAACGAACATAACTTGTTATAAAATGATCCAAAACAAACAAACTTATCAATGTCTAAATCACAAGCCCAAAGCAATGTAAAAATTTTGATGCTGACAAAGTAAGATATATGTTTGAAGTTTCACCAGGGAAGTGAGACCGACTGCCCCGGAAGGTTAAGCACTTTCTATTTAGCTAGCTACATCAGCCACGTATGAGAATAAAAGGAACATGGATCTATGGAACGTGAAATATATAAATACGAACATATGTGTTGTAATACCTTCAACAGTTTATATCGCCGTTTCAGAAAAAACAACACTCAGCGACGCAAACAAACTGAATTGTCATAAATTGCACTCTAAGTACGTAACGATATGAAGCTCTTTGTGCGACTTTTTTACCGCTTAAATTAACATAAAAAATTAACTATATCATATCATTCTGTAAAACACATATCAATATCACATGAACTGGGTAAACTTTATATGTGTATAGACGATCGAATCAAATTGAAAATATACGAGTTATTTAATTAAATGTTGATTGCAAAACTACCTAAAACACAGTATTCAATTTCTTTCAAAATTAAACTACCGCGTTATTGTTCATAAAACTTTACTGTCCGTTTACTCTGCTGGAGAGAAAGAAATAACGCTAATATTTTAAAGAATTGAATGACACAGTTAAAAATCAATTTATCATTTACTTACATGAGCCGAGTCGTGAACAATCCTAATTTTGATCTGGTCCATACATTATAACTCATCTAATACACCAAAACGTATTTTGGATGGGTATTTACAATGGTAAACATTTTGACAAAATAGCGGTGTCTTTCGTGTGACGTAATGATGACGGAATATTTATTCTTTACGTAGGTGCGCAAAGGGTACAATGAAGGGTAGCTCAAAGGTCGAGATGAATTTAAAAGTTTGAATTTATATCATTTTTTCAAAATTCAGAAAGGTTGTTGACTTTATTACTTGATGAAATCAATTTTGGTCATCTCAGCTACGCAAAAATCAATCCGTTCTTGAGCTGCACTAACTACGTAAATAGTCAACTCTTTCGTCATGACTACGTAATATAAAGAACCCCGCCATTTCGTAAAACAAATTACTATTGTAAACGCCCACCCAGGTTAAAGCAAGGATGGAGCCGAAACAGGAATTTTTAGTAACGACTCGGCCATGTAACTGAAAGAATCATTGATTTGTACCAGTCATATCGAAATTCATAAAATATTTTGCGATCCTGCGTTCTCCGAAATAATGAGTGAGTAATGGTGTTTTAACGTCCCAGTCAAGAATATTTCACTTATATCGAGACGTCGCCAGCTATAGGCGAAGGTGCAGAAATTTTGCCTGTGCGTTGCGCTTATGGCATTATCCAGCAGGGTTCTTTAGCGTGCCAAGCCTACCAAGACACGGTAAATCGTTTATTTTAAGTTCTCATCCGAAAAAACCGTGACTTTCATTTCGTAATGCCGAGTGCTTGGCAAAAGAACAGTCACTACCCACTTTCAAGTCTTTGGTCAGACCCGGCCGGGGTTCGAACCCACAACCTCCCACTACGGAGCGAGCACTCTATCAACTGAGCTTCGCAGTGGTTTTCTCCGAAATAGCTTAATAGATAGTAGTATTAGGTTTTATAAAATACAGAGAGTTATTGCATGGATAACCTTTATAGGCTTGTTGAAATGTATCCGACTAAGACAAATTAAATTAAAATTATAAACGATTGTAAAATAGTTAAAAACATGACCAAGAGGCAATCCAGTTTTACACACAGTGATGGTGATTAATATTATTACTATCAGAAATGATTTTTTGGGAATAAATTCTTATTTAATATTTGTTAAAGCAAAGATATCATTAATAACAAAACGAATAAAATTATCATATTTCCACAGTTCTAAAAATTTTAATAAATTTGCTAAAATCATATTTTACCTATACAGTATCAACATGTAATTATTATTATTATTAGTAGTAGTAGTAGTAGAATTAATATCACATTTCTTATGAAAAAACGAAAATACGGTTTTGACCAAAATCTATTCTGCATGTATTTATTATTTAACTAATATTATTATAATATGCATATTATTGAGGCTTAAAACCATTAAATTATCAGTAAATATTGAAAAAATAATAATAAAATCCAATTACTGCAGTACTGTACATGAAAATTATTTATACATGTATATCCATAAAATGCAACGACCTTTTTATATAATCACATTCACTTGATAACCTCTATAAAAGTCAAAATACATGTTTTAAATGTGTTTTCTTAAGCGAAAAAATAGAATTGCACAAAATCAAAACTGCATGCTATTAATATTTTACTGCAAAATCAGTAAAACTAATTAGCTTATATCTGCAAACAAGATAAATGATAAACTACTTTTGATAAAAATGTAATAAAAGTTACCCAAAATGCAGTCTGCAACAGAAACGCAATTTTCAAATGGCTTACAAATGTAATAATTATTAATATAAAGTCATTCATCACGTGCCTAATATTAACAACCAATGGTATTAATTTACGATGTTTCTAATCATGTGATATTATCACTGATATATATATATTTATTTATTTATTTATTAAAAACTTAAAAATAATTTAAAATGTTTTCTAAAACATAACTGAATTTATTCTTTGTACAACATGTTTCACCATTGCGCACGGTTCTTCTTGTTACATATAAATGAATAATATAAAATAATATAAAATGGCTTTTACATACATAAATATTGTTATGACGTACATACTTAACATTAAGTAATCCCTATTCCTAGGTAATATATTAACTATATATATTTACTGAATGTTGAATATCAAAATATGGTTTTAAAATCATTTGATTTTTGACACAAATTGTAAGTCTGGCTATTTCAATTTCAATATATTTCATTAAATCGGAATGATGATTACAATTTGAACGCGATATTATTTTTGAGGGATACTGAAGTCTGGCGGATTATGACTAAAATCGATAGTTAGAAGTACGTCAATATTAATAATAAAATAAAACAAATATAAAAAATAATTTCATTAAAAATTCAATTCGCTTTTTGAAATTGCCGAAAAATTATCGCTGCAGCTCTTTCGTGTTGGAGGTGAGAAGAACACGGTATGACGTCATGTGTGAACGAACCTCGCCATGTTATTAATAGTGTGAAAGTTGTTAAAATTATTGTTTAAGTACGGTTTTGTGTGCGACCGTTCGTTGTAAAAATAATTAAAAATTATAATAACTTAAAACTTGTCTCTATTTAGACCTATTTTAAATTGAATGGTGACCAATATCGGCGAAATCACCCAGGGATCTATGCATCAACTGACCTAAAATAATAATTTAAACATATTCTTTTATTTTTTCACGATAAATCGATTAGATCTCAATTTATTAAAATTCATTATCCCTTTCTCGCAGGTAGTTAAGAGATTATCAGTAGCCTACAGTACCTTTAGATTCTGTTTATAAGACATTCCATTGCCGGTAAATGATCAAGAGGTAGATCTATCTTAGATTGATAGGTGTTAATAAATTAAGTGATGAAGTCTTCACGATATCCCTTATTAAATGTCAGTGTCATTTATTTGGAATTAAAAATAATTTAAATATTTTAAAAGATTGATTTTCGAACGTATGAATTGATAGATCGACTGTCTGGCGGTATCACGGAAATTAAAACATCAAAAACTCTAATTTTTTCAAAAAAATATTTTTTTAAACCCCCCCTCCCGCTTCTCATGTCATTAACACGAAAAATAGTGGGTAGTTTTCATGAAGCTAGTTTTTAAAAATATTTCCAGGTATTGTTGCAGCATGTTTTGTTATAGCGCTGATAACATTGATACTGGATGGTTTTAAAGTGCTAATGTTATACTGGGCTACTAGACTGAAACAGCATCCCCTAACATACCGAAACATATAATAATTATGTACAGGACAGATCACCACTGTTTGCTTGTCTGACAATACCATCCAGTATAGAACAGATTAAACATAGAAGGTAGGAACTGAGAGAGAGAGAGAGAGAGAGAGAGAGAGAGAGAGAGAGAAAGGGAGATGTACAGGACAGATCACCACTGTTTGCTAGTCTGACAATACCATCCAGTATAGAACAGATTAAACAAAGAAGGTAGATACTGAGAGAGAGAGAGAAGAGAGAGAGAGAGAGAGAGGGAGGACAGATCACCTCTGTTTGCTAGTCTGACAATACCATCTAGTATAGAACAGATTAAACATAGAAGGTAGGTACTGAGAGAGAGAGAGAGAGAGAGAGAGAGAGATGTACAGGACAAATCACCGCCAATTGCTAGTCTGACAATACCATCCAGTATAGAACAGATTAAACATAGAAGGTAGATACTGAGAGAGAGAGAAAAGAGAGAGAGAGAGAGAGAGGGGGACAGATTGCCATTGTTTGCTAGTCTGACAATACCATCTAGTATAGAACAGATTAAACATAGAAGGTAGGCAGAGAGAGAGAGAGAGATAGTGTGTGTGTGTGTGTGTGTGTGTGTGTGTGTGTGTGAGAGAGAGAGAGAGAGAGAGAGGTAGAGATGTACAGGACAGATCACCACCAATTGCTAGTCTGACAATACCATCTAGTATAGAACAGATTAAACATAGAAGGTAGGCAGAGAGAGAGAGAGAGAGAGAGAGAGAGAGAGAGAGAGAGAGAGAGAGAGAGGAGATGTACAGGACAGATCACCACTGTTTGCTAGTCTGACAATACCATCCAGTATAGAACAGATTAAACAAAGAAGGTAGATACTGAGAGAGAGAGAGAAGAGAGAGAGAGAGAGAGAGGGAGGACAGATCACCTCTGTTTGCTAGTCTGACAATACCATCTAGTATAGAACAGATTAAACATAGAAGGTAGGTACTGAGAGAGAGAGAGAGAGAGAGAGATGTACAGGACAAATCACCGCCAATTGCTAGTCTGACAATACCATCCAGTATAGAACAGATTAAACATAGAAGGTAGATACTGAGAGAGAGAGAAAAGAGAGAGAGAGAGAGGGGGACAGATTGCCATTGTTTGCTAGTCTGACAATACCATCTAGTATAGAACAGATTAAACATAGAAGGTAGGCAGAGAGAGAGAGAGATAGTGTGTGTGTGTGTGTGTGTGTGTGTGTGTGTGTGTGAGAGAGAGAGAGAGAGAGAGAGAGAGGTAGAGATGTACAGGACAGATCACCACCAATTGCTAGTCTGACAATACCATCTAGTATAGAACAGATTAAACATAGAAGGCAGGCAGAGAGAGAGAGAGAGAGAGAGAGAGAGAGAGAGATTTACATGACAGATCACCACTGTTTAAAAAAAATTGTATAAATAAACATTTTAATTAATTTTAAAATTATTCCATCCATATGATACGTTTTTGATTAAACTTGATTACACATTTTATAAACATCGCTTAAAAAACTAAAATAAAATATAATGAACACGGAAATTGTTTGTACAGCTGTTTCATTTACCATGCTATACAGCTATTTGTTTTTATCATATCATTTCATAATTTCTGCTACTTCGTCTGTTTCACACCTTGATGTAAATGGAATTATCTTGACTGCGATTTTGCCTTACAAGTTATAACATTTTGATATGAATAAAATTATCAGGACATGGATTATACAATATCAAGCAATAATTATAGCTGGTGTCATCTTTATATAAATGAAATAATCTTGGGGTGTATTATATCTATTGGCATGACTGGTGACATCTTGATATAAGTGAAATTATTGTGAGATGTGAAGATGTTAGTAGCAATAACTAAAGAACAAATAATTAATATAAACTTAAGAGAAGGTATTGTCCGATTTTCGATAGTTTTAAAAGTACAGCTTTTTCCCTTTCAATGGTACATGAAAAGAAATCCTGTTACATTTGGGGGATCATCCTACCCTAAGCATTGGCTGACCAACAAGTTTGTCCCAGGGGTGGATTCTGGTGGTTTCGATCCAAGGGAGTTTAATAAAAAAAAAAAAAGATGGGAGGAATGTTGTGGACCGGGTAGCTCAATCGATAGAGCGTCCCGCTAGTATTAGGAAGCTCCCGGCCGTTCGAGTCCCGGTTTAGCAGCTGCATTTTTCCCTTTCCTGTTAGTACATCAAAAGTAACTACCCCCTCTTCTGATTTATAAATGCTTGTTATTATTTTGTATACAATTGTTATGATTCCCCACCATCGATTGAGGCATTACATAGTCCGTTTATTGGCTTTATGGAACAAATCCGTCTAAAATTATCAATGCTATTTTCTGGTGACAGGATTCTTGTGTGTTGCATCTTTAATGCACATTATTCAATGGCGAAACTGACTATTTAGTCAATTTAAAACTAATAATATAATAAAATTAACTTGAATATTCATATTGATGTCATACAGATAATTTTAAACAAGTGTGGAAAAAGGGGAGGTAGGAGGCCTACCACTTCGGTAGCAGCCAGTTCAGTTGGTAGAGTCGACTGTCCGCAGGTTTGGTCTCTGTCCGGATCTGACCCAAAACTTGAAAAATGGTAGTAACTGTTCGCTCGGCATTAAAAACTGAAAGCAGGTCTTTCAGACAAACTTTAAAAACCGAGGCCCCTTGTCACGGTAGGCTTGACACGATAGAGAACCCTTACTTCATATGCCTTCAGTACAAAGCACAAGTAAAAATTTCTGCACCTACACCTATAGCTGGTTACGTCTCAATATAAGTGAAATATTCTTGACTTGGACATTAAAACCCATGATTAATCAATGATCCATCAAACACAAAACCGGGACTCAAACAGAGAGACATTCTACTCATGAGCGTGACTTATCAACCCAACTGAATCACCCAGACCACGTTCATTCAATATCAGAACACTGGTATCCTTCCTAAGGAACGACGTATCGATCTACCACTTCCAAGGGCTGAACAAACCCTTTTGATATAACACATGGAGTCGGCCTGAATCTGCTGTGCACGACTACACCTCGGCAGACTAGTAAAGAGCTTTTGAATTATAGGAAATAATACATTCAAAAGTAGCACATGACAATTAATTATCATATGCTACTTTTGAATGTATTATGACAATTAATTGCCATGTGCTACTTTTGAATGAATTATTTCATAAACATTTAAATGTAGCACACGACATGTTACCGACTTATTTCGTTCCAAAGTGCAATCGATCGACATATATCGATATTAAAGATATTCTGAACTCATCGACACTCATAGTAACATGTCAATATTTATTTTTTTAAAACATAACTATACTGATTAATTAATTCTATAACTGGTTTAGATTCACTTTGAATGTAAGGTAATAAAAAAGATGCACGACCGTAGAGTGTTCTATATGCATAGAATTGAACAATTTGTACTGAACAAATGATGTATTTTGGGGTAGCATGCACCTAGAAACTAATTTAGTTACATTCACCAATGGATTCACACCTGAGTATGACAATGGTAATAATAGTTTTTTAAATAGTTCTATCAGCGAGATTTATAGCATTATTCTACTGTTTAAATTTGTAAAGAGTACTATTATTATAATGTTTAACATGTTAAACCCCCCCCCCCTCTCTCTCTCTCTCTCTCTCTCTCTCTTACCGTGAATTTAATTTAATTATTACATAATGATATTATTTATTTAAAATTCTCTTATGTGTTGTAAAACACCGTTCCTTATCTCACTACAGTCATTTAGTTAAATACCAGATTTCAAAACATTACATCAAGTGGTTCAGTGTCAGCCATTCGTTTTTTTTTCAGTTTCTACATAGAAGGATAGATTAAGATAAATAACAAAATATCATTGAAACTTGTCCCTCCATTTATATTTGTACAATGTATAATTTTTTTTAAGTTATCCATCAAACAAGGAAAAAGTACCTGTATAACAATGAAAATTGTAACTAAATTATAAAAGACAATTTAAATAAGATTTACTTAAAATATCGTTTTAATTTCAAGAATTATTAAAATACTTTAATAAAAAAGAAGCAGTATGATTAAGATTCTAAAAATGGAAATAGATATCTGATCGATAATGGATCATTATAATAGTGATGTTTGCCAGTCAGATAAATAAGGGTATTACAGGTGAAGGTTTGACAGTCCTGCCTTGCTTTGTTCAGTTTAATTAACCTAAAATATAATATTCCTCTCAAGATAAAAGAGCAAACAACAATAATAATAATAACAAAATATTTTTAAAATGCAATAAAATATCTTATTTATATATTTGAAAGTTTTAGAGCTAGTTATGTGACCCTTAGGCGTCCGGGTACTGATATAATTTAAAAATATATGATGCATATTCATGTCCCCGTGGCTTAATGGATAAGGATGTAGAGTCAAGAAATGGTGTAGTCAGGGGAACCAAGGGTAGTGAGTTTGAGTCCTGCTAAGAGCAAAATTAGGTATTCTAAGTAGATTTATAATAAATGATGCTATAATGTGTTCTTTATTTCAGGATATCAATCGATAAAAAATTAATTAAATTAAATAATAACAATAAATTCATTTTTAATTTTTTTTATAAAATCATAAAAATAAATAAAAAAATAAATAAAAATTAAAACATTAAAATTAAAAAAAGAAAAAAGAAAAAGATAAAAAATAGTGTAAGAGTATAATTAGTTAAATAATAATTATTTTTAGCATCACATTTAAATATAATTGTAAAATTAGAAAAAATTCTATAAATTTGAAATTTGTTTTCCTTTAAAACGCCTTAAAGATCCTTAAAATTTCAGTTCCATTAAGGATCTTTCAGGGTGTCCTTAGAGAGATCTTTAAGACAAAATTAAGGTCCTTAAAGCCCCTGTCGAACCCTTATATGTGGTAACTACGCTATACATGTAGTAACGCCGCTATATGTAGTAAAAGTCTCCGTCATATGTAGGAAGGACACGTTATATGTAATAACATTTTTGTACGTTATATGTAGTAACTGCTAGGTCACGTTATTTGTAGCAACATTTTTATACGCTATATGTAGTAACTTAATAAATGTCTCTTTGTTTAAAATGTTAATAGATTGGACTTTACCAGAAAATTGAAAAGAAAATTTGGTTGGGTGAATTAGTAAACCAACAGACAGACGGCAGACGGACATTTAGACCCCATAATAAATACATGTAGTTATCTAATTGTTGATTTATTATTTTTTAACCTGACCACTTAATTGACTTCAAACATCATAGGCGCCGCAATTTTTGCGTCGTCAGGGGAGTATGGTGTTATAATAATAATTCTTATTTATTATTTTTGCAACACATTTTAAACAAAAAAAAACAACATTATACACCTGAAAAATCTGGGACGGGCGACCTCAAAGTGGTTTCCGGATGATAACTTTAATTGTTACAGAGCTTTTTCAAAATTACTTTGCATGTTACAAGATCCAGGTTGGGATCCCTTTTAGGTCAGTGACAAATTCTGATCTTATATGTGTCTTCTCTAGGGTCTTAAGTCTATATTTTGAAGATATGCTGATGTGGAATGTTGCAGCACAAGTTTTCTAAATGTTTAAATTTTAATGAATAGAAAGTAGCATTTAACCTTCATAATGCAATGAAATATGTGTATGACTAAAATTATTGTGTCGAAGCGTTATGGAATATGCATATGGTTGCATGGATTATAGTCCACACTGAGTCTATAAGCTCTCCAGGCTAGTTTTTATCTGCTTTAAATGGTGTAAAGGCGTATGAGAGTACGATGGGTGTTAACTAGTCCATCACATTGTCAGTATACATTCATGTGCAGCTAGGTAGAGTCGAACAATGTGACCTTATAAAGGCATAACACACAGTTATAATGGGACGCGAACCCAACGAACCATTTATCCAAATGTCTCCACATACATGTGATGATTTTGTTTAAATAAACCCCAGTAGTGAACGTATAATTTGATGTCATACTGCCGGTGACAAAACAGTTTCAATTAAGAAAATACTGGTCCCTAGAATACATGTTTTTGATGTATTTATTTTTTGTAGAAAAACAACTGACATTGAACATGTAAACGTCCATATATATTCCAGACAGCCATTTTGTTAGGTTTTTATCTGGAGAATATGTACACAGCATCATCTAGTCATAAGTGAAACGCCTTCTTTCATAACATACAGGTTAGATGCACAAGTACATGTATATGTATTCCGGGGGCCTGCATCATAATTGATATTGTTCTGTCGTGATGACCCGACTGTTGACCAACGGACCTTATGAGTAGCCCCAACCAATATCTTGAAACAATGAATCTACATGCAAAGTTTTTTTGAAATGCTTGTAACTGTTAAAGTTATCATCTAGAAACTACTTTGACGTCCCCCTCTCGCCGACTTTAGGTAACCCAGAGTTTAGATTCTTTAAGTGTTTCATATTATATTTTATTTAAAATGTGTTGCGAAAAATATTAAATAAGAATTATTATTATTATGACACCATACTCCGCTGACGGTGCCAACGTTTAAAGCTCATACGAAATTTGTGCCAATTCAGTGGAAAGCATCAACAATTAGACAATTATATATTGTTGGGCCTGAATGTCCGTCTGCCGCTGTATGTCGGTTTATTAATTCACCCAACCAAATTTTCTTTTTCAATTTTCTGGTAAAGTCAATCTATTAACATTTTGAACATTTAAGAGACATTTATTCAGTTACTACAAATAGCGTATAAAAATGTTACTACAAATAACGTGACCTAGCAGTTACTACATATAACGTACAAAAATTTTACTACATAAACGTGTCCTAGCAGTTACTACATATAACGTACAAAAATGTTACTACATATAACGTGTCCTTACTACATATGACGAAGATTTTTACTACATATAACGTGTCCTTACTACATTTGACGGAGAGTTTTACTACATATAACGTGTCCTTACTACATATGACGTACATTTCTAACTACATATAACGACGTTACTACATTTGACGGAGAGTTTTACTACATATAACGTGTCCTTACTACATTTGACGGAGATTTTTACTACATATAACGTGTCCTTACTACATTTGACGGAGAGTTTTACTACATATAACGTGTCCTTACTACATATGACGTACATTCTAACTACATATAACGTGTCCTTACTACATTTGACGGAGAGTTTTACTACATATAACGTGTCCTTACTACATATGACGGAGAGTTTTACTACATATAACGTGTCCTTACTACATTTGACGGAGATTTTTACTATATATAACGTGTCCTTACTACATTTGACGGAGAGTTTTACTACATATAACGTGTCCTTACTACATATGACGTACATTTCTAACTACATATAACGTGTCCTTACTACATTTGACGGAGAGTTTTACTACATATAACGTGTCCTTACTACATATGACGGAGAGTTTTACTACATATAACGTGTCCTTACTACATTTGACGTACATTTCTAACTACATATAACGTGTCCTTACTACATTGACGGAGAGTTTTACTACATATAACGTGTCCTTACTACATATGACGGAGAGTTTTAATTTACTACATAGAACGTGCCTTACTACATATGACGAAGAGTTTTACTACATATAACGTGTCCTTACTACATATGGCGGAGATTTTTACTACATATAACGTGTCCTTACTACATATGACGATAAGTTTTACTACATATAACGTGTCCTTACTACATATGACGGAGAGTTTTACTACATATAACGTGTCCTTACTACATATGACGGAGAGTTTTACTACATATAACGTGTCCTTACTACATATGACGGAGATTTTTACTACATAGAACGTGTCCTTACTACATATGACGGAGATTTTTACTACATATAACGTGTCCTTACTACATTTGACGGAGAGTTTTACTACATATAACGTGTCCTTACTACATTTGACGGAGAGTTTTACTACATATAACGTGTCCTTACTACATATGACGGAGATTTTTACTACATATAACGTGTCCTTACTACATTTGACGGAGAGTTTTACTACATATAACGTTCTTACTACATATGACGGATATTTTTACTACATAAACGTGTCCTTACTACATATGACGGAGAGTTTTACTACATATAACGTGTCCTTACTACATTGACGGAGAGTTTTATTACATATAACGTGTCCTTACTACATTTGACGGAGAGTTTTACTACATATAACGTGTCCTTACTACATTTGACGGAGAGTTTTACTACATATAACGTGTCCTTACTACATATGACGAAGAGTTTTACTACATATAACGTGTCCTTACTACATATGGCGGAGAGTTTTACTACATATAACGTGTCCTTACTACATATGACGAAAAGTTTTACTACATATAACGTGTCCTTACTACATATGACGGAGAGTTTTACTACATATAACGTGTCCTTACTACATTTGACGTACATTTCTAACTACATATAACGTGTCCTTACTACATTTGACGGAGAGTTTTACTACATATAACATGTCCTTACTACATATGACGGAGAGTTTTACTACATATAACGTGTCCTTACTACATATGACGAAGAGTTTTACTACATATAACGTGTCCTTACTACATATGGCGGAGATTTTTACTACATATAACGTGTCCTTACTACATATGACGAAGAGTTTTACTACATATAACGTTGCTTTACTACATATGACGGAGATTTTTACTACATATAACGTGTCCTTACTACATATGACGAAGAGTTTTACTACATATAACGTTGCTTTACTACATATGACGGAGAGTTTTACTACATATAACGTGTCCTTACTACATATGACGGAGATTTTTACTACATATAACGTGTTACTACATATGACGGAGATTTTTACTACATATAACGTGTCGTTACTACATTTGACGAAGAGTTTTACTACATATAACTTGTCCTTACTACATATGACGGAGATTTTTACTACATATAACGTGTCCTTACTACATTTGACGGAGAGTTTTACTACATATAACGTGTCCTTACTACATATGACGGAGATTTTTACTACATATAACGTGTCCTTACTACATATGACGGAGAGTTTTACTACATATAACGTGTCCTTACTACATATGACGGAGAGTTTTACTACATATAACGTGTCCTTACTACATTTGACGGAGAGTTTTACTACATATAACGTGTCGTTACTACATTTGACGGAGAGTTTTACTACATATAACGTGTCCTTACTACATATGACGGAGATTTTTACTACATATAACGTGTCCTTACTACATTTGACGGAGAGTTTTACTACATATAACGTGTCCTTACTACATATGACGGAGAGTTTTACTACATATAACGTGTCCTTACTACATTTGACGTACATTTCTAACTACATATAACGTGTCCTTACTACATATGACGGAGAGTTTTACTACATATAACGTGTCCTTACTACATATGACGGAGAGTTTTACTACATATAACGTGTCCTTACTACATTTGACGGAGAGTTTTACTACATATAACGTGTCCTTACTACATATGACGGAGATTTTTACTACATATAACGTGTCCTTACTACATTTGACGTACATTTCTAACTACATATAACGTGTCCTTACTACATTTGACGGAGAGTTTTACTACATATAACGTGTCCTTACTACATTTGACGGAGAGTTTTACTACATATAACGTGTCCTTACTACATATGACGGAGATTTTTACTACATATAACGCGTCCTTACTACATTGACGTACATTTCTAACTACATAAACGTGTCCTTACTACATATGACGGAGATATTTACTACATATAACGTGTTCTTACTACATTTGACGGAGAGTTTTACTACATATAACGTGTCCTTACTACATATGACGGAGGTTTTTACTACATATAACGTGTCCTTACTACATTTGACGTACATTTCTAACTACATATAACGTGTCCTTACTACATATGACGGAGAGTTTCACTACATATAACGTGTCCTTACTACATTTGACGGAGATTTTTACTACATATAACGTGTCGTTACTACATTTGACGTACATTTCTAACTACATATAACGTGTCCTTACTACATTTGACGTACATTTCTAACTACATATAACGTGTCCTTACTACATATGACGTACATTTCTAACTACATATAACGTGTCCTTACTACATATGACGTACATTTCTAACTACATATAACGTGTCCTTACTACATATGACGTACATTTCTAACTACATATAACGTGTCCTTACTACATATGACGTACATTTCTAACTACATATAACGTGTCCTTACTACATATGACGTACATTTCTAACTACATATAACGTGTCCTTACTACATATGACGTACATTTCTAACTACATATAACGTGTCCTTACTACATATGACGTACATTTCTAACTACATATAACGTGTCCTTACTACATATGACGTACATTTCTAACTACATATAACGTGTCCTTACTACATATGACGTACATTTCTAACTTCATATAACGTGTCCTTACTACATATGACGTACATTTCTAACTTCATATAACGGCGTTACTACATATAGCTTAGTTACTACATATAAGGGTTCGGCAGCCCCTTAGATATCCTTAAATCCCCGTTTAATGAGTCTTTAAGGGGCTTTAAATGAGGATCCTTAAAAGTGACTTTTCTTCTTGTGAAAGAGAATGTTCTGACATTTTTAGTTAATTAGTCTGCCTGTGTGGCTCTAAAATTATATATATATTTATCTAACATTAGACTAGTTTTTCTGTCTGATTTGGCAAAATACACGTTTTACACTGGTGATACAACATTGGCGTACACGTGCACGTTCTCATTGTGACATCATTTGGGAATCTCCGATTAGTCACATGTAAATAATGACGGCATTACTACAGAACATATGTCATAACATAGTTTAGCGTTTTTTGTGATAAAATATAATTTTTTCATATAAAGTGGTTTTTTATTAGTTTGAATAACCTAGTTGGAAATGTTAGATAAGAAGTGTATATAATATATTAAAACCACTGCCACCACAAGGTTGCCAAAGTAAATTAATTTGCATAAAGTCTTGCACAACAATGACCAGCTGGCAGTAGAACTACACCTGTTTCTGTACTACCCTCACCTACATGTACCCAGATCATATACAATAACAAAACAAAGTGTGACAATAGTATAAGAATCTTCGAGTTCGTGCTACAGTACTTTTACATTCTCTGACCCAAGACTTGAAAGTGGGAAGTGACTGTTCTTTCGCCAAACACGCGGCATTACGAAGTGAAAGTCACAGTTCTTTCGAACGGGAACTTAAAATAAACAAGGTCCCGTGTCACGGTAGGCTTGGCACGCTAAAGAACCCTGCTGTATAATGCCATCAGGGCAACGCACAGGCAAAATTTCTGCACCTTCGCCTATACCTGGCGACGTCTCGATATAAGTGAAATATTCTTGATTGGAATGTTAAACACCATTACTAAACTCACCTCTGTTATAGATCATACATAAGCATCCATGTGACGTCATCAAGTAAACACATTACGGGGCAACAGTACAAAAAAATATGGAAACAGTCAAAAGATTTTTAATGCAATATATCGTGGTACGTATTGCAATACACTCTTCTTATATATGCAACATATCGTGGTACGCTATGAGCGTATCGTGACGACCCTAATAGATCTACTGTCTCGGAATTGTATGCGTTCAAAATATTTCGTCATGACCAAGACGTAAACACCACATTATAAAGCAACAAATATAGGCTCAGTTAAATCGTATTTGAGTAATTGTTAACGTCTCATAGTTCCATGTTCCTTTCACACAATTTTGATTACACACGTGGCAGGTGTAGCTAGCTAAACAGGAGGTGCTTACCCTTCCGGAACAGCCGGCCTAACTTCCCTGGAGGAAGTTCACGTGTATAACCTAACTTGTCAGTTCCAAAGTTTTTACTTTGCTTCTGGATTATGATTCGGATATGGATTAGTATGTTTGTTATTATACTGTCTGTTTACTCTTCTGCAGAGAAAGTAACAACGCTAATATTTCAAATATTTGAATGACACGGTCAAAAATCAATCACGAGACGAGACGAGTCGAGACTACGCAACATAAAGAACCCCGCCATTTCGTAAAAAATATATCATTGTTAACACCCCAGGTTATATTTTGTCGCATAAAAAAGATATATGAAGCGAGGATTGAGCCGAAACAGAAATATTTAGTAACAACTTGGCTCATGTTAAGTAAAAGAATCATTGATTTGTACCCGTCATATTGAAATCCATAAAGTATTTTGCGATCTTGTTGTCTCCGAATTAGGCTAAATAAACAGTAATATAATTATTTAGAATTTCATATCACGACAAATCATTATTAATTAGAATCTTTGTCATAACAACTATATTTCCATCAATAAAGGGGTTTATTTGATAACACACGTGGCGGATGTAGCTAGCTAAACAGGAGGTGCTTACCCTTCCGGAGCACCCGGCCTCACTTATCTGGTGGAAGTTCACGTGTCTAACCTAACTTGTCAGTTCCAAAGTTTTTACTTTGCTTCTGGATTGTGATTCGGACTTTATTGAAAACATTGATACTGCACCAACCACTCAGTTTTATAACTTTAACTCAATAAATTCAAATTACTATCAATTTTGGCCTCAACATTCTAAACAGCAATTTGGAGCATTATCCCTCTGAAAAATTTAGCAAATCAGTTTTTTACACACAAAAAAAAAATTCGAATTACTACCAATTTGGGCCTCAACACCCTAAAACAATTGTTGTACATGGACATTTAGGACTTTATCCCTCTGCAAATTCTAGCAAATCAGTTTTTTACACACAAATTACCTCTACGTCTTTGGTTTATACAGTTCAAATGTTTCTTGTTCCGGTTGAAATCGTTACTGGTCAGATTATTAAAAACAAACATACTAATCCATGTCCGAATCACAATCCAGAAGCAAAGTAAAAACTTTGGAACTGACACGTTAGGTTAGACACGTGAACATCCACCAGGAAATTGAGGCCGGGTGCCCCGGAACGGTAATCACCTCCTGTTTAGAAAGAAGCTACACCCACCACGTGTGTAATCAAAATTGTGTGAAAGGAACATGTAACTATGGAACGTCAAATATAGCCAGGGCAATCCTGGACAAAGAGACATCAAACGTATCAACAATACTGTGATGAAGGCCATAAAACTTTTTGAGGGCCTTGATAAGCCTAGGCTTGCAATATCTCCGAGTCAACAATTTATTTGCAAGCAGCCTGCTTCGTTGTACCAAGCTTCCTAATTTCAGCAAGGTCCTTTTTGTCAGTTTTAGGGTTACCCAGCTCCTTTCTAATGCTCATATTTTAATACATTTTTCAATTTTCTAGACAACAAAGTATTTAGTTGAAAAAAGATATATTCAGATGTTAAGCTATGGCATACGGTTAAACAATTTCTTTATCATACACTTAAAAAAAGACCTTTGTTTGACCAAAACCACTAAATTTGCTAGTTACCAGACAACCGCAAGAGCTTAAAGAAAGGGATGTAAATTTTTGTATAGCAAATTGGTGATTTAGTTGTAGGAATCAATCCCCATTTGATTGTTGCCAAAGACTTTAGTTGACACCTTTTAATTATTGAAAATTGCAAAAATATAATTTTGTAGAAATTAGTTGACACGTTTTAATTATTGAAAATTGCAAAAATATAATTTTGTAGAAATTAGTTGACACCTTTTAATTATTGAAAAATTGCAAAAATATCATTTTTTAAAAATTCCCAATTATAGTGAGGTACATGTATACTGTATCTGTCAAATCTGTTTTAAATAAGACCTTGTAAAAGACATTTTTCTATAATCTCCATTACTGAATCCATTACTTAGAAAGAAACATAAAAACATATCTTAAGATTCAATTATACCGTGTTACCTCTTGGTCACGGGTTCTACCGTATAACTCGGTCTTAATTATTACGAACTTCGATAACTCGAAGTACACGGGACCTGGATGATGACTTCGAGTTATCTGGGTTTTCGAGTTTTCGAAGTTCGAAGGATGACGTCACAATGTAGATTTTCATTCCTTTGGGAAAAATGTTGGATGCTCTACCGATACACTAGTGTAATATGCATTGCATAAAGAAATGAATGAATTAAAATCAATTTATCAATTATGTTTTTACAAGAACTTATGGCGATGACAAACACATACCTTAAATAAAAAAACGTGTATTACCAATACATGATCATAATGCATTCAAAGAACTATATCAGATAGACATAATTATGTTGTATGTAATAATAATAATAATAATAATAATAATAATAATAATAATAATATAATACATACATACATAAGACAAGACACACAGTGGTAAAAGTTTTGACATTGTTTTAGTTTTGATAAATTCTGTAAAATTCTGTAAGTTATGTAAAATTAACACTGGTATTGAATATGTAATTCTACACCTAGCTTTATATTTTCCCAATTTTAGTCTCTATTTCCGTTGTTCTTTAGTATTCCGAAAAATATAATATTTCAATGTCCTGACGGGAAAAACGCAATGACATTCGATATATTTAACTGTTCAGTACGTCACGCCCACAGTGTTCCATCAAATAGCCGGATGCTTGATTTACACGCAAAAAGAATGAAAACTCGGCCTGAATTGCGCTATTTAATGACATCACCGACACTTGTACGTTTTAGTTGCCGAGACGCTGCTATGGTACCGTTATGGCGGCCAGTGTCGGAACATTGTGGGCGTGGTCGGCGTTACGTCAATTATCTAACGTAATGGATGATATGATTTCATGTGAATCATTTTGCACCCGTTTGCAGTACATGTAAGTGGTTTCACATGTGTCTGTGTAAATGATAGTTTCGGAGAAGTTTTGTTTTAACTTATGATAACTGTAAAGTAAATAGTCGTGGTCGAACCGCGGCCGAGTCTGACATAGACTAGTCATTGTCGAACCACGGCCGAGTCTGACAAAGACTAGTCGTGGTCGAAACCCGGCCGAGTCTGACACAGACTAGTCGTGATCGAACCCCGGCAGAGTCTTACATAGACTAGTCGTGGTCGAACCACGGCCGGGTCTGACACAGACTAGTCATGGTCGAACCCCGGCCGAGTCTTACATAGACTAGTCGTGGTCGAATCACGATCGAGTCCGACACAGAGTAGTCGTGGTCGAACCACGGCCGAGTCTTACATAGACTAGTCGTGGTCGAATCACGATCGAGACCGACAAAGACTAATCATGGTCGAACCCCGGCCGAGTCTTACATAGACTAGTCGTTGTCGAACCACGGCCAATTCTTACAAAGACTAATCGTGGTCGAATCACGATCGAGTCTGACATAGACTAGTCGTGGTCGAAACCCGGCCGAGTCTGACATAGACTAGTCGTGGTCGAATTACGATTGAGTCTGACATAGACTAGTCATGGTCGAAACCATGCCGAGTCTGACATAGACTAGTCGTGGTCGAACCATGGCCGAGTATGACATAGACTAATCATGGTCGAACCCCGGCCGAGTCCTACATAGACTAGTCGTGGTCGAACCACGGCCGAGTCTTACAAAGACTAGTCGTTGTCGAACCTCGGCCGAGTCCGACATAGACTAGTCATAAGCGAACCACGGCCGAGTCTTACAAAGACTAGTCGTGGTCGAATCACGATCGAGTCCGACACAGAGTAGTCATGGTCGAACCACGGCCGAATCTTACATAGACTAGTCGTGGTCGAATCACGATCGAGTCCGACAAAGACTAATCATGGTCGAACCCCGGCCGAGTCTTACATAGACTAGTCGTTGTCGAACCACGGCCAATTCTTACAAAGACTAATCGTGGTCGAATCACGATCGAGTCCGACACAGACTAGTCGTGGTCGAACCACGGCCGAGTCTTACATAGACTAGTCGTGGTCGAATCACGATCGAGTCCGACACAGAGTAGTCGTGGTCGAACCACGGCCGAGTCTTACATAGACTAGTCGTGGTCGAATCACGATCGAGTCCGACAAAGACTTATCATGGTCGAACCCCGGCCGAGTCTTACATAGACTAGTCGTTGTCGAACCACGACAGAGTCTTACATAGACTAGTCGTGGTCGAACCACGGCCGAGTCTTACAAAGACTAGTCGTGGTCGAATCACGATCGAGTCCGACACAGAGTAGTCGTGGTCGAACCACGGCCGAGTCTTACATAGACTAGTCGTGTTCGAATCACGACCAAGTCTGACATAGACTAATCATGGTCGAACCCCGGCCGAGTCCTACATAGACTAGTCGTGGTCGAACCACGGCCGAGTCTTACAAAGACTAGTCGTTGTCGAACCTCGGCCGAGTCCGACATAGACTAGTCATAGGCGAACCACGGCCGAGTCTTACAAAGACTAGTCGTGGTCGAATCACGATCGAGTCCCACACAGACTAGTCGTGGTCGAACCACGGCCGAGTCTTACATAGACTAGTCGTGGTCGAATCACGATCGAGTCCGACACAGAGTAGTCGTGGTCGAACCACGGCCGAGTCTTACATAGACTAGTCGTGGTCGAATCACGATCGAGTCCGACAAAGACTTATCATGGTCGAACCCCGGCCGAGTCTTACATAGACTAGTCGTTGTCGAACCACGACAGAGTCTTACATAGACTAGTCGTGGTCGAACCACGGCCGAGTCTTACAAAGACTAGTCGTGGTCGAATCACGATCGAGTCCGACACAGAGTAGTCGTGGTCGAACCACGGCCGAGTCTTACATAGACTAGTCGTGGTCGAATCACGACCATGTGTGACATAGACTAATCATGGTCGGACCCCGGCCGAGTCCTACATAGACTAGTCGTGGTCGAACCACGGCCGAGTCTTACAAAGACTAGTCGTTGTCGAATCTCGGCCGAGTCCGACATAGACTAGTCATAGGCGAACCACGGCCGAGTCTTACAAAGACTAGTCGTGGTCGAATCACGATCGAGTCCCACACAGACTAGTCGTGGTCGAACCACGGCCGAGTCTTACATAGACTAGTCGTGGTCGAATCACGATCGAGTTCGACACAGAGTAGTCGTGGTCGAACACGGCCGAGTCTTACATAGACTAGTCGTGGTCGAATCACGATCGAGTCCGACAAAGACTAATCATGGTCGGACCCCGGCCGAGTCTGACATAGACTAGTCGTTGTCGAACCACGGCCAATTCTTACAAAGACTAGTCGTGGTCGAATCACGATCGAGTCCCACACAGACTAGTCGTGGTCGAACCACGGCCGAGTCTTACATAGACTAGTCGTGGTCGAATCACGATCGAGTCCGACACAGAGTAGTCGTGGTCGAACCACGGCCGAGTCTTACATAGACTAGTCGTGGTCGAATCACGATCGAGTCCGACAAAGACTAATCATGGTCGGACCCCCCGAGTCTGACATAGACTAGTCGTTGTCGAACCACGGCCAATTCTTACAAAGACTAATCGTTGTCGAACCTCGGCCGAGTCCGACATAGACTAGTCATAGGCGAACCACGGCCGAGTCTTACAAAGACTAGTCGTGGTCGAATCACGATCAAGTCCCACACAGACTAGTCGTGGTCGAACCACGGCCGAGTCTTACATAGACTAGTCGTGGTCGAATCACGATCGAGTCCGACACAGAGTAGTCGTGGTCGAACCACGGCCGTGTCTTACATAGACTAGTCGTGGTCGAATCACGATCGAGTCCGACAAAGACTTATCATGGTCGAACCCGGCCGAGTCTTACATAGACTAGTCGTTGTCGAACCACGACAGAGTCTTACATAGACTAGTCGTGGTCGAACCACGGCCGAGTCTTACAAAGACTAGTCGTGGTCGAATCACGATCGAGTCCGACACAGAGTAGTCGTGGGCGAACCACGGCCGAGTCTTACATAGACTAGTCGTGTTCGAATCACGACCAAGTCTGACATAGACTAATCATGGTCGAACCCGGCCGAGTCCTACATAGACTAGTCGTGGTCGAACCACGGCCGAGTCTTACAAAGACTAGTCGTTGTCGAATCTCGGCCGAGTCCGACATAGACTAGTCATAGGCGAACCACGGCCGAGTCTTACAAAGACTAGTCGTGGTCGAATCACGATCGAGTCCCACACAGACTAGTCGTGGTCGAACCACGGCCGAGTCTTACATAGACTAGTCGTGGTCGAATCACGATCGAGTCCGACACAGAGTAGTCGTGGTCGAACCACGGCCGAGTCTTACATAGACTAGTCGTGGTCGAATCACGATCGAGTCCGACAAAGACTAATCATGGTCGGACCCCGGCCGAGTCTGACATAGACTAGTCGTTGTCGAACCACGGCCAATTCTTACAAAGACTAGTCGTGGTCGAATCACGATCGAGTCCCACACAGACTAGTCGTGGTCGAACCACGGCCGAGTCTTACATAGACTAGTCGTGGTCGAATCACGATCGAGTCCGACACAGAGTAGTCGTGGTCGAACCACGGCCGAGTCTTACATAGACTAGTCGTGGTCGAATCACGATCGAGTCCGACAAAGACTAATCATGGTCGGACCCCGGCCGAGTCTGACATAGACTAGTCGTGGTCGAACCACGGCCAATTCTTACAAAGACTAATCGTTGTCGAACCTCGGCCGAGTCCGACATAGACTAGTCATAGGCGAACCACGGCCGAGTCTTACAAAGACTAGTCGTGGTCGAATCACGATCGAGTCCCACACAGACTAGTCGTGGTCGAACCACGGCCGAGTCTTACATAGACTAGTCGTGGTCGAATCACGATCGAGTTCGACACAGAGTAGTCGTGGTCGAACCAGGCCGAGTCTTACATAGACTAGTCGTGGTCGAATCACGATCGAGTCCGACAAAGACTAATCATGGTCGGACCCCGGCCGAGTCTGACATAGACTAGTCGTTGTCGAACCACGGCCAATTCTTACAAAGACTAGTCGTGGTCGAATCACGATCGAGTCCCACACAGACTAGTCGTGGTCGAACCACGGCAGAGTCTTACATAGACTAGTCGTGGTCGAATCACGATCGAGTCCGACACAGAGTAGTCGTGGTCGAACCACGGCCGAGTCTTACATAGACTAGTCGTGGTCGAATCACGATCGAGTCCGACAAAGACTAATCATGGTCGGACCCCGGCCGAGTCTGACATAGACTAGTCGTTGTCGAACCACGGCCAATTCTTACAAAGACTAATCGTTGTCGAACCTCGGCCGAGTCCGACATAGACTAGTCATAGGCGAACCACGGCCGAGTCTTACAAAGACTAGTCGTGGTCGAATCACGATCGAGTCCCACACAGACTAGTCGTGGTCGAACCACGGCCGAGTCTTACATAGACTAGTCGTGGTCGAATCACGATCGAGTCCGACACAGAGTAGTCGTGGTCGAACCACGGCCGAGTCTTACATAGACTAGTCGTGGTCGAATCACGATCGAGTCCGACAAAGACTTATCATGGTCGAACCCCGGCCGAGTCTTACATAGACTAGTCGTTGTCGAACCACGACAGAGTCTTACATAGACTAGTCGTGGTCGAACCACGGCCGAGTCTTACAAAGACTAGTCGTGGTCGAATCACGATCGAGTCCGACACAGAGTAGTCGTGGTCGAACCACGGCCGAGTCTTACATAGACTAGTCGTGTTCGAATCACGACCAAGTCTGACATAGACTAATCATGGTCGAACCCCGGCCGAGTCCTACATAGACTAGTCGTGGTCGAACCACGGCCGAGTCTTACAAAGACTAGTCGTTGTCGAACCTCGGCCGAGTCCGACATAGACTAGTCATAGGCGAACCACGGCCGAGTCTTACAAAGACTAGTCGTGGTCGAATCACGATCGAGTCCCACACAGACTAGTCGTGGTCGAACCACGGCCGAGTCTTACATAGACTAGTCGTGGTCGAATCACGATCGAGTCCGACACAGAGTAGTCGTGGTCGAACCACGGCCGAGTCTTACATAGACTAGTCGTGGTCGAATCACGATCGAGTCCGACAAAGACTTATCATGGTCGAACCCCGGCCGAGTCTTACATAGACTAGTCGTTGTCGAACCACGACAGAGTCTTACATAGACTAGTCGTGGTCGAACCACGGCCGAGTCTTACAAAGACTAGTCGTGGTCGAATCACGATCGAGTCCGACACAGAGTAGTCGTGGTCGAACCACGGCCGAGTCTTACATAGACTAGTCGTGTTCGAATCACGACCAAGTGTGACATAGACTAATCATGGTCGGACCCCGGCCGAGTCCTACATAGACTAGTCGTGGTCGAACCACGGCCGAGTCTTACAAAGACTAGTCGTTGTCGAATCTCGGCCGAGTCCGACATAGACTAGTCATAGGCGAACCACGGCCGAGTCTTACAAAGACTAGTCGTGGTCGAATCACGATCGAGTCCCACACAGACTAGTCGTGGTCGAACCACGGCCGAGTCTTACATAGACTAGTCGTGGTCGAATCACGATCGAGTTCGACACAGAGTAGTCGTGGTCGAACCACGGCCGAGTCTTACATAGACTAGTCGTGGTCGAATCACGATCGAGTCCGACAAAGACTAATCATGGTCGGACCCCGGCCGAGTCTGACATAGACTAGTCGTTGTCGAACCACGGCCAATTCTTACAAAGACTAGTCGTGGTCGAATCACGATCGAGTCCCACACAGACTAGTCGTGGTCGAACCACGGCCGAGTCTTACATAGACTAGTCGTGGTCGAATCACGATCGAGTCCGACACAGAGTAGTCGTGGTCGAACCACGGCCGAGTCTTACATAGACTAGTCGTGGTCGAATCACGATCGAGTCCGACAAAGACTAATCATGGTCGGACCCCGGCCGAGTCTGACATAGACTAGTCGTTGTCGAACCACGGCCAATTCTTACAAAGACTAATCGTTGTCGAACCTCGGCCGAGTCCGACATAGACTAGTCATAGGCGAACCACGGCCGAGTCTTACAAAGACTAGTCGTGGTCGAATCACGATCAAGTCCCACACAGACTAGTCGTGGTCGAACCACGGCCGAGTCTTACATAGACTAGTCGTGGTCGAATCACGATCGAGTCCGACACAGAGTAGTCGTGGTCGAACCACGGCCGTGTCTTACATAGACTAGTCGTGGTCGAATCACGATCGAGTCCGACAAAGACTTATCATGGTCGAACCCCGGCCGAGTCTTACATAGACTAGTCGTTGTCGAACCACGACAGAGTCTTACATAGACTAGTCGTGGTCGAACCACGGCCGAGTCTTACAAAGACTAGTCGTGGTCGAATCACGATCGAGTCCGACACAGAGTAGTCGTGGTCGAACCACGGCCGAGTCTTACATAGACTAGTCGTGTTCGAATCACGACCAAGTCTGACATAGACTAATCATGGTCGAACCCCGGCCGAGTCCTACATAGACTAGTCGTGGTCGAACCACGGCCGAGTCTTAGAAAGACTAGTCGTTGTCGAATCTCGGCGAGTCCGACATAGACTAGTCATAGGCGAACCACGGCCGAGTCTTACAAAGACTAGTCGTGGTCGAATCACGATCGAGTCCCACACAGACTAGTCGTGGTCGAACCACGGCCGAGTCTTACATAGACTAGTCGTGGTCGAATCACGATCGAGTCCGACACAGAGTAGTCGTGGTCGAACCACGGCCGAGTCTTACATAGACTAGTCGTGGTCGAATCACGATCGAGTCCGACAAAGACTAATCATGGTCGGACCCCGGCCGAGTCTGACATAGACTAGTCGTTGTCGAACCACGGCCAATTCTTACAAGACTAGTCGTGGTCGAATCACGATCGAGTCCGACACAGACTAGTCGTGGTCGAACCACGGCCGAGTCTTACATAGACTAGTCGTGGTCGAATCACGATCGAGTCCGACACAGAGTAGTCGTGGTCGAACCACGGCCGAGTCTTACATAGACTAGTCGTGGTCGAATCACGATCGAGTCCGACAAAGACTAATCATGGTCGGACCCCGCCGAGTCTGACATAGACTAGTCGTGGTCAACCACGGCCAATTCTTACAAAGACTAATCGTTGTCGAACCTCGGCCGAGTCCGACATAGACTAGTCATAGGCGAACCACGGCCGAGTCTTACAAAGACTAGTCGTGGTCGAATCACGATCGAGTCCCACACAGACTAGTCGTGGTCGAACCACGGCCGAGTCTTACATAGACTAGTCGTGGTCGAATCACGATCGAGTTCGACACAGAGTAGTCGTGGTCGAACCACGGCCGAATCTTACATAGACTAGTCGTGGTCGAATCACGATCGAGTCCGACAAAGACTAATCATGGTCGGACCCCGGCCGAGTCTGACATAGACTAGTCGTTGTCGAACCACGGCCAATTCTTACAAAGACTAGTCGTGGTCGAATCACGATCGAGTCCCACACAGACTAGCGTGGTCGAACCACGGCAGAGTCTTACATAGACTAGTCGTGGTCGAATCACGATCGAGTCCGACACAGAGTAGTCGTGGTCGAACCACGGCCGAGTCTTACATAGACTAGTCGTGGTCGAATCACGATCGAGTCCGACAAAGACTAATCATGGTCGGACCCCGGCCGAGTCTGACATAGACTAGTCGTTGTCGAACCACGGCCAATTCTTACAAAGACTAATCGTTGTCGAACCTCGGCCGAGTCCGACATAGACTAGTCATAGGCGAACCACGGCCGAGTCTTACAAAGATAGTCGTGGTCGAATCACGATCGAGTCCACACAGACTAGTCGTGGTCGAACCACGGCCGAGTCTTACATAGACTAGTCGTGTCGAATCACGATCGAGTCCGACACAGAGTAGTCGTGGTCGAACCACGGCCGTGTCTTACATAGACTAGTCGTGGTCGAATCACGATCGAGTCCGACAAAGACTTATCATGGTCGAACCCGGCCGAGTCTTACATAGACTAGTCGTTGTCGAACCACGACAGAGTCTTACATAGACTAGTCGTGGTCGAAACCACGGCCGAGTCTTACAAAGACTAGTCGTGGTCGAATCACGATCGAGTCCGACACAGAGTAGTCGTGGTCGAACCACGGCGAGTCTTACATAGACTAGTCGTGTTCGAATCACGACCAAGTCTGACATAGACTAATCATGGTCGAACCCGGCCGAGTCCTACATAGACTAGTCGTGGTCGAACCACGGCCGAGTCTTACAAAGACTAGTCGTTGTCGAATCTCGGCCGAGTCCGACATAGACTAGTCATAGGCGAACCACGGCCGAGTCTTACAAAGACTAGTCGTGGTCGAATCACAATCGAGTCCCACACAGACTAGTCGTGGTCGAACCACGGCCGAGTCTTACATAGACTAGTCGTGGTCGAATCACGATCGAGTCCGACACAGAGTAGTCGTGGTCGAACCACGGCCGAGTCTTACATAGACTAGTCGTGGTCGAATCACGATCGAGTCCGACAAAGACTAATCATGGTCGGACCCCGGCCGAGTCTGACATAGACTAGTCGTTGTCGAACCACGGCCAATTCTTACAAAGACTAGTCGTGGTCGAATCACGATCGAGTCCCACACAGACTAGTCGTGGTCGAACCACGGCCGAGTCTTACATAGACTAGTCGTGGTCGAATCACGATCGAGTCCGACACAGAGTAGTCGTGGTCGAACCACGGCCGAGTCTTACATAGACTAGTCGTGGTCGAATCACGATCGAGTCCGACAAAGACTAATCATGGTCGGACCCCGGCCGAGTCTGACATAGACTAGTCGTGGTCGAACCACGGCCAATTCTTACAAAGACTAATCGTTGTCGAACCTCGGCCGAGTCCGACATAGACTAGTCATAGGCGAACCACGGCCGAGTCTTACAAAGACTAGTCGTGGTCGAATCACGATCGAGTCCCACACAGACTAGTCGTGGTCGAACCACGGCCGAGTCTTACATAGACTAGTCGTGGTCGAATCACGATCGAGTCCGACACAGAGTAGTCGTGGTCGAACCACGGCCGAGTCTTACATAGACTAGTCGTGGTCGAATCACGATCGAGTCCGACAAAGACTAATCATGGTCGGACCCCGGCCGAGTCTGACATAGACTAGTCGTTGTCGAACCACGGCCAATTCTTACAAAGACTAGTCGTGGTCGAATCACGATCGAGTCCGACACAGAGTAGTCGTGGTCGAACCACGGCCGAGTCTTACATAGACTAGTCGTGGTCGAATCACGATCGAGTCCGACACAGACTAGTCGTGGTCGAACCACGGCCGAGTCTTACATAGACTAGTCGTGGTCGAATCACGATCGAGTCCGACACAGAGTAGTCGTGGTCGAACCACGGCCGAGTCTTACATAGAGTAGTCGTGGTCGAATCACGATCGAGTCCGACAAAGACTTATCATGGTCGAACCCCGGCCGAGTCTTACATAGACTACGTTGTCGAACCACGGCCGAGTCTTACATAGACTAGTCGTGGTCGAACCACGGCCGAGTCTTACATAATCTAGTCGTAGTCGAATCACGATCGAGTCCGACATAGACTAGTCGTGGTCGAATCACGGCCGAGTCTTACATAGACTAGTCGTGGTCGAAACCCGGCCGAGTCTGACATAGATTAGTCGTGGTCGAACCACGGTTGAGTCTGACATATATAGACTAGTCGTTGTCGAACCTCGGCCGAGTCCGACATAGACTAGTCGTGGGCAAACCCCGACCGAGTCTGACATAGACTTGAAAGTGGCTTTTCTTTCGCCAAGAACTCGTCATTTAGAAATGAAAGTCGCGGGGTCCTTTAGAAGACACATTAAAAATCGATGTCCCGTGTTAGGTCAGGAATGAAACGTTTAAGAATTTACGCCATGACCGCACTACAAGATAAAAATTTCTGTTCCTACATCTATTGGTGGTAACGTCTCGATGAAAATGAAATATTCTTGACTGAGACGTTTAAACCCCATCCAATCAATAAATCTTAACATCTACGAAGGTGCAACCTAAGTAACTGAACTTCCATAAACAGGAACAATACATTCTCCTTTTTAATAATATCAATATCATATTTAAATCCTGTGGAAAAATGCCACTAGGACTAATTTCCATTTTGACTTGATAATGACAGTTCTGCTGTATCAAAGGTTTAGTCAATATATTTGTTCATTTCAATATTTTTAAATAATTTCCAAAAAAAAAAAAAAAGAAAAAAAAAAGAATCTATCAAAAATATACATGCCCAATAAGTGTATAATATTTGTTTCGACATATTGAGAAAAGAAATAATATAAAATTCTAGTGTGAGCGCGGCAGTGCGGATGACACTTTTCGAACGGTGACCCGAATTTATTATTGTCACGATCACTCGGAGGCTTGGTAATTCTTTTCATATTTTAAAGCTTTAAGCCATCAATCTAAAAATACAAAATTTACAAAAAGTCAAAAGGGTTTTGGACATTTGACCTTTTTTTTCAAAACCAAAAAATCTAAACAAATTTAGATATTTAACTTTTTAGATATTTGGTAAAAAATCTAACAATTTAAACTCTAAAACAGTTCTGTATGTTTGACTTTTTAGATTTTTTTTAATATTTGATATTTTAGGTTTTTATTTAAAATTTCAAATATCCAAAGTGTTGATTTTACAGAACTTACAGAATTTTACATAATTTATCAAAACTACAAAAATGTCCAAACTTTTAGTATTTTAAATTGTTAAGTGTTACGCGGACCTCAGGTGCTCTGGAAGAGTAAGTGTTTAACAAGCTATATATAATATAAAATGATGCAGAACTTACCGTAGTATGTTGATAATCTGGCGTTTCTGTGAATCTTCTAAATTCTACTGATGTTTAAACCATCCACCATTTATATTATTCGTTAAGGTTAATTAAATTTAAAAACGGATTACTTTTGTTATTTAAATTAATTGCATTGAGAACAATCAAATTTAAAGGGGCTTACATCTGGTGCTATTTACTACTAAACAAAGCATGGTATATTTATCAAAAACTATAAAAAAGTCTCTCTGTGTCCTAGTAAATTACGTCGATCATTACGCTTGTCGAAAAGTACAAGAGCAAGTTCTAAACGTGTACTATGTCAATAGCGGTAGGTTAAACCTTCTTTTCCTAGCCCCCAAACCACCACAACTTTTAAAATAATAAGCTGGACATACGTGCACTTTATACAACGAAGCTAAATGGAACGGACAGAAACCCGTCCGTCTCCGAATTACAATCACAAAGGTAAATACACGTTGTCAATAACGGTAGCTTAAACCTTCTATTCCCTAGGCCCCAAACTACCACAACTGAAAAAAAAATAAATAGCTGGGAATACGTGCACTTTATCCAACAAAGCTACATGTAGGTTCTTAGAAATGAAACGGACAGAAACCCGCCCGTCTCCGAATTACAATAACAAAGGCAAATACACGTTGTCAATAACGGTATTCCCTAGGCCCCAAACTACCACAACTTAAAAAAAAAAAATAGCTGGGAATACGTGCACTTTATCCAACAAAGCTACATGTAGGTTCTTACAAATGAAACGGACAGAACCCCGTCCGTCTCCGAATTACAATAACAAAGGCAAATACACGTTGTCAATAACGGTATTCCCTAGGCTCCAAACTACCACAACTTAAAAAAAAAAAAAATAGCTGGGAATACGTGCACTTTATCCAACAAAGCTACATGTAGGTTCTTAGAAATGAAACGGACAGAAACCCGTCCGTCTCCGAATTACAATAACAAAGGCAAATACACGTTGTCAATAACGGTAGCTTAAACCTTCTATTCCCTAGGCCCAAAACTACCACAACTTTAAAAAAATAATAAGCTGGGAATACGTGCACTTTATACAACGAAGCTAAATCTAAGTTCTTTCAAATGAAACGGACAGAAACCCGCAAAAGGCAAATACACGTTTTCATTAACGGTAGCTTAAAGGTTCTATTCCCTAGGTTCCAATCTAACACAATATAAAAAAATTAATAGCTGGGAATATATACGTGCACTTTAAACAACGAAGCTAAATGTAGGTTCTTACAAATGAAACGGACAGAAAT